>JAODLL010000015.1:3590305-3652514 GCA_026546735.1 Forbesichthys agassizii
AATGCATCAGTTTATTGCATGGGGTGGGGGGGGGGTGGGGGGGGTTAGACAGGTAATGTTAATGGAAACAAACCTAGCAACACCCAATGTTTAAACATAACGTACAGTCACACATGCGAGTCTGACCTCATATTTTGATACGAACTCAAAACACAAAACAGCTGAATCCTGAATATAGCACCAGTCAGTATTGTGTGAAGACCCAATGGGGAAAGAGACCTGAGTCTCATTGCAGGTAAAAAGTCAGTTGACAGGTCCAAATGGAGAGCAGAAGATGTAATAGGAGATGTATTGTGAGGATATTCGAAGAAGAGTGGCATAAACTTCCATGAGAATTCAACGGGGGTTGTCAGTCATGTACTTGAGCTCCCATCGCCTGCTGCAACAGACTACATACACTCCTCCCCATAATTAGTGATCCAGTGCAGTAAGAACATTTACAGGCAATGCACTAGAGAATATAGTAATATTTATATATTTAATTTTTTGTTTAACTATTTACAAGAGAAAGAAAATGCAGCCCTTTAAGTAAATATTAAGAATCCAAATGTTCTCTTTGTGAAGCACTGATGTTAATGGAGGTCTCCAAAATCAAATGCGTGAACTCCGTGTCCACCGCTGAGCCAGAGCTTCAGTCCTGCGCGCGCACGCACGCACGCACGCTTTTCATACGACATGCACATACACACATAACTTGGCCTATACGTTCTTTCAAGCTCCCAACTCACACACAAGACTCTAAAAACAAGAACTCAGTTCTGTCTTGGACAGGAAATTAAGTTAAAGGAAAAAAGACTGGTATGAGATTAGCAAAATTAATAGAAAATACAATAAAATAAATAATGAAAATAAACCACACACAACACAGAATGTCTAAAGAAACCAAATAGACTTCTCCCACAATCCTCTGGTATTGTTCAGAGTCTTTGTTGTGGTCCAGCAGCAGTTGGCTAGTCGTCTCCTCATCTCTGTGACGACGGCCATCCCGCCATCTTCCTCAGTCATCCTCGCATAGCTCCGCCTATGTTCTCCAGCCATCTATGTGGTCCCCTGTCCCAGCCAGCCAGCCACATCCCTCCACCCAGAGGGCCGTCTCTCTGGGAACCACATCAGCGTGGAGCCCTCCTCAGCCCCTGGAGGATGAATGGGTGGAAGGGGGAGGGGGGAGTGGGGAGGGAAGACAAAAAGAGAAAATCCTTTTTGTCTACGTTTTCTCTTGTGGAGTCCGAGCCGGCTGGGCTGTGGGTCAAAGGGCAGTCAGGCCAAAGTTACACCGGCAGTACATCATGCCGCTGGAGTCCAGCCAGCTGTCTGTAATGGGGTCATAGCGCTGGACTGTGTTCAGGTAGGAAGAGCCAGAGTGACCCCCCACCACATAGAGGTAGTTGTCCACGATGGCTGAGCCCACACCTGTAGGGGTGAACAAGGTAAACAATGGAAGGCTTCAGTTAGAAATGACAAAGAAAATATTACATTACAATTTAAAAATAAAATAAAAAACAGTACTGAAGCTGTTTCTTCTGTTGTGTGCCAGCAGCAGTCTGCTGTGCTGAGGCAAACGCGTTTCGCCCACCTCCCAACTCACCGGTGCGTGGCTCGTTCATCGGTCGACAGGCTGTCCACTGGTTCTGATGGGGATCGTACCTCTCGATGCTGGACAGGTGGGACACTCCGTTGTGTCCGCCCACCACAAATATGAACCCAAGCATCACCCCGACCCCAAAGTTGATCCTCTTGTCCGCCATGGGGGCTACCATTTCCCAGGCATCCTTGCTGGGGTCGTACCGTTCCACACTGCAGTGCAGAGGGAATACAAATCAGAAAGGAAGGCCGCTAAGATGTACGGCGTCATTAGTCCAAAGACTTTTTTTGTTAAAGTTGGTCATTGGGGTATGTAGCCTTAACCACTACTTGGCTTGAAGCATACTGTAAAGTCTGAATAAATAATGTAGCTTATACAAGTGCCATAACGGGAGAAACCTAATACATTTAGTTCTAGGGAATAAAAGGAGAATGCCATAGTACCCATTTGTTTTATTAGATACCCAGTGAAGCTAATTTAGGAGGACATCTCTAAGGTTTGAAATTCTTGCGTCACACGTAGTTAAGGTCGACCAGGGATGGGCGAAGAAGCAAGGCGGGGGGGCATTCCCTTAAGATTTACTAGCCAAATAACATTCTCATGAGGGGTTAGGGGAGTCAAGGAAACTGCAAACAACCAACAACCCTCTAGCCTAGGCACCGCACAGAACACACATCTTGTAATACACAGGCAACCGCTTGAGTCTACTCATTAACTCAGTAGAATGTCATCCAACACTTGTTGGCCACCTCTTTTAAAAACATAGACTCTATTGCAAGCCAATTGTAAGCCAATACACTGTCGAATTCACCAAACATCTCCTCGCATTTCGCTCACTTACCGTTCTGTGTGCGCTGAAAAAAGTATCTAGTTCTTCTACACAGCCCTTGCCCCCTTGAATAGCAACATAAATATAGTGGCAAACACCGCCGCTGACAATAATGGCTTGGCAATACCTTTAAAAGTGTGGGGCGGAGATTCTGAGGGAGTTTATTTTCACTCAAGCTTAGTTAGCAAATGTCCAAGAATGATTAACCCTGCCTGTAACATGTATTTCACTTGCTTGGGGAGAAGAATAACAATAAAAACAACCAAGAACGAATAAGGTCTTCTACAAGAGAGAAATCCTACATAGCCATTTCCATTAGACCCCATTAGACCTGAGAGCACCTGCAGGAATAAGAATAGGTTTTGCTCACGCCTAGCTTGGTCTTTACAGTACCTGTTCATATGGGCTGGGCCATAGCCCCCAATGGCATACACCATGCCGTCCAGCACAGCCGTGGCAAAGCAACTGCGGGACTTGGTCATGGGCGCTACGGGCTGCCACTCCTTCATTTTGGGGACGTATTTCTCCACCGACTGGAGGTAGTACTGGCCGTCATAGCCGCCCAGAGCGTACAGCTCCCCTGCCAGCACCACCACCCCCAGGGTGCTGCGACACTCGGCCATGCGCTCCACAGAGGACCAGGTGTTGCTGTCGGGGTCCCAGCTCTCCACGGTGGTCTCGTGGCGCCGGTAGCTGATGCCCTGCCTCATGCGGGTGGCGATGCCCCCCACCACATACACCTTCTGGTCCAGCACGGCTACGCCAAACTCATACCGTGGGACACTGAGCGGGGCGAGTCCTATCCACGAATCTGTCTGAGGGAAATACATTTCCATGCTGCAGGAAATGACAGCACAGGAAATTAATGCCTCAATAAAAAAGTACCATAAGAATAATCAAAAAGCATAGAGGAGTATGGGGAGGTGGATTAAGCTTGGTTATGTGTATTAAACATCTTAAAACTCAGTTAACACGCTGCTGTCAAAGTTTTAGTACTGTACAATACCAGTCATCAATGTAGAAACACCTGTATAATTAATAATGGAGACTCCTGATTTTTCATTTTGTTGCGTCTCGTATGTCCTCTAATGGACCCCAAGTCTGACAATACTGTTGAACTGAATGTTCATCTCCAGCTCTGGAATTACCTTTCTAGTGTTGCGAACAGTCCCGCCTTGCCCCCGATTGCCAGCAGCACCTTCGGGGCACAGCGCGGCCGCGTAGAGAGCACCGTCTGGTAGGAGAGCCGGTGCTCAGGCATGAAATGGTATTTAAGAGCCTCGTTGAGAAGGTGCTTGCATGCGTGGTCGTCACGTATGAGGTGGTTGGCCTCATACAGGCGGGTGAGGAACTTGACACTGAGGAGAGGCAAGCGCACACAGTGCAGAAGCTGAGCGAGATGCTGCTGTCTCTCCGTCACATCATATTTGATCCACGACTCCAGGGCATAGAACACAGTCTCCTCCGTGACCACCTTCAGGCAGTCATTGGACACTATTTCATCCAGCTCGGCCCTGGTCAGCTCAAAGAACTCCTCTGTCTGGCACACTTCCTCAAAGTTCTGGCAGATAAACTTAGTGGCAGCCAGACAGAGGTCATGGCAGCCGTATGTTTCGGCAAAGCGGGAGATGCCTATGCAGTTCCCAGCGTCCAGCTGGTTTTCTAAAAACGAACAGCACTCCTTGAGTACTAGCTTGACCTGGAGTAAGTTGGCAGCTGGCAGCAGAGATTCTACCGTCTCCTGCGAGATGAATACTGTGCCAGTGTAGGCATACTCAACAATGGCCTAGCAAAGAAAGAGAAACGCTAACAGTAAACAACAAAGAGAACAATGCCTGTGGTAAAACATCAACGTACTGTAGGCCAATCACATACCTGAAGCGCAGCTTCGTCAATGCACTGAAATTCCACTTCAGAGGTCTCCTTTTCTGAAAGGTTGCCTGTGAACATGGCCTTGAAATAGGGGCTGATACTGGCCAGCACTACTTTGTGGGCATGGATCTTGGCATCACCCACACGCAGCACAACGTCACATAGTTCATGATCCTGCCGCAAGAGCTGAAGGCCTTGCAGCAATTGCTCAGAGTGAGGGCGTGTCAAACTGGCAAGCATATATGACTGGGCCTGCTGGTCCATCTGACAGCAGGAAAGCATACATCAGTAACATGCTGGCATTTGATGTATAGTATTACTTCACTGCAATTCTAGACGCATCCCACATAAATAACGAGTAAATTCAAATAAACATGTAGCCAATGGAGAGCCAAATACATTTCAATAAAACATCACATACACAATAATAATTAATTTAACTAATCTGTACATAATGCGTTCAATTGGTGTTTTGAAGCCTGGTTGTGGTTCTCATAGCATCCTTCGAACGACTTCACTGTTATCGTACCTGATAAATAGCATTAGCTAATGTACAAACTATTACGTACGTGTGTCATGTAAAACAGACTTTTGTAAGTCATAAAACAATGTCATATCTATCGCACGAAAGATGGACATGGTCGACATGGCAGATTACCTGACTAACTAGCAGGTTTATCGTTAACCTGGCTACTGTTGCTAGCTAGTTAGCCTATTGGCTGAGGCCAACAGGGTAGATCCGAGGCGCTGCTGCTTAGCGTTATTCGGCAATGCATGATACAGACTGGAACAACGTTAAACCACGAATGGGCCTAATCTGGCACGAAAAACGACTAACACTAAATGTTTAATAAAAGGTAGCACTGAATTAGTTCCATTGCAGAAGATATATAATGTCTATTTGGCCATTTCGTTGCAATGCAGTCAGTGCAGGTTAGCTGCTAAAAATAAACACGCTAGTGTTGCTAGCTGCACCATTGATTGATACAGTAACATGGCTGACTAATACAAAAATTGGCAATGCATGCCAAATAAAGTCAAGCGCTACAACCTTCATTTCTGTTTATGGTTAAAAAAACAAACAAACCTGTGATTTATTGCGCGTCAGTTTGTGCCGCTGTCAGGATCAATATTGCAGCGGCAGTGTTCAGCAGTGATCTGGTAGAAACCCCGAGTAGCTGTCAGAGAAAACAACCTCGCTCAACCGAGCCAAATCTTCTGCAAGCTACCACATTTTATCAAGACAACCATTTCCGTCGCCTTCAAAATAATAGTACAATTTGTGTCGGCTACAACAATACCTGTGTACCACCCTATTGATTTTGTGACAAATTAATAACAACGTTTGCATATTTTAATACGTTGGTAGATTTTGACTGATAATTTAACAAGCATATAGCAATCACCACACGAGCCGCACATGGAGTGGCATTTGTCTGATTCTGCAATTCAATTGGGATTTAAAACATCGCCATTTTTAAATCACAGTTTTTTATTCCGATACAGGCCTATTCCAATATTTACATGAAAGAGCTGCTGTTGAGCCAGTCTGTGATTCAAATCATATTACACATATTGCATGTCACTTAAACAGTATTATACAATGTTAATAGAAATTCACGTTTTCTAGATTGTGCACTAGGTGCACGTGACAACTTTTCTCATCCCTACAGTCGATGTAGAGCGTCACCATGGAAGCGCTCAGTTTGCGACATGTTCGCCATTTTGCTGCCTCGGTGTGTGGGCTTCGCTGAATGCCTGTGTAGCTTACAAACATTCAACACATCTGATACCAGCTAGTGTTTCATTCAGGGATATTTGTCCGATCAGGGAATCTTAGCGGCCCGATTATGTCATGGAAATTTGTACGACGTTACTGGACTCCGTGAACGTCACTGACTGAGGAGGAAAACGTGAGGTCTGTTATTTTTCAGTTTTCCAACTTTGTGATCGTACAATCACGTAGCAATAATTGTACTGGTATTTTAAAACACAACCACATTAGTATATCGAGCTATACTTTTATCGTTCGAGCGAGGTTGCAGTCAATATTCTCTAGATAGATAGCCACTGTAAACTAATTTGGGCTTTGGCAAATCTAACATAGGGTATTTTGCTTGGTTAGAATCGACGATCGCTACCGTACAGCATTTCTGTTTGTAACGTATGATGGAGTTCGGTAACGAAGGGATAACAACCATTATACACTGCCTCCGTTTCAGTGACAGCTACAAGTGGTTTGTACAGAAGTGAGTGAGACAGACGTACATCGGGGACTGGTGTTGTCTATTCCCCGTTGTTCTCTAGTGTTTTGTCAGTTCAGAACGTGGATTTGATGTTCTCACCTTATTCATTTAAATGTATGATATGTATACCGGTAGTATTATAATTGCTATTATCTATAATTGTTGATAGTGCATTGCGCAGTCCATGCCACGAATACATTACATTTAATTTCGAATTGAATGTGTTTGTGGTGAGATTTTCCCACCTTTCTTGATGCTATGACGTTTTCCTGCAAAACATGTATAATACATATTTCTTTTTAACAGCATGCACATAACATAAACAAGGAGAGCATTCCTACATCACCCTGAAAATGGAATCTCTAAAGAAACAAGAGGAAAATTGTCCTCACAGGATGTTAAATAACTTCTTAAATTCTCATCTTTGACGTCATCTGTATCACCTTCAGTGATGATATTTGGATTCATCTCCCAGGAGTTACACGAACAGCTCCTGGACCCCAAAAACTACCAGAATCGAACAAATGGGGTGGAGGAACTTAAACACATCCTCACAGAACTGGACCTGAACTTAGTCCCTTCTGATAGTATTGAAGAGTTCATAACATTTCTCTTCTGTCTTTTGGATGACAGCAATTTTAAAGTATTGTATGGCACTTTACAAGTTCTAAACTTACTAATTCTTAAGCTGGATTCCAGTGTAGAGAAATATTTCAAACCAATAGCTCTTGTGGCTCTGAAGGCTCTAGGGGACACTCGCACTGTCACTAGGGTTGAATACATGAATGTGTTTCGACAGTTGATGGGCATCGTAGGGCCACAGAAAGTTCTGGATCTTGTCATCGAGAACCTGAGGCCCAAGAATTCCAGGGTACGAGAGGATGTCCTCAATATCATCATAGCAGCCATGCTCACCCATCCCAGGAAGGATTTTAACATTCCTAACCTCTGCTATGAAGTCGCACCATATCTGGCAGACAGCAAAAGAAAGGTACGCCAGGCAGCCCTGGAACTATTCGCTGTTTTCGACTATTGTCTCGACACGGGCAAAAAGCAGCCCCTGTTGAAAGCTGTCAACATGGTTGAGCTCACCGAGGATGTGACTGGTCTTATGGCAGCTGTGCAATCGAGACGAGCAAGACACATTCTTCCAAGGCTCTCCTCAGAGGGGATAGTAGAATACGCCTTGGTTGTTCCTAAACCAGGACAGAGGTGCTCCCCACAGGTTGGTTCTGGAGCTGACCTGGATTGGGTGCTCAATGGCGGGCGGATAAGCAGTGCGAGGAGCTTCAGAACGGAACCAGACTTAGATAGGCTGTATGGCTATGGAAGCCTAGGCTCCCTCACTGATGACCTTCCATTGTTACGGAGGATTGCCAGCGCAGGAAAAGGGAAAAGCAAGCTGCCATGGGACATGTCAAACCTCTCGTCCACTGAGAGTAACCAGCCACACAGTGCACCCAATGGAAAGAGCTCTGAACAGGTGGGGAATGTCTTAATTTATTCTAACCAGCGGCTTGTGTCACAAGATGCTGGCTGCTTCTGTCATTTCTGTCACCGGTTTTTATAGGGAGTGCTGGATTTAGCTCACAGGCTCTGTGCTATTTTTCTCATGATTTCAGACTATGTAGGAAATGTCTGCAATAGTGATATTTCACCTCATAATATGGCTAGTAGTGTCAAGAGATATTGACTCAACAAGCAGTGTTCTGTTCACAGTTTGTTTTTTGTTGCTTTAAAAATATGACTATTAATGCAACGCTTTCCTGCCTTCAATGTTGTAAGGAGCAAGACTTCTATTGACCTAACCTCTCAAGTCAGGTGTTTGGCTTGATTTGATTCGTCTTCCTTTCATTTGCTCAAGTTAGTCACATGGACAATTATGACTGGAGTGTTTACACATGCGTGCTCATTGCTTTGCAGAATCCACAGTTAACATGGAAATTGATTATAAGTTAAACACTAGTAAACCCACTCAGCGCTAAGATCTATCCAGATCTCTCAGTCCCTATTGTTGCTTACAAATGACAACAAACAAGAATATTCAATAATATTGTAATGTGCACACCCAATTTCAATGAGCGGGTTCATAACCAAAGACAAAAGGCAGTTGCTCTTAACATATAGCCCAAGGAAATCCCAGAAGTGGCAAACATTCTCTAAGGGAATAAACGGTTACGTTACACCTGTGGCGATGCAGATTGTATAAGATGCACATGAGAGAATGGCAGAGTCTATATTCACGATACTTATTTTTCTTTTCTGGATGTCATCTAAATCACTGTCTTGTTTGTGCCATTTACATTATATGTACTACCCTTTTGCAATTACACATGGAGTTACACATTTAGAACATATCACACCATATTACTATGTTGATCATGTTAACATTAACTTGAATTTAGATTTGTTTTAGAGATCTGGAGCAGTTAAACAGCTCATTACTGTGAAGTTTTATACAGCTATTATGAGGCTCAAACCTGTGATCACATGTTAACCTGCCTCCACAATCAATGTTTGATTTTACATGCAAAGGTAATAGCCGACAACTCCTCATTGGATATTCAGCTAGTGTTACCATTACAATACAAATGTTATGGGTTGTGCTGGCTACAGTTCAGTATAGTTTGTTCTGTGATCTATTACCTACCTCAAAGCCATCAATTGAAAATCTGTTTACAGCACTCTGTCTCCCAGCAACCGCATTTGAACAGAGCACACTTGTTGGAGGGGGCGTGAAATATAATTGGTCATTTCAGAGGACTTTGGCTGTAAAAACAAGGCTTATTTACTCCCTATTGTCGATTGCAGTCTTACTGAGTGCACTGCGGTGTGAGATTGACCTCATAGAAAAAAAAGGTTGTTCCTGCATGATGTGAAAACCCAAGGATTCACATGGCCCACTTGCTGCATCCTAAAGGTTTAATGAAACAGTAGATTGCATCTACAGCACAGTAGGGTGCATATATACAACATAGCGTCTCTCCTAAAGCTCTTGTCTCTTGTCTTAACTGAGAGTCACTGCTACTTAACTGGTGGATGGAATTACTTTGTTTGTTGTTGGCATGTTAACCTTTCATGTTTACTCTTAAAGGAGATGATTTTCACCATGTTGTTATTTTGCCTCCATAGGTAGCTACTGAAGACCACCTATCAATCTTTAGGAGTCAAGAGGCATACGTCCCCAGTGTTGGTAAGCACTCTTTTCCCTCCTAAACACTTGTGTCAAGTCCTTGCGAAACCAACTAACCCAGTGGAATGGTTGTCAACTTTAGCCACACTCAAAATCAGAGCAGCTTTGATTGAGATTAACTCTGCTAAGTCAAAGGAGGAAACCATAGTGTGATGGAACCATGTTGCTAGGTTGTTTGACAGTTAATTGTCCTACTGGTCAATGGTGATGCCATTGCACCCTAAGCCTCTTAAAGCGCATTTAGTCTTTCAAGGATTCATCTTGCTATAACATTAAAACTTAACACTGATCATGGGAACTAGAGCACATCCACTATTGGCTATTAGCCGGAACATTATGTGTCTTAGTATGCTATACTCTGTTTTCTGTATCAATGGGGAAGTTTTTCTTTAGGCACCTAGCAAGAGAGTTGTGGTATGACTAATGCACACCAACTGTAAAATGTCAGCCCAACGTATAAATTGTGAAATACACATAGTTTTCCAGTCCTGGAGACAGTCCATAGCAACAGGCCTCGATAATTAGACAACTGTGCTGGATAATCGGAGCCAGCCAATGTGTTGTGGATGTGACTAGTGGCAGACACCCTGTCAGCACGGTCCAATTTAAGCTGATGCTCAAGCAGCTGCCACACACCAGCCCTAGGCGAGCTAAGAGGGAAGATTCATTGTTCGGGCTCGAGGACAACTGAGGATTTCTTTGAGAGATTTGAAGCATTTGCCGCCAGTGCCTTGTCCCTCATATAGCTGCACATTAAGACCTCCCTCTAATGCGCTAATAAAGCATCAGCCATGAATCTACCCTACTGGAGCTCAGCTCTGTTTCTGTTATTATATTTTATGAAATCCAGGTACATGCTGATAGTAACTCGTACAATTAACATTTAAAGGCAGGTTCAGTCATTCTCAAGAATGCTTGCTAAATCAAAACAGTATGGTCTTCCCGCGGCACTGCCTCACACATAGAAATGCATTGTGAAGCAAAGCGCGGTACTACGGCTTTGTTTATGAGAGCGGTGTTTGACACTTTTTGTTTATGTTACTATTTACGGAGCCAGAAGGTGACGAGGGAGTAGATGTTCAAACCTCTCCCATCCCACTCCCACAACAAAAAAACCCAGCTAATGCAAGGGAACATTGTGGCCACATTGGTATTGCAGTAGAATTGCGTTACTGATTGTATTTACCATCTAGGCTATGCAGAGCCAGAGAAGACCCGTTCCTCCAGGAGGAGGGTGTCCCCGGCACGCCTCAGGAGAAGTGGAAGCCTTGACTTGGACCCAGACCTCTTCAAATCCACCGACCTATCTGACACACATGACGGTGAGGAACCCTTAATGCTAAGCTAGCCATGTCATGCGGGCAGGATGGTCTAGTGGTCTGGGTGAGTTCAAACCTAGAGTTAGCCCACCTGTAAGCATCCACGAGCTAGATGTGTAATAACACATACCTGCTTCTTGTAATTGTACTCTGCAGGTGTGTCTCTGCTGGACACATTGTCTTTAAAAAGCATTAGCTAAATTACCTTTTTGTTATTGTGCAGAGAATACTAATCCTTCCAAAGGATCTGAGGGCCTGTTGGCATTTTAAATACCGTCTTATCTATTGCCTTTTTACACTGTGTTACAAAGGCAAACGCCATCGTGTTCACTGTTTATTTGTCCCAGCGGCACCCAAAGCACGAATTCTCTCAGGGAACCCCAGTGTTGAGCGGACCTTCTCCCTACCGTCCAATCCCAGCATGCCGCGCTCCTTCCTCCTGCCTTCCTACCCACTGGCCTCCCTTCCCGGGGGCCTGCTCACCCCAACGCTGTCCCGCCGCCAAGCACACTCCTCCCTGTCCATGTCCAACACCTGGCCTGACAAAAGGGAGTGCAGCCCTCCACAACGAGATCCCAGCCCCTGGAGGGACACGTCAGACAAGGGGCCAGGCAGGAGGCACTCTAGGGGCAGCACAGACCTTTTCCACTCTGACTGGGAAGTGCTGCCGTTGAGCGGTAAACTTTCATCTTGTCCTCCTGTCTAAATGAACAGTTGAAGCGCTGTATACTCAGGTGTTTTGAGTTAGTGTAGCTGATTACACGTGTCTGTCTTGTCACTTCAGTCTGTTAAAATACAGTTCTGATGTAATATTTGCATTATAACGCCACGCTCCCACCAACTGCAAATGTGTTGCGTTACGCTGGACATCATTCATTGTCAATGTGGCACTGGACTGCGCTTACAGAAAAATAAAGCATGCAAAATATTTGATGCATTTGGTGGGCACCTGGCGTAACAGTTAATTCTCACTGGTAGCACTTATGGGGTCTAAAGTAGGCACAATGTAGGGTCATCTGCAGCTCATGTAAATGGACATGTTTGTGACAAGTGAGCCTGTTCCCCATTCCAGGAAATTCTCCCAGGCCTCTTCGTTCTTCCCTGGTGAGCTCCCCATCCACCGCCTCCTTCCGTCGGGCCCTGAGCGGCACCAAGGCGGCTTTTCCCGTCTCGCCGGTTCTCCCATCAACAGAGCGGAGCCAGAGGTCCAACAACCCAGCCAGCCCACACAACCAGCGCGGGGAGAGGAGCCTCGATTTGGACCTCGGTAGCTTCGGCTCGATCGCAGACCCTAAGGAGGAGGAGCCCCATGACTTGGAGGAGGTCAGCAAATCTTTTTCCCCAGGACTGTGAAACACATTCTAAGGCACTCTGCCAGCTAATGTCCTGGGCTCACAGCATTGGCTGCCTTAACGTAGGGAACATAAAAAATAGGTCATGGTTTCGTCCCACCTTCCACTACAGGAAAAGAGCATAATACATGTAGACTATGAGCTTTTGCTAATTCAAAGTTCCAGCATGAGATGAGTAAGAGAGGTTTTATCGGCGTGTATTGCTGTTGATCCAGTACATGGGCCAGAAACCTTACCATGTGAAGTCAGCTGGTTTCCATTACACGCATCGCACTAGCCTTACGGGGGCCTGTATGCTGTGTTGCGCGCGTCGCCCCGCAGATGCTGGACTCCCTGCGCTCGCTGCGCAACAGCGCCGCCAAGAAGCGGGCCAAGGTGAGCCTGAGCGGTTCAGACCAGGACCCAGACAGCCCCGACTCTGCCGTGAAACTGGAGATGGGACTGGAGTCGCCGTCTCGCAGCTCCCCCACGGTGACCAGCCCGGCCAGCGAGAGTGGCCTCTCAAGTCTCTATTCACCGCCCGGCTCCACTGTCAATGGCACCAAAACAAGGTAAAGGGAGCCCATGTTTTGTTATTATTTATTTTACGTACCGTTTTAGCTAACAAACAAATGGGTAATCCCAGAGCAGGTGGCCAGGTTGATTTGGTGTCATGTGATCTGATATCCACCTGGTGTTTCATGCGGAGCTGTTGAGAGGCACTCCAAACCTGTTTTGTCACTTGTTGTGCCTGTCAACAGTCCTGGAAACTCTGCCTCGTCTGTAGCAAAGCCTCGCGTTGCAAGAGTGCCTTCTGCAAAGCTGAGATCTTCTGTGTCTATGGACTTCAGCAGCCTTCAAGGTACAATGATGCTTAAAAGAGTTGTAGTGGCTTTTTTAGCCTCATTTGGCTTTTCCCTTTAAACCTCTGTGCTGCATATATTGCGTTTCGTTTGCTTAGTCTCTTCTCAAAGAGAGAAGTTGTCGCCTGAAGTGGGTGTGATTGGCCAGAGAGTCCCCTTCTCCCATGGACCAGTGGACTTTGAGGATGAAGACCGCACAATAGAGCCCTCACCCCCTCAGTCCGTCAAACCATCCTGCCGTGAACCAGTCAGAGCTCTGAGGCCCGCCAAAGGTCAGTGCCTGGGCGCACTGTTGAGAGTAAGCTACGATCCAATCTTTGATCCAGGTGTACTTCGTTTTTAGGTCAACAGAGATCATAGCTTGAAAGTAAGTCGTCCTAATACTTGTTCGTTGCTCTCTTTTGCCCCTTAGGCTACAGTAGCAGTACCTCACCAGCCACCGACATGCCCGAAGGTGTAGTTGGAAGGGGTCAGTGTCTGTTTCTCTTTGTTTATTGCGCCATGCTATTGTTCACTTGTCCAATAACCTGCTCTGCGGGCATGCTGCTCTGCCTCAATGCTGTGTTGTACAGGCTGAGCAGATTCATGCTTGCCTTGCTCCACGGCTATTTAGGAACACAGCCAGCAGCTGTTGTCAATAAGTCTGTCTGTAGCCTGTGCTTTTGCCCTGTGCAAACAGTCAAGCGTAGACATCTCAGTTGTGCTGAGCGTGTTTTATTCATTCGCTGACCTTAGCCTTGTCGGCCTAAGAGAGGCACACATCTCAACCGCCCCTCCTCACCCCCTCTACCTCCCACTCCCCCTTCCCTCCCCACCCCTCACTTTTCAGGCGTGTTTGGCTCGGCAGTCCTCTCCAGCCGCCCAGGCGTTGCCTCGTCCTTTGAGCAGAGCGACTTTGTGGCCAAGTCGCCCAGACATGCCCTAGCCGCCATTTATTGTCACGGCGTGCCTGGCAACTTTTTAGACGGTGGCGACATCATGGGTGCAGAGGAGGCTAAGGTTGGTGTTAAGTGTTAAGTGGCATGCAGCTTTTTCTGCTATTGCGTGTTTACAACATGTGTTTGCTGTGTAGGAGGAAGTGAGAAATCCAAGGTTTAGCCGGGATAATGGGAGGCTTCAGTTTCAGGATCTGCCAGAGGGACATTTTGGTCAGCAGGACCATGCCCGGGACAGGACACACACTCGTGTCCCTGACGTCCCCGCAGCGGAAGACAACTTACTGTCTTTTAAAGGTACTTACTTTTATTTACACTTACATTTATAGCTAATAGTAAAATAGCTTACATAGATGTACAGCAAAAAGTGTAGCCTGCATCGCAAACATTGTGAGAGAGATTGCAGGGTGGGGAGGATGCACAAAGCATTGTGTCGATTTAGACCTTTTTTTGGTACACTAAAAGCTGTTAAATCACAAATGTTCACCATTATACACATTAAATAACAGCTTAGAAACAGGCAGTGCAGCGTGAGCTGGTCGCAACACGAGCAGCCAACGTTTTGCTCAGCGCAGGGCAGTGCAAACCCATCGTTGTTTAGTACTGCAAAATAATGGTCGCACACAGGGTCGTTTGCCCATGCAGAACTATTCCTCTGTGTTGGGTTGCCAGGTTCCACAAGACATATTCCACACAAACCGAGAAACACCTATTTTAATTCGTATCACTCTGATATCGTGAAAATAACGGGAGAATAGTTGGGAGCACGTCGGGAAAAAGGATTACAGAAACAAACCCCTTCTACACACCCTGGCTCCGTAAATGGGAACATTAACAAAGTAGTGCAGACCGCACCCAACAACAATATCCTAGCCTTTGCAATGTATTTCCAATGTGTGGGGTTGAGCTTCTGAAGGAGCATTGTATCATTGTGATTGGTTAGCCCTAGGGAGAGGCGGTTTTTGTTTTGATTTGTGTTCGTTAGTTAGCACGCGCTCAAACTTCTCGAAAATGACTTCCTATACCTTTTTAAAGGTATAGGAAGTCTTTGCGTTTGAGTCTGACTGCCTACTGCAGCTTCTGTTGTACATTTTTACTAGCTGAAAGATACTCTGAACTAACTATTGTGACACAACTTGGATTATACATGGATATTTGGCAGTTTCTTCAGGTGCTTCTGTCTTCTGACTGTTCATAAATATACCATTTTACTGAGCCAATCGCACCTGCTGAAAGATGGGCCATTGCAGCTAGCTAGATGAGTAAGTTGCACCACTTAAGAATGTTGCGCAATAGCCTAGAGTTGAAAGGGGGAGGGGGTATGGGGGGGGCATTACGAACACGCCCATTCAGCCCTGAGCCCTTTGCATGTAGCGTTTTTTTGTCATAATATTAACACACTAATTATTTATTTTTTATTATTATTTATTTGGTTGATGTATATTGAATATATCCCTCTGCAATATAGTGGGAATATTTCTGCACCTTGTAACCTCTTACGACTGTATATAGGCTAGTTGATGATTGATTAAGGGTGTGTTTTCAGACACGGTTGCTGTCGTCTCTCTTGCAGATCTGCACCTGAACGGCAGCACACTGAGCTCTCCCAAGGAGGACCTTCCCTTTGCCGAGTCCCCAAGCAGCAGCAGCAGCACCCGCGGCCCTCAGAGTCCCATTAAGTGCTTCACCCCACCACATCAGCCCAGCCCGCCCACAGTGCCGCCCAACCCCAAAACCACATCCCGCCTCAGGAGGGCCCCCAGCCTCAACAGGAGCCGTCCCTCTCCCTCCCACAGCTCAGGTCAGTGGAGCTACACACCTACAGATTGAGCACCATGGCAACAGACGCTGTAATGTCCTGCTTTCCCCTGCTGACTGATAGCATCAGCGCATGTGCTGGTATTTACTTACTGCTGTTACCAACGTGCCAGCTATACATGAACATATCACTCAGTCCTCAAAATAGTCATTATTGTTAACAGAATGTTGTTCTGTTGTTGTTGGTAACGTAGTGCAGAGGTCTTCAACAGCTGCAGGGGGTCCCCCAAATTATTTGATCCCAAACTTATTTTGTTACCAAGAATAAAAATGGCAGAGTTTATGCATTAACATAATACACCCTGTGCTATTAATATATAAATGTCAATTACTGTACGCATCTTAATTTGTAAGTGCTGTAAATATACTGTGTACTAGTACATCTTCATGCACTTGTCCATCCATGTATCTGGGCTTTTATTATTACTGTACAGCTAACCATTTTGGCATTGTAAATAGAGGAGCCCATGGTTTCACAGCCTGTGTTTTATAGTTTGTTAATTAGGCAGTCAGAGCCAGCATTATGGATGAATGTGACACAGTGCTTTGTTTTGGCAGCCTGCTATTAATGGGCTTCAGCTCATACATTCATTGCTTGTTTTCAGACTGATAAGAGCTGGTAATACAATACTCAAGTGTGTGTGTGTGTGTGTGGCTGTTGGGTCTTTCAGATGAGCTGTCGCTAGGCACTCCCAGTCAGAAGAGAGACCTAACTGAGCCTCCTCAGCTACGTCCCTTCTCCAAGCCTGACCTGGCGTTGACACAGAGTTTCAAACTACTCACCTTGGACGACTGGTGAGCCAAGATCACTTTGTTGTCATTCAAGACTGGGTCTGCCTGGACACTATGGGAAACCTGTTGTTGATCATAACTGGTGTATGGGAAGAGTATTTCGCTCCAATTAATATAATGTAGGAATAAACTGGAGGAGGAATGTCATGGAGGCTGAGCTCAGCCACCTGTGTTGTTTGTATCCCCCCTCCCGCATCCAGGGAGAAGAAGATAGAGGGTTTAACCATCCTACGTAGTCTGGCCCAATACCACTCAGACATGCTCCACAGCAGGCTGCATGACATCTGCCTGGCCCTCACACAAGAGGTAACATCACACAATATATACTCTATGGACCCTGGACACGTGTTTTTCTGTCATCTTGAATTGAGACTATGCTATGCTAGCTAGCATGCTAATCCACTGACACCAGCACTATGTGCACTCTGAAAAGTATGAAGAATTATATATAAAAGTGTGAAGAATTTTAAAGGTGCCAGTTGGCCTCTTCCAACAAACCAGTACAGATCATATAACAGTAAATATTTTGTTTTTAACTTGAACTTGAAATGGCGCTAAACGGAATAAACAGTTTTAAATTGGGAGATTTTCGGCTGATTAAAAGTATAGTCAGCTATTGCAAGCTAAATGTAAGATAACACTTGTATGTCAAATTCAACAAATATCTCCTTGCATTTTCCTATCTTACCCCTCTCTGTGCGTGTTGAAAACATTTTCTGATACTTCTGCACAGCCCTGGCTCCATACATCGTAACACAAAGAAAGTGGCGAACACCACACGTATCAACAAAACTGTAGCACTACGCTTTGTGTGAGGTCACCGCTGATGAGGGCCGCGGCACGATACCGTTTTGATTTGAGCTCGACGTTAGCAAGAATTAGTTTAAGTGATTGGTTGTGCTCTTTCATGGCTACAAAATGTTGCAAAATATAAATTATCAACGTGCATTATAGCAAATGTTTACAAGGAACTGTCATAAAAATAAAACACTTTCTGTGCCACGTTTTCAATCAACATAACACTTGTGACTTCCCAGAGGATTAATAATCAGTCTAGAGCACATTCAGGGGTTCCCCCCTATTATCTTAAACACATTTTCCCCTCCCTCACACCCCCTGCCTTGTGCTCCAGATCAGGAACCTGCGGTCGGGCGTGTCCCGGGTGGCAGTGTGCACACTGGGGGACCTGTACAGCCACCTGCAGCGGGCCATGGACCAGGAGCTGGAGGGCACGGCCAAGGCCCTGCTGCACAAGGCCGGTGAGACCAACGCCTTCATCAGGCAGGATGTGGACGCTGCCCTGGAGAGCATGGTGCAGCACTGCACCCCTGCCCGCTGTATCCATGCCCTGCTGTCTGGAGGCCTCAGGTCAGGACACACACACACACACACTGGGATCTACCCTGGAGTGCCTCTGTCAAATATTGAGTTTGAACCACCATAGGTGACGCCAGGGAGGGGCTTGCAGGTGCTGTAGCTACCCCTAGGATCACCATAGCACCCCCGTAGCACCCTCAAGAAATTGCTGTGGTTTATTTATAAAACATATTTGTGTTAATGTGTGAATACTAGCCTATAATTTATATTTGGAAAAAATGCATATTTTAAAACAAATTATTTGAAGACAAAAAACATAAAGCCAGCATTCGGCCAATGAGCGCAGCACACATTGAACTTTTGACCTTACTTCCGTATATATTCCGTAACGTATTTTACAAAGAGGATATTTGGATGTAGAATATTTTGTGGTTAAGGCACAATTTCTGTCTCAACCACCAAAGAAAATGGCCTGGTCGCACATACGCAAATGAAAAACTGTACAGGCGATCGACCACCACCTTTGGATACAAAATTCATAATCAAAGTCTACCCCGTTCCACTCTGCTAGGTTAGAAAGCTTAAGCAAATTGCAGCCTTGGGGTCAGCCACATGTCCTTCACAGGTGTTGAACTCTAGATGAAGTGAAGATGCAATTTTTCTTCGCCGTAGGAAGCAAATGTTTTATTTGCACCTTCGCTGGCATAGAATGGAAGTGTAAGGGAGACGAATATTGGCAGCTCTGTCAATTTCGCACCTGTGTGACCTCTTCTACAAAAATGAGCCCTACTTTAGGAGAGCTGCGGTGATGATTGAATAAGCCCGGCCTGTTGGCTGGTATTTGCAATTGAAATATGTGCGGTGGCCAAATACGTTTGATTGTGCTGTTGTTTCGGTGTGCATAAAAAAGGTGAATCAATCTCTCTCCCTGTCATTCGCTCGTTATTATTTGCTCGTTATTAGACCGCTGCAGAGCCGGGTTGTGCATCTGCTGTGTGTGTCAAGTGAAACTGTATAAAATGTCACTGAAACTTCGAGCTACCCCATAGCATCAGCAAAAGACAATCTCTGGCGCTGCCACTGGTTGTTACACCCAGTAAACATTCTGGTTCATTGGACTGGTATAGTGTGAACTTGTTCTCGGTGTGTCTTTAGCTTTGTACCTGTTTATTTATCAGCTGTGTTCCTCTATCACGCTCTCTCTCTCTGCTGTGTAGCCATCTGAATGCGCTGGTGAGGAAATGCACAGCCAGACACCTGACCAACCTGGTGGAGAAGGTTGGTGCCGCCCGCCTGCTGTCTGGGGGAAAAGACCTCTCCGAGAGAATCCTACCTGCTGTAACCAAGCTGGCTCAAGACTCTTCCCAGGAAACTAGGTGTGACAAAATGGCTTCTTGAAATGGCTTCATTCATACCATTGTTTTCAGTATCGGTGGATGATTCATTTATATACATACAGTGGGGTGCATGCTGTAACTATTCAGACAGTATTGGTTGCTTACAATTGCTGGTGTTTGACCTGTCCAACTAATGACAAATGTACTACATGTAAGTCGCTTTGGATGAAAGCATCTGCCAAATGCCGTAAATGTAAATGTAATGCATACATCTTGGGTACATTACCCTCTCTCTCTTCACCTATAGGAGCCATTTTCACGCCATGCTCATCTTTCCTCACTATTGGTTTGATCGTTTCTCACAAGCTAACAAATTATTTGATATCTCAACACAAGTCAGGAAACATTAGTAAAGGTTTCCTGCTTCATTTGACATTTTATGTTATATTGTCTCCCGTATGCCCTCAGGTACTATGGCCGGCAGATGCTGCTGTTCTTGTCGTCCCACCCAGACTTTGATAAGAATCTTGAGAAGTACATCCCAGCTAAAGACCTGGCAACAGTCAAAGACACCATCAGCACTCTGAAGACCAAGGTACACAGTTCCACAGACATGGATTAAGCCTAAAAGAAAGATCTAGTCTAGAACTAGGCTTATCCCATGTCTGTGAAACCAACCCATTTTGTATATATTTACATACTTAACCATGAATCCTTCTATTGGAGGTGGAATTGTGTTTTTGTACTGAAGGTTCTGTCCCATCTTATATCCTATAGGGACTTGGTGAAATGCCCCAGGATGCCCCTTCAGCCAGGGACAGACGCTCGCAGCCTGGCAGCGGAACCATAAGGGCCTCTTCTCTCACCAGAGAGCCCCTGGTCCAGACCAAGAGGTGAGAACCCACAGGCCGTCAAACAGTAGCTGGTTGGTGTAGTCGCTGTAATGGAAGAGGTGTGGGGAAGCCCTCTCTTGGGCTGTAGCAGACCTTTAGCAGGAGCTGTGTGTGTCATGGGCTTACAACATGCTACTACCGTTTTGGGGATCTGTTGTCCTACATGTTTTAGATGTCTCCCTGCTCCAACACACCTGATTCAAATGAATGGGTCGTTATGTCCTCATATCTATGCAGAAGCCTGATAATGACCCATTCATTTGAGTCAGGTGTGCTGTAGCAGAAAGACAGGCAGGGCAGTTAGATCCCCAGAACCAGGGTTAAATAAGACTGTGCTAGTTTAACAGGAAGAGATGAGAGGTCAGAGATTGTGAGGTGTTGTAGCAAAAGCTAAGAGTCAGCGGGAACAATAATTTGGGTTTTATTAGAGCAGCGTTTTTCGTTACCAATATCTGCAGAAGCCCGGTAAAGACCCTTTCATTTGAATCAGGTGTGTTGGACCAGGGAGACATCTAAAACACTTAAGGCATTGAGTCGCTAGGACCAGGGTTGAGGAATGCTGTATTAGAGCAAAACAAATTAACTTACAAACCAAACAAGAATCCTAGCTCAATCTGGAGCACTACCTCAATCACAACGATTCAAATACCAGCCGGGCCACTACTCTTTTACCGATCGAAACCTGAAAGAAGTGTTTACATGTTAGAATCCTGTGTCTCTGCTCACCCAGTGTTAGTGAGCCACACCTAGACCACCAGACAACACCATTGTTTCCTCTTAAACCGTGCGAGGAAAATGATTGCGGCCGATTGCAGTCCCCTCACACTGTACGGTCAAATCGCCTGTCCAAACGGTTGAGTCCTCAAGATGGTGGCTCACACTGTACGGACCGACCGCCAAGCCCGACCTGACTGCTCACACTGTATGAGTAAAATAAGCCCGTCGGCAACTGCGGAAGATCCTCCAAGGCAGGCAGATTAAAAATAGATTAAAAAAATAAAAATAGAAACAGCCACGCAGGCTATACAGGCATGGAGTAGGCAAGCCTACAAGCAAGTGTGAGTGGTGCCACTATGTTTACGTTCCTATTTACGGATGCAAGGCCGTGTAGAAGATTATTTTATTTTTTTCCAGCATGCACAGAGAGCGGTAAGATAGCGGACCTCAAAGAGGTATTTGACAAAAAGTGTATTGGATTACGGTCGCTTACTATACCTTTTAACTCACCAAGTATGTGAACAACAGTGAACCATTCAGACATTTGACATGCATCACATTCCCAGCAGGGAGGCCAACAGCCACTCAAACGGCAGGTCCCAGGCACACAGCGTTGTAGACAAGACTGAATACGTCACTCAGATATCAGCACTGCTGGGTTCAAAGGACTTCAGAGAGCGAATCAAAGGGATGGACCAGCTAGTGGCAGACTGCCAGAACAATCCCAATGTGGTCATCAACAGTATATTTCCGGTTAGCGAGAACCACCCTACCCTCTACTAACATTTCCGTGCAACTTGTAATCTGCTCTCTTAACCAGCTTGGTTGCCTAGGTGAGGGAAGTTGACCTTTTGTTGTATCCCATCTCCATCAGGTGTTTGATGCATTCAGGGCCAGACTGCAGGAGTCAAACAGTAAGGTCAACCTGTATGCGTTGGAGTCTCTCCAGAAGATCATGGGCACCATGAAAGACCACATGTCCCAGGTGGTCAACATCCTGGTGCCGGCTGTCTTGGACAATCACCTAAACTCTAAAAACAACGCCATCTACTCGGCTGCTATCGGAGCCATCGATGCACTTATCCTAAACCTGGGTATTCCTCTCTTCATTGAGGATAAATGTGGTAGAACGGCTAAGCGGGGATTTAAAGTCAGGGTTAGTCATGTTGGAGAACACTTGCTAACAATATCCCTCCGTGGTGGTTTCCGCCACTTTGCTTATGTTACTAATTACTCAGCCAGAGCTGTGTAGAAGTATCAGATTATTGTTTCAACACGCACAGAGAACGGTAAAATAGCGAAATGCGAGGAGATATTTGGTGAATTTAACTAAATGTGTGTTATCTTACAATTAGCTTGCAATAGCTGACTACACCTTTAAGTAGAGTCAAAGATGGAGGTTCTATATTCTAAACGTGTCACTTACTTCTTCCCAATCCAGATAATGTTTTGCTTCTCCAGCCGTTTTGCACCAAGGCCCAGTTTCTAAGTGGCAAAGCTAAGGTAGAGCTGGTCAACAAGGTTGCAGGTATATACCAGAGGGTACTGGTAGCGTCCATGTGGCGTTGACTGTATATTGCATGTCACATCGGCAGCCTCTGATCTGCCTGACTGCGTCTCCATGCAGATCTGGTGACGGAGCTCTACCCTCGCAAGCCCCAGGCGGTGGAGCAGAAAGTGCTGCCCTTGCTGTGGCACCTCCTGGGCACCTCCAGCCACAGCGGCACCGCCCACGGCCGGGGTGGCAGCGTGCGCGGGGCCACAGCCAACCTCTGCCAAGCCCTCCACGCCCACATGGGGCCCAGTCTGGCCGAGTGTGCCGCCGCCCAGCCTGCCAATGTCCACAAGGGTCTCCAAGAGTTCCTGAGAACCTTGCCCTAACCATGAAGAGTGCGCGCACACACACACACTCAAACACAGTAACCATAGATGAAGAACACTAACGCTGACCTTACTTGAAGATGGAGATGTTCTACATTTCTACCAGTGCCTGCACTTTTATACCATTAAAAGGAAAGTCCATAAAAATATGAGCTGGTTAAGTTGGTCCTTATCTCAGCAAGACGTCCTCTGGTACCGGAGCCTGGGCTGGTTGCGCTACACAACCTGCTGTCTTTGCACTTTGAAAGGTAAATCATTTTCATGATACATAATATTGTGAGTTTTACATTTCCTATACCGTCCATATGATTGTCATTGTTTCTTTTTGTTGATATATATATATATATATATATATATATATATTAAAAACCATATCTAACATGTACTGTAGACAAGTCAAACACTATCAGAATGTTCCAAATGCACAAAAAGAAGAGAGAACAAAGGACATTAGGTGTATATTTTTGGGCAGTTTATATTAAATGTGATATTTTTAAGATGTCTTTCAAGGTTGTTATCATGTTTTGTGAGGTGAGATTAATGGAAATACTTTTGTACAGCTCCGACATGTAATTGCACAGTATTAGACTGAAATGTAATGCTGTTTAACATTGGAGTATATCATGTGTCTATTGTGTAACAATGATGGTTTTAAAGGTCCTATTGATATGTTCTTGATGTGCTGTTGGTACTGTCCTCTTTCTGCATGACCAAAATGTGCTGACCACAAATCAATGTTTCTATTTTTATTATGGAGATCTCTATACACGGATGCCTAAATCAAGGTTGGTAAAGCTCTGAACCATTGGATATAAAATGAAAATTATTTTCGCTGAAATGGTTGATCCAGCAACAGTAAAGTCCAGATCTGCGATTCTGCTTCTCTGTAGTCTAAGTAGCATTTGCACTACTGTATACTTTGTTGTGAAAAAGTGGAATAACAGATTATATATATATAAATAAAATGTTTTATTTTGTACATACAGTCTCTTACAAGGTTGTGTGATTTGATTTGTCATGGATCTTTATCCAGAAGGCCTGTGCTCTTTCACTGTCCCATGCACTGGATAATTTAATGTTCTAATTACATACTAAGAACATTCTTTTACATGTGAAAACTCAAACTAAACAAAAACAGTTGGCTGCATTTATGGAATAGAAGAAAATCCCATAATCACCTCACTGTTAGTCCACAACTATGCTTGGGTGTCATTTACTAAGACGTACTGTATAATGTATCTGAGACCTAAGGATGGACACATGGACATTAAAGGTCTGTTGCTGTATATTTATATTTGCAATACAGTCAAAAACGCAGATATATCCAGTCTTTTTCTGATTTTTCATGCATGTAATTACTTTGCCATTATGTTCAAAATTAGTTTTATAACAATGATGAACTGCTTCTTATGTAAAAGCAAAAACATGAGGCAAAGTCAAGACATACAAAATGTAAGAATCCTTGAGCTTTATGCAATATGTGCTTCATTGTAGAAGCTACTGTGCTTACAGTGCACAGGTCCAAGCATAGAGGTAGGCTTAGCAAGCATTCATTTAATCTAAAGGTGTATCTAACCAAGGTTATAGGTCCTATAGTGGTGCTAATGTTTCACTTTCAGTTTAAATAATAATTTGGTAACAACCATAATCACAACTCAAAATGCATCTAGAAACATAGCTGCCATTGTAAAAATATTCACCACAGCGTTTTTAGCCTGCCGTGTAATACAGTACAATACAAATATGCTACAGGACACAGTGTACATGTCACAATGGAGAAGAACTGAATGCCTTTGGTTGTCAGATCGAGGACATTTCCTCTGACCTACATGTAGTTGGTTTAACAGCATTGCAGTAGCATTTAGGGCAGCCAGCTAGCTTGTGCGTTGAGGTGCAGTGCTACTAGGCCCTCAGACACAAAATAAAGACAGGCATTCAGAGCGCATCAATAACATCAGTCCAGTTCATCACGTCAAAATGATGGCTGCTAATACAGTAGCCTACCTGCACATTATATATTAGGTTTGTTCCATCAAATGTACAGTTCAGCTTTAACCAGATAGTCTGGAAAATATTTGACATTAAAAAGTACATCTGTACTGTAGGTTCACATTGCTTCAACTAGCCTTGTTTCAGTTCTGTCTTTATCAAATATATAATGTACCTATTAATAAATACAGGTGCTTTCTGGATGATTGCTACAGAAAGCCCTCAAAGGGGTCCTGAGCTGATCCACAGTACCTGTTACACACACACACACACTGCTACATCAGTAAGTCCTACATTAAAAAGAACAGCCTTGACATCACTAATAATAGAAACACAGAACTGTCCTGCTCCTTATGTGCTTCAAATCATTAAGAGTTAAAAATTGCTAGTGGACTGAGTATTTCATGTATTTTTATATAACAGTATTTATGTCTAACTCCAACCTGTGTAGAAAAACCAGACAATTGTAATTTCTGAAAACAAATGCCATTTTTTGTGCTGTGAATTACTTCTTCAAAAAAAATTGCACCTTCAATGACAAAACCCATTGACTGGTGCTTACACAGGTAGGTGGGTGCTATGGCAACCTAAAACTTGTTGAATAACGTGAGTGGTTGCAATCATTGCCACCTCACTTGTCAGGGGCCAGATGTCTTGGGCAGGTCCTGGTTCTCAGCCAAGTGAAGCTTTTGTCTAAACATGATGTTAAGGGTTTACACCACCAGCCTAGAATGAGTACACATTATTCAATTCTAGTGTTTACACATAGCACCAAGTCAGTCCAATACATTATTTTCAGGAAGAAAGGATACATTGAGGTGCTGAGTTCCTCCAGCTATGGCAGCAAATGATACATTTGATTATTTATGCAGTGTAACACAAATAGTCAGGTACTGTACAAATAGTAAACAAGTAAACAATTATTAAATGGGATCATATTACATGAAAGGCTGTGCTTGATAAATCAATACTTGAGTTACTTGTGGCGATGAGCGATCAATCTTTGTAAAAGCAAATGGCGGTACAGTGTTTTTCTGTAGGGAATGAGAATTTCACATCCCATCTGTTATGTGGTAGCTTAATTCAGCCCTGCTATACAACTACCATGTATTCTTGGTATAGTTCTCTGTAATAAGAAGTCTTCACACTACCCTCACACAGTTATTTCCCTCCAGCAGTTGTTAATTGGTGACGACCACTATAAGACACAGCACAGTACAGTACAGACACATTACGGTATATACAGTACCTCTCTGGGAACCATCATCTTATCGTGGTAGAGAGGTTTGTGTGCCCCAATGAACCTGAGGGCTGTGTTGCCTGGAGCAAGATGCTCCTGGTAGGGTCTCCCATAGCAATGTGCACTCAAGGGAGGGGCCAGACTAAGAATGATTCAAAGAAGAATCCATGAAAAATCGAGGAAGAGGAAAAGATAACCTGCCTGGAGGAAGCCCGGGGGCCACGTCTGGAGCCAGGCCCAGTAGGTGGGCTCGTCAGCGAGCGCCTGGTGGCCGGCTTTGCCACGGAGCCTGGCCGGGCACAGCCCGAAGAAGCAACGTGGATGGGGAACCATCTGAGCTGTGTACTGTTGACCTCTTCTGAGGAGGTAATTGGTAATTGGGCGGTGGAAGGAACATGTTGAGGAACACCTAAATCTGATTGTCTCTACCATAGAGAGCATGTCAGAGTGGGAGGCTGATGGGGGATCATTGTCAACTTCCCTGGGGAAGGTCACTGAGGTAGTCAAACAACTCCACGGTGGCAAAGCCCTGGGGATTGATGAGATCTGTCCAGAAATGCTAAAAGCTTTGGATGTAGAGGGCAAACTAGGGTGGTGGTTCCCCTTTTCTAAAATGGGGACCAGAGAGTGTGTGCCACTTACAGGGGTATCACACTACTCAGCCTCCCTGGTAAAGTCTACTCCAAGGTGCTGGAGAAGAGGGTTCGGCCGATAGTCAAACCTCAGATTGAAGAGGAGCAATGCGGATCTCGTCCTGGTCATGGAACAAAGGACCAGCTCTTTACTCTCGCAAGGGTACTGGAAGGGGCCTGGGAGTTTGCCCATCCGGTCTGCATGTGTTTTGTGGATCTGGAGAAAGCGTATGACAGGAGATGTGGGCGTTTGGGGTGAGGGGGTCTTTTCTAAGGCCAATACGTGTATGTAGCGCTTTGTACGGATTCTTGGTAGTAAGTCAGACTTGTTTCAGTTGGGGTTTGGCCTCCACCAGGGCTGCACTTTGTCACCAATATTGTTTATGATATTCACGGACAGGATATCAAGGTGTAGTCGAGGTATAAAGGAATTGCGGGTCGGTGGGCTGGGGACCTCATCGCTGCTTTTGTAGATGATGTGGTTCTGATCATCGGCCCGTGACGTTCAGCACACACTGGATCAGTTCGCAGCCGAGTATGAAGCGGTAGGGATGAGGATTAGCTTTTCCAAATCTGAGACCATGGTTCTCAGCAGGACACAAATGGAGTCCCTACTCTGGGTACCCCAAGTTAAGGAGTTCAAATACCTTGGGGTCTTGTTTGCGAGTGAGGGGACAATAGAAAGGGAGATTGGCCGGCGAATCGGAGCAGCTGGGTCAGTACTGCATTCTCTTTCCCGCACCGTTTTGACGAAGAGTGCTGAGCCGGAAGGCAAAGCTCTCTCTCTACCCATAGGTGTAGATTCCAGGGAAGATGCAGAGGATGCGTCGCCCTCAATGTTTAGAATGTGTGTTTGTCCCCACCAATAAATACATGAAAGACGTACTGGGGCCGCCCAACGGTAATAGAATAGGTTATGTCCAAAATGTTGCCAAAATGTGTAGTAGACAATTATTGTTTTAAGTCAGCTGTTTAGGCTTAGATCATCCCAAAGCACAGATGTCTTGAATATGAAAAAAGTTTTTGAACATAAGCATATGAGCTATTGAAGTCCAGGGGTTAATACATTAATTAAAATGAAATGGGTTTTCTCAGGAGGGTGGCTGGCTTCTCCCTTACTCCCTTAGAGATAGGGAGAAGCCAAGTAATCTGTGAGGAATTCAGAGAAGAGCCTTTGCGAGGAAAGGAGCCAATTGAGGTGGTTCGGGCATCTGGTAAGGATGCCCCCTTGCCTCGCCCAGGAAGACCCAGTAATAGGTGGAGAGATTATATCTCCACGCTGGCCTGGGAACGCATTTGGTTTTCCCAGTCAGAGCTCATTAATATAGATTGATAAAGGGAAGTTTGGAGTCCTTTGCTTAAGCTGCTGCCCTCGTGAACCGACCACGGGTAAGTGGTTGAAGATGGATGAATGGAGTAATATATATTATAAAATCTAACCCTGCCATAGCTAATATTTTGACATTTTAACATACAGATCACTAAGAATACCTATAACAATATATAATAAGCAATCATCCAAGGAATCTGCTGTACAGTAATGACAGTATTTTATCACCGCATGTATATAATATACAGTGACAGTGAAGACAGATGTATTTGTTACAATAACTTCTACAATTATTAATGCATCATCCTTGGTCCAGTAAGCTGTGGAGTACCTCGTAATCAAAATATAAAATATAAAAATATATAAAATATGTAAAGAATGATTAATAATAATAAATAAAAAAGAGAATGACTTGAATTGCTCTGCATGGCACCGCTCACTGGGAGAGCTCGGCCTGCTGTGGCTTACATTGCAGAGCAGGTGTTCAAGGTTGTGGTCAGAGGCACACTTCCTCTGGTCCTCCGACAGCTCTTCCACATGGCTGTCCAGACTGAAGTGTAGGCGTGCCAGCTTCTCCTGCATCTCGCGCACGTGTTCCAACTGCTCGAAGGAGCACACCTTGCCTAAGAGCAGAGAGGTTTAGCCAGACAGGCTAACAGCTGCATTGGAACCTCAATTAGCTCCTTGTCAATAATTTATGAGCGATTTATTGGTTTATGGGAAAATCTAAAGTATTTCTATTGGGACATAAATAGCCCTACAGCTGCTTGATTATATTCTGTTCATTTCTACCAAGCCTCAATTGAACCAGAGTTATTTCCGTCTAGTAACTGAATATTCCCTGTGTGGCAGCGGTAATGGATGCCGTCTTACCAAAGGCCTGCAGTTTGCCTGAGTGGAAGTCGTTGAGGAGGTTAAGAAGTCCTCCCTCCATCTCTCTCACATCCGAGACATCTGTGAGGAAGGAGTGCTGCAGAGGGGAAGCCTGGATACCTTTGCTGGGTCCCGCTGGCTGAGGGGCCCGGGGCTTCTCCTTATGGGGCCTGAGGAAACATCACGTCTCACACAGTTTTGTATCTTACCTTGTAGATATTATATTACACACTTGTACAACATCAGAGAATAGTTTCTGTTGACTGTTTTTCATTTTTAAATATAAAATATATTTAAAATGTACAGTATATTGTCTTTTAAATACATATGTGTTATTAGTTATTTGGAACATATTGTTTAGAGGTGTAAGGAGAGGGTAGAATGTCAATATTGACATTATTTCAATAGGCATTTAATAATAACATCAGTATGCTTTTGTTTTGAATAATATAGCATAGCAGGCTCATACCTACCTGGTGTTCTTTGGTGGTGCAACAACTGCAGTGAAAACCTCTTTGGGCTGTCCTGGTGCTCCTATAGATCTTTTATACTTGCCCCTGTTTTGGGGGGAGGGGGGTTGGGGCAGCCCAAGAGAGAAGGTGGCACTTTTGCTGGCAGGGAGGACAGAAAGCTTGCGGGGGTTGATGGGGGGAGGAGGGGGCTGTGGAAGAGACACTTTGGGGCTTCTCTTCTTGCGTTTGTCCTCCATTTACTGTATGTATGTTGCCTTCTTTAAGCCTTCTGAAGCTGGATGTCTGAGGTGGCAACACCTGTCCACTGAGTGCAGGATGCTTTGAAACAAATAAAGGTTAGAATATCAAAGCTAACAAAACCAACAGGCTCAGCAGAAGCATTTTGAGTCTGGGCTCTTAATAATGCCATTAACCATCTCCTAACACTTAGCAAAGTTTTTGGTGGCAGAATAGTCCAAATATATATTTTATGCATTCGTATATCATCAGTGAATAATGATTTCTTTCAGCAGATTACATGCATGTGAGGGAAACATCATGCTTTCATCATGCAGAATGTTTAGCCTCTGCCTAAGTAGTCTACCAGTGATCTTTTTAGGCTAGCCTAATTATAGTTTAACACTTAAGGCAGTCTCTATTGAACATATCAGTTTATCTTTCAAATGCATTCCAATCAATACAGCAAGACTGCGACTGCACTCCATATTACAAAAATACAGACAATAACCCCACTAAGCAACGTTATAATTAGTTAGACCAGTTATCATGTGTATTGAAGTAAACTGGGTATATTACGACTGCCCTTGACATAGGAACAAACATGCCATAATAAAATATCATATTTGCATATGAGCCTCATCTGACAGTCAGAATCAAATATCCTCTGTCCAAAGATGGCTACTACACACACACACACACACAATGCGAACTTTACAATCCCATTTGTATATGTAATAGAAATAATATGTATAAAAATAAAACAATATAGACAATGCGTCCTGAATATCTTACGAATAAATAAAAATGGTTTTGAAAGACAGCGTCCGCAGGGACCATAGGCCTATACTTACCGACTTAATTACGCACAGAGAACAATGGCTCTGGAAGAAACACCATATTTCTTGTTCTTAATTTAAATCTACGTGCGCCAATTCTTTTTCGGTCAATAGAAAATGTAGTTGAAGATCTGCGCCTCTTATGCGCTTAAATAAAATCCTTTGGAAAATATAAAGCGCGGCATCAATGCGCTCGCTTGAGCGTAACTGGTCTTTATCCTGTTCTTAAAGGGCCAGTACATCCTCTGCCAGAGATGTTGGCCAACAGTGATATTGACGTGTATTTGTTTATTAAGGAGCCTGTCAGACAGGACATTCTTGCATTAGCCATCACTGCATTAATGACCAATTCCGCAGAATAGTAAAATAAAGTAGCATAAATAACATTGCAATTAACTTATTTTAGAAAATAAATAAATAAATGAATAAACAATGTATGTTTCAAAGACATGCTAGATACAGTAGGGTACTTAATGTATAGTGGCCAATGAAAATACCTCGTCTGGGAGACAATTATTTGAGAAAGTCACCGTGTACAATTAAAGCAAACTTTTAAAGTAATACAAAAATATTTTTCTTTTTATTATGGCAAAACAGAAAAAAGAGACACCAAATGCAGTAGTAGAAAAAATACAAAGCTCTTCTGTATGTTTTCATGTTCTATGGTGAATGTGACCCAAAATAACTTATGTCCTTTAGCTGATTTTCTGTTCAGATGAGCCGATTGAGTACGAGTATGCTTTTCCCAAGACTATTCGATCTCTGAGAAGCTTGAAAAAGGCGTAATAGTTGCTGAAGAGAATCAATGCTAGGGATATTGTCTGATGCCACTTCTCCGAGCATATCAGTGAATACAGTTGGTAGAATATCATGGCACCTTCTAGAATGATGAGTATGTTCAATATTCGTAAAGGCTTGTTGAAGAAGAACTAGAAGGGGAATAAAGAACATTGATTATCTCAAAAACTTGTGTGAATAATGGCCTCTTATTATATAAAAGGTTTTAACCCTTTTAAAGTCTATGCACAAATACACTTTAGAGGTATTTACTGTAGCATGTCTTCTAATAGCAAAATTATAACCGTTTACTTCACATTAGAAAATAAGGTGACGGATACTCACATAGAAGCGGTAGTGGGACACGTCAGAAGGGACTGCTACATTATAGTGGCCCATGGCTTTGTACACATTCTTATTGTGTTTGACCAACACACCCTGGGGCCACGTGTACTCTTCTGTCCATCTGCAGTATGCAAAGAGAAAATAAGGCTTGTACACAAACTAGGATGTTTTCACAGAACAAGAACACCACAAGGTGTACTATAAACTAAATATAATTGATAGTACAAAGTTTAAAACATTTCCAAATAGACCATGTATTTATATTTGTGCCTTCTGCTTAAGCGTGCACAGTACACGATGTCATATGGTTCAGACAGAGCGGATGTACAGGAATGCTACGTACGTGTGCTGTAGGACATTGGAGCAGAGCGAGGGGTCCACTTTGTGCCAGCAGCCCAGGTGTGCTGCAGCTTTGTGAAGCAGGTCACAGTAGCGGGGCGGCAGCAGGTGTCTCATGAGGATGACAGAGGTACTCACTGACACCAAGATGAAGAGCTCACAGGACCAGCGTTTGTCCACATACTGTGTACTCTGCAGGGAAGACCAAGGGAGAATTACATACTAATACATCAATTGTATTTTTATATTATAAAACAGCGCCAGTCCTATGTATGGTTTTATTCATGTATGGCACATTTCACGTTTGGATTTTAATGGAATGTATGACAGGTAGTGAAGCGTGCCGCTGTTAAGATTAAAATCTCCCAGCAGTCCTGCTTTTCCTTTTTTTGTGGATGTTTGACCGGGTCAGATCAGAGATCACATTTCCATTCAAAACCAGAGCGTAGATTTGCTTTGACTTGCCAGCTACACTAAAATTCAATGGGCCTCATTCACCAATATCTTCCCAAGTTTCTTCTTAAGAAAGTTCCTGAAAAAAGTCTACGTCTGATTCCCGATGTCTTCTTAAATAGCAGAGTTGTTCGCAGGTGCGTTCTTAGAATAGTGAAACCAAATGTCTTCATAAATTGAAAGCTCGTGCCCGTTGCTCCTGTTGATGAAAGTGCTTCACAAATGAGCAGAAGTGTAAGTGTATGTATGTATTAACACACACAATTATGTGTAGAGTAATTAAAATACTTCATTAAAAAAATTATAAAAATATAAATGTTTAAATTAGAACAGACTAAAACGATATAACTACTTGTTTTACACAAATGTCAGCTCTCAATTGTGCATGAGTGATCTTGAGTGTGCATATATTCGGTTCTTACCTAAGAACAAATCCCAAATAAGAAAACATTGGTGAATGCCAGAATCTTCATGAAAACTGCGTAATATGTTCTTAAGAATGGTTGGTGAATGAGGCCCAATGTTCTTGTGTTGATAGTGCCATGTGCCAGCAATATATTTATTGTCAACCAAAGATATCTGTAGGGACCTTGAGAGCCAACAGTCATTATGCAAATGTATACACATTTAAACACTTCCTGTTTTAAGTATGTTTTTTATTTTGCGTAATATATACTGTACACAGTGGGAGCAAAATAAGGAACTCAAATTTGTACTTAACACACATAGTGTGTGCACGTATATGCTGTCTGTTACAGGACCCTGGTCTCCTCTGCCTAATAAATACACACTAACTACCCCTTTCAACTACACACATGGGGGAGAAACATGAGCAGTTAAGAGCGTACACATATTGTTCTCACCTTGACAAACCAGACGGGTACAAAGGCCACATAGTAGGCGCTCAGCATGGAGCTGACCAACACCTCCTTCATCCTCCAATTGAAGTCCATCTTCAGGTACTCCACCTCCTTACGGATGAGGTCTGGGGAGAGGCAGCAGGCGTGCGTGGGCATGGCCTGGACGCCATACAGCTGGCTGGTGTGCTGCTTCCATGTCTCCCTCAGCACCGTAAAGTAGTCCCTGCCCAAGCTGCCCACCTCCTTGGAACCAATGGTGGCAATGGGCGAGAGGGGACCTGCTCGCTTGAAGTCACAGCTCAGCCGAAAAAAGGGAATGTACATTCCAAATCTACAATGCAAGAAAGACATCGAAAAGGGGGTCGGGAGGCATTCAAGTAAACCTTGAATATAACATTTTTGACGTGCGTTTTTCTGGACTTTTTTGTTATTATTCTTTTTCTCATTCTTCAAATAAAACTACAATTAAAATCATAGACTGATCATTTCTTTATCAGTGGGCAAATGCACAAAATCAGCAGGGTGTCAAATATTGTTTTCCCCTCACTGTACACATTGAGAAAAAAAATGTATTTGTTTGAGCTCTTTGGCATCAAGCCAACTTACACGTTCTGTGCATTTCTCTACCAGGAAGGGAAACACATTTTGTTCCTTCATGTTTTCTAAATTACAATAAACTTGAACTGGTATGAATGTGCACTCCTAGCCAGATCAGACACAGTTCAGACTTACGGGTAGCATAGGAAGAGAAGGCTGAGGACCGAGTATGTCCTGAAGAGGTATATAAGGGAGCGACAGAGACTCCACCCGGTCAGAGTCAGCACAACAAACCGTGCCATCACTAAAAAGATGGAATGAGGAAACGACAACTTGCCGCTCTGTGATGCCTGAGAAAGAAGGAATATATAGACTATCACACCTTCATTCCTAGAAGACACACAGTCAATGGTTCATGTTCAATATGGAGGGGTGTGGTTTCATGACAATGGGAGAACTTTAAGTCACGAATGAAGGTTGGTACTAAGAGAACAGAGGATAAAATAAATAAATAATACATGAAATAACTCTTACCTCTTTAACAATCGCTGCAATTAACCTCCGCGCCAGTATTATGATAATGAACACCAGCATATTATAGTCAATAAGGTGAAAGTTCTGTTAAAAAAAAAGAGAAATAAAAGTGTGATTACTACAGAGAGTACCATGAAATCCCCATTCATTAGGGACAAAATACAAGCAAACAAGGCAGCAGACGGTGCCAAAGTCAGCCACAGAGAAAACCCACTTGGTAACCCCACACGGGCGTTGACACAAACAAAGCCCAGACACACACAAGTAACTAACGGCGGCTGACCACTTTACACTCACCAGCGATGTGTGTGAGGGTGGGTGGGAGGGGGGATACCACCACACGGTCTTGTAGATGTTGACGTAGTGGACGAAGAGGGCAATGAGGTGGCAGAAGAAGAGGTGCAGCTCAAACACCACGCTGCGGTCCATGGACAACTCTGGGATCTTACAGTGCTTCAGGGGAACCACAGTCTGTGTAGCCAGGGGGGGGCTGGAGATGCCTGTTCCAGAGCCATTCCTTAAGAAGGGCACAGCAGACCATTGACATGGGTTACGACTGAAGGCATCTCCCTAAGAGATGCTTGGGATGCGGCGTGCGGAGATGTGCTAGGCGCTTAAGGTGAACTGAGACTGAATAAATATTTCCTTCATCGCTCATCCTGTGTTCTCACTACACATGCCAGGAGAATGATTAGAGTGGAATCGCTACCGGAGATCTGTGTAATGGTTCGGAAGGCTGGTGCTTTGTAATAGCCTGGTGTAACCAGCCTCAAAATTCACTTTGGGTCTGGTTACTCCATTGGAAGTGTCCATCGCCTCCTACTGGTTAGTAACCAGAGGTACTTTCTGGACAGCCTTTAACCAACTGGCACTGCTACAACTGTTCGAAAACACATGACTTACAGGCGCTGCACTTACATGCGCTGCATTTAGGACGGTGGAACGTTTGCTACAAGTTCAATGAACGAGAACAGCAGTGGACTGAAGACAGCAAGTTACAAAGCGGGGAGGAGGTAGTCCATAGGTTGTGGGTTGAACAACAACAAAGCGACCGTTTGTTTGGTTGATTGTTGTGTTTCAGCAGTAGATGCACAAGAATCTGTGTGGCTCTAGAACCATTTCTGTCGATGCATAGCACTGCTGTTGAAGTATGTCCGTAATGATTGTGTAAACATATTCAATTTCAGATTTTCATGCATTTTATATCAGAATGAGACCGCATACGTTTATGATGTTAAGATGTAATAAAAGCGACATTTGATAATGATACTAAATCGTGATTATGACTTATAAGAGCACCCATGCAAATATGCGGCTACACTTATTACACATCACTGAGCATCACTCGCTATGCCCATTAAACACAGAAAACATCTTTGAAAGTATTTCATGAACATTTCAGTGAAAAAGTTAATTGAATGTTCACAAAGTTCAGTCCACTGAATTCAACCTAGGGTAGCCCTCCATTGCCCTTGATTGGTATGCCATCCAAGGTGGCTGTACAAATGCTAAAGCTAAAAGGTTAGACTATCTTATCAAAAAATTTGCTGAGCAATAGAAAGATAGCTTAGCAACACGTGTATCAATGAACATTCTTAAAATGTGTGTTGGCCATAATACAATTTGTGATGGCAGTCAAAATAAATGACTTGGTAGTATCACTCTGCAGTAGCAGCGCTGATTGATTTCCTTCATAGATTGCTGTTATTTACTACAAGGCCAACTGGATGTGTTTAACTGGGAACAAGGCACCACCAGGACTTTTTCTTACCTTGTGCGCGACCGCACACCGGTGACGGGAGAGCTGGTTGGGTGGTTGCCATTGCTCAGAGATCCTGCATCACCACCCAGCGGAGCCCTGCAATATGCAGTGCGGTTTGCCCCTCTCCTTCCTCCAGCCATCGCAAAAAGCGGGACTCGTGTGTTTCTTTGTGAATGTTGTTTACGTATTCTCTCAGTGCCTTCGTGTTTACACCTAAAATATCACACCAGTTATGTAACAGCAGATTGTAGTTGATCATCTACTTAACTCTTACAAACGTTTGAAAGGGCACAATAACAATGTTATAAATAGTAGGCCAGAGGCCTACTATTTGACATAGTTTAATCAATTAGAAATTTAATTTGAATGAAACCACAGCAATTGCGTCTTTAAATAATCACATTTCACAAATTATCAGATTGTTCGCCCATAATATTGACACTGGCAATGAAAAGTTCAAAACAAGATTTTCTCCAACAGGCTGCAAATTTTGCCTAAACCCCGTGCTTCATGCTTAAAATATATATTAGTTTTCCCATAATAAAATACGGTAGGTTGGGCGGAAGCTGAGACAAGCTAGGTTGCTTTAATATGTGCATCATTTGCTCAACTAATGCGTTAACTAGCTCTCTCCAGAGCCAGATTGTGACACAATCCTGCATGCGAAACAACGCGAGCCTACAAAGAACCCCGACATTCTCTCCAAGACAGGAAAGCATGCTAGACAAAATACAAAAGACCGAGGCCTAGCGGTATAGCTAGCTTGCAACACCACTAGGCAAGATATACTTCAGATTTAAACTTACCGACGTCAGTGACTGTTTATATTTTACAGCGCAATTTTACGTGTCGTATTAGATTAAACCTGCTTGTCTTTTATGAACGTTCTCTGAAATAACTACGTTTTTTGCCATTGTAATGACGAGGTTACTCATTGATGTGAAACTAGCCACTACTGTTGGGGGGCGCGGATGTGTTTAGCGACATGTCACATGTGGGAGGGGAGTGTTTTAAAGGGACATGGTTGATTTATGAAAATTCATGCCATCCTCTTATCAGTTTTGTGATTTTCCTGTCACTAAATTGTAAAATGATCTGAACCACGGGTGATTTAGTAATATGGAGATCACACTGCTACAAGTGCAGATACACATTGTCAGCAAGCAAGCAAATGTTGAAAGACAATTTCAAGTGACAATGGTTGATAAAGGTCATCAGCCCACATTTCATTGTCATGTCTAATAGAATTGTGACCTGCTTTCTAAGGATGCTACATCTTATTAACAGGTTTGTAGATAAGTAATGTCATAGCCAAATTTACTTTATTTCATACTAAAGTGTATTCAGTATTGCAAACTACCAATCTTCTCTTCCCAACTTATTGGCATACCTGTACTATAAAGTAGCCTGCCTTGCCCTTATACATATACAAGAAATATTAGTTGACGGGCCTAATCAGTTGACTAACATTTAGCAATCATGTCCCTGTACTGACATTCATTTGCATGAGGTACAAGGCTTAACTAAAGATCCTAGTCTAATGACATTGGTTGGTCATTGTACATAAAATGGTCAAATATGCAAGTACAAAATACTGTTTATTGCAAATTACAATAAAGGGGTGGGAAAAAAAAAAAAAAATTTTTAAAAGTATAAAAAATTTTTAAAAAAATATTTTTTTTTAAAAAGTATAAAAATAGACTTATTTAAAAACTTTCTATACATTAAAATAAATATATATAAAAGAAACAAGCCAAGTAGAGTATGTGCAAGGAGTAATGTTCATTACACATACAATGTTTTCCCAAGATGCTGTTTAGTTGTGTGTTAGAAGGGAGTAATCAATTTGACCGACACTGACCTGGGGAAATAAAGGGCAGAAATCAATACAAATCAAGAGCACAAGAGGCCAGCAATTATGTGCACGAATAGATAAAGCAGTAGGGACAGGAAATATCCCAAATTAATGCTTAAGTTGAGCACACTTTAAGGGTGATTTGTGGGGTTATTTTGCTAAACTGACAAGCAATTTTCAACAGTACAAATTAAGATCTGAATTTACAGTGATTACCTTTTTGAAAGCAGTAGCCAAATATATTTAAGGCACCGTGGCAGTATTCTGACAGACCTATGAACAGAAAAATAAATGAGACTCCAGAATATGTTAAGTACAATATTTAGATGTTGGTGAAAACAATCATGCAAGAGAAAAATTGTACTACAGCATCATGCAACTCGAGCTGACAGTCAAGACGTTATTATCTACTGTAATTTTTTTACGATTTTAGTGAAATAGCAAAATTTGTTGATGTAACAGTCTTTCAAGATAGATAATATTTGTGGTTGAAATGAATGGAGCATTGTTATTTGAACAAGATTTGCATTACAACCATTTTTGTACAGCTAATTTTGCTCGGTAAACTAATAAGAGAATTTTGTACTTTTACGTTAAGTTTTGAAAACAGGTTTTGGATGACTTGCATCACTTGTATTTTTTTAAACAGAAAACAAAACAAAGTCTAACAAATGAGTGTTTGGGTTAGTTTTACCTTCTTGTGGCGATCTTTAGGCTTTTAGAATCCTCTCCTCAGCGATATTTTTCTTTTATAAAAAACAGCCACCAAGACTTTGCTTCAAAGTCAAGTATGATCCCTGAAAGCTTGATTTGAAATACTGTCATTTCAAATGGCTTCATGGCTCTCTGAAGAGCTTGAAGACATGCTAGCTAAAGGTTGATGACAATACACGTTAAAGCACTATATCATTCTCACACGTCAAACATGTATTTAGAAATACATTTACCACATGGAGTTACTTTTTTCCTGCCCGAGAAAACTAACGGCATATATTATAAAGATTTTAATAAAGAAACGCAGATCATGAACTCAGTTACAATAAAAGCAAAGTTTCTCTTTTGAAAGTATGTTTTTGACTTAATACTTTGCTCTTAATACTTTATTCATTCTAAGAACCTACAAAAAGGAGGATCTTGTCAAACTGGAGACATTGCTTTGATACAACAAATACAAAATACCACGTTTAGACCGATTAAAAAGAGACTAAGCTTTATTCATACAGCGCACTGCAGCAAAACATATTGGGGATGTATTTAGTATCCTATTTAGCAGAGTACACAAAGCATTTTGCATTGGGGAAACGGCACGGCTTTAGAACACCAACAGCTAAAGTTATGTACATAGTATTGAGTTGGCTGCAGCTTTCCTTCTAGACCGCAAAGAAATTTCACTAAGCCGTCAAACGGTGTGGTTTTAGCCAGTGAAAAATACATTTTTGGATCAAACTATAATTGAGGGTCGCAAAACTACATGCATTTGTAATCAAATAAAAATGAATTTGAAATGTGACTGTTAGGGGAGAAATAAAATAACCATCTTAAATAAGTTTGTCTAATCTTGATTACAGTGACAAAGATAATATATAATGCATACTTCTACTATAAGTTTAAGTGAAGGCAGAGAGCCATTTGTATTTCCATCCAAATCTATTATAGTTAGCAAAGTCACACTGGATTTTTTTTTGCCCTCGATTTAAAAATAAATAAAAAGTTGGATATTTAAAATGCAGCCTAAGTAAGAAAGCTAATCGCCACAATCACGTTAGGAATAATAGCTGAAATGATAACCAACAGTTTGTTAAATTTATGTCCCCATAATCTAAAGATTTAACTGTCAACTACACGACTTAAAAAAAAATAAAACAAAGAAACTGGACAATCTTCTAGCTATCTCTGGCATTCTGAAACATAACAAAATGTCCAGGTACGGTTGATCAAGATGCAACACAAAATACACAAAAAAAAAAGCAAGTGGGAAATTACTTTTGAAAAGTTAAGAGTAACAATTGGAGATAGTTGCTAAAGCAACTCTACCATTGGTCATTCAGTATCTTCCATAAGGGTTCTCTCTGTGCATTCCCTTGGACTGTCTAGCAGGAGGGGCTTTTCCACCACCACCTGCAGCACTAGACCATGAACCCTCCCAATCATCTTGGGCTGGAGAAAGAGAAAAGTGTTTTACAAATAATGTTAGAATAAAGAAGAAATTACTCCCAGATAAAGTGAACTTGAATTGTGAGTAAAATTGATTAATCACAAATTCTAGTTCTCAGCCACATTTAAAACAATTCAATGTGATATTGAGAAATGACAGCCATGCATCTAAAGCTTTCTTAACACAAAAACAGGGCGGAGGCAATAGGGCTGATGCGGAACTGCAGACTTAGGTAAATAATATCGCTCATTCTAAACTCCTAGGAGTATCTTTACGTAGCCGAGCTTTAAATGTGTCATGGGATAAAAAAAAAAATTGAACAGATTGTGAAAATTTAACTTATTTCTTACCATAAGGTTCGTAGGTTTGCTCTTGAGCCTCTCCGTGGCCGTAATCGTAGTATTCAGTGTCACTACGGGTGAAAGATTTTGTAAATAAAGTTTGTTTACATTTTGAAAATAAGTAGAAACGGGGGATGGGGGGGGGGGGGGGTCGTCTTACGCTGCAGCAGGCTGCTGGCCATAGTATGCATCATAGCTTTCGTAGGTAGGCTCTGCGTAGGATTCTTCATATGATGGCTGAAATGGCAATGAAATGAGGCTCAGTAATGCTGTATGTGTATTGTATGGTTTAAATAGATTCACTATCAGACTAGCCTGGGGACTGAAGCGGAAATAAATGGCTTACATATTCTTCATAGGAGTCACTTTTAGGCTGTGATGAAATTGGGGGAGGAAGCTGGTGCTGCTGATGGGAGAGTGCCTGTGTGGGGAGCATCCTTGGGGCACCTGCTGCAGGGGGTCTAGAGCGGGGAGCCGAGCCACCTCTGGAAGATGAAGCGGACGGCCCACCCCGACCGGAAGGCGCTCCCCTGGGAGCTCCACCCCTGCCCATGGCCCCACGCGGAGCTCCACCACGTGGTGCACCACCTCGAGGGGCACCGCGAGGCATCCCGCGGCCCCTGTGAAATAGAAGCTACAGGTCAACGGCCTTCTGGAGAATACACACCGTTTCATTTGGTAACGATCTGAACTGTACTATAATACGCAAAGTATTTGCAGAACCTCTTCTAGCAATAGCATCTTTCATTCAGCAAACAATAAAATGATGAAATGCTTACCTGGGACCTCCAGTGCTAGGTGGTCCTCCTCTGCCTCTGGGACCTCCTCGCCCCCTGCTCGAGCCATCCTGAGCTCCATTCAGGTAGTGGGGATCCATGTACTGGTCCTCTCCAGGCTCCTGCAGACACCAAGAGTTATATTTTACCAGGGGTGATTGGGTGATTGAATGTACATGCCAGCAAATACAAGTTTGTATACGTGAGATTTTACTGTTCACGTACTGGGGTGAGGAATTTCTTGACTTCGTCCATTGCATGAGCCATACGCAGGTAAGCCTCTGGAATGGGAGCAGTCACCTCAATGAAGACATGCAGCTCCATGGCCAGGTGAGCATATTTTGCCTCTCCGCCACTTCTCAGCTCTTCCTCCTGCAGAAGGAATGAACAGGAAATGAGACCAACAAATCACAGGATGCTTCATGCACTGTAAGACAGGTCCTTTACTGTACCTTATTCTTGTCTCTCATAGAACCCTTTCCCAGAACTGAGATTTTGGCACCAGTCTCTTCTTGGAGCCTCTTGATTGTGTTGCCTTGAGGTCCCAGAATTTTACCAACAAAATTGACCTGTTTAAAGATAAACCAAGTTACATAATTGTAAACTTATTCAAACATTATAGCTAGATAAGGGGTTAGTAACATACTTACTCTAGGGTATAGTTTGGTGGGAATAAGCACACGCTCTTTCAGTTTAAGGTTTCTTGTGGCGAACAGGTCCAGGTAAATTTCCTTTTCATCTGGCTTTTTTGTGTCGCCTTTCTGAACCCTGTCGATTTCTGCATAGAGGTTTGGAGGTATTCAGATATGTATGCCTTATAAAGCACTACTTATAAAACAATTCTGTAAATATTTATCATCGGTGCGAGTAATTGTACTTACTGCAAGTATTTTATATTTTCATAAAAAGGAGAGTCTGCTATATTACCTAATTGCATTAACTTAATGTTTTTACAATGAATACATATTGTATATAAAGACGCATCAGTGTATACATTTGTAAAATCAACTATACAAAAAGTAAAATGGTGTAGTATTTGTGTTTAATATTAAAATTTAACAAAAGGTTAATCGCTATTGTTCTCACGATGTTCTCAGATGATCATGCGGTTCACAAAAAAAAATATCGGGAGACATTTTTTTTAAATCACTTGCAGTGTCAAGATGCATAATACTCAACATAAACGACATCCTAATAGATTAACGTACCATCCGTTTTCCACAACCTATAATAACGCCGTATCGTAAGTTTAGGCGCAACTATAACCACGTGCATAACATGATTCCATTGAGGCCCACGGGGTGTACCAGCCTGCGAACCAGGCCTCCAAAGACCGCCATCTGGCCATTCGGTGTAGCCAATACAGTCAGCCAGCAAAACTACACATACAACAAAAAATATAAATACAAAAAACACAATACCTGCAGAAATTAGTTTCATTGCATGTGTGAATGATGAATCTAAGCTGTCCTTTTCTGCCAGGAGCTCCGGAAGGTATTTGCTGTCCTCCATTTTGATTTTCTTTTGTGCTGGGCTTGATTGTACGGCGGTCTCCGACGCGTTTTTAGCATTCAAACTGCTCATAATGTGTATGAACTTAGATTAAATCTAAGTTCTTTATATAACTTGCCTTCGTCTGCAAACTGATGGCACTCACACGACTAATACTATATACACAGTAAACGTATTAATCAAAATTTCTGTAGCCTTCTTGCACAGACGAATATACCTTCCAGTCGGTTTGATAAAAAACCGTAGAATGGATGGCTGCGGACACAGAGACATAAATACGAGGAAAGGGCATGACATCACGTCCGGTTGCGGATGTACGTAAACACTTTTGCAATACGAAGAATTGCAAAAATATATATGTTTTTTAATCACCACTGACTAAAACACATTTTCCTAATGTAATAAAATTGTCGATGTGGCGAAATGTGAACACGTTTAACCAGCACCCCCAGAAAAACGAATCGAATAATTTTACTAATTGAAGTTTGATTGAAACAATGCAACCTACTCCCCCGCCAAAAAAGCAAAACTTTACCTCTCTTATTTGATTGGAAATATATTATTTATGTGATGTTTGTATATGGTAGTCACATAGAGCAGTAAGATAAACAAATTCAACATGTAGGTCTACATGTTTGCAGCTTGCATTGTCCACCATGGGGGCTCGGGCCTTCAGCTGCCCTGTCCCCAGACTCTGGAACGCACTTCCACTGCACCTTCGACATATGCCATCATGGTCATCTTGTTTGCTAAGCTCCTTAAAACCCACCTCTTCAAGGTTGCCTATGGCGTTTGACACTTTGTTCCACTCTCACCTGACTGTTTTATTTCATTTTGTATTTGTTGTATTTTGTATTTCTCAGATAAAGCATTTATTACTATAGTATGTATATTTCAGCCACCTGACTGTTTCATTTAATTGTTTTTTTCTTTTAAATTCTGTATATATTAAGATCAAATGCTCATTGCTATAGTATGTATAATTCAGCCAAGTTTTATATCCTTGTATTTGCAATGTAAGATGTCCTTGAGTGTTTAGAAAGGCATCCCAAATAAAATGTATTATTATTATTATTATTATTATTATTATTGTCATGTTAGCGTTTGTCTGAATTATATTTAATATAATTATTTTGTTTCTGTAATTCTATGCAAGAATGTGCCCAATATTTAAGAAAAGATACCTCTAGTTAAACAAACTAACATTTTGCAAGTCAAATTATTAAGTAAAATTACAATTATCTTCATCAAATTAACACACTCTTAATAATCCTACTTTTTTATTATAAAGCACACTTTTAACAATCACATGTGTAGTAACCTTGAAAGTATCCAGCTAAATCACAAGTGATACACTTAATGGAATAAAATATGTCCTATACAACAGAGCTTAAACATATTTAAGTCAGGGACCCCTTATTTTGGAAAACATTTTCCAAGGACATGATCAGCATGTATACTTTTCATTTATTAACAGTTATAATACAGAAAGACTGGAATATGGTCCTAATAATCCTAGATTTAAACTTGCCAGTCTCGAGACCTTTCAGTAACATGATTCAACCTAAAATAAATGTAGTGCTCCTTATTCCAATCATTGGCAGAAAGCGCTGAACAAATAACATTACCATAAAAACACTAATTACGCCTAATACTTTAGAATTTTATCTAATGTGTTCAACAGAATGTACTAAAATTTAGAACATTTTGATTGTAATATTTTATATTAGGGCTACTCATCACATTCTTATTTCACACAATTCACAATAACTCACTTTATGAGCTCATCCTTAATGAGATGAGTGAGCCTGTTTCTCATTAGTTTTGGCAGCATCACTTGACAATGTTGTCTGACTCTGGTATTTCTCAATGCTTGTTGTAGTCAAATAATTTCATAAGCCGAGCTAGCAGCTAAACGGTTCATTGAAACCTGCATGGTAATTGATTCATGAGACTGACGTGATGTGTCAATCAAATTAGAGGTTATATTGGCCCAAAGCTAATGTGGAAGGAAGTAATGGACACATTATGCTTGTTTAATTGGTGCAAATGATCAGCACCCTATCTATAGATATCAAACTATTAGAGATATGCACTTGTTCAAAATTGGTAATTATATTTCAAATGTTTAGTTTTTATAAAGCAGCCTCCAGGCTATATGGGTTGCAGATTCAACTTTAAGAACCACGGCTATACAATCTCCAGTATTACCATAGTAGTCAATGACAAACTGTGTGTCATGCTTAAACATGAACATCCTCAATTATCTAAAATCTATCTGCAAACATTGTAAACCCTACGTTTGATGTTTCTACGCATGGTTCTAAGACACTTTACTGTTAACATGCTTCCTTAAATAATCGTAGTCTTTGTTTTGATTGCAGAACAGTTACTCCAACAAGTAATGTGTTTAGAGAGGCCGGGAGAATGTATCCTAATAGCATTCTGCCATTAACTTACAATATACTAATTGTTTTATTGAGAGAAACCATTTAAAAAATATATTATATGTATATAAAAATAAAGAATAAAAAAAGAATACGTGAATAAAATTTAAAAAAAGACTATTTCCAAAACATTTATCAATTACATTTATTTAAATCATAAATAAAATTAATATTTAAAATGTTACCATTTTCCCATTATAAAAGGCTAGGTTTATTTCAGCAAGAAAGAACTTGCCTTGATAGTGCATTCACCCCCATAATTACAAATCTAAATCTGAAATCTAAATCAGACTGCCAAGTGTTCTTGAAAAGTACATTATCAGTGCATTCGATCTAATGGCAGCCACAAGCACAAGGTAGCTACTTGTATAGTCCAATTTCATACCGCCATAGTCTGTATCATCAGATATCCACAATGGCAAATATTTCAGGCTTTTCTATGTCGTGGATCTGCATCGCAGAGTATGTGATGGCTTTCACTTCAGTTCCCTAAAGAAGCAACATAAAACAAAATGTTTCCAAATGCTTTCTGTCTCCAGGTAAAGTAGAGTAGATAAGCAGCCCGCACCTTACCTGTGGATGTTTGTCCAATTTAAATTCTTCACCCCACCTTGAATGGAAAAAATAATATATTATATATTGTATCACTAGGCACTTTGAAAGAGACTAGCTATTGCCGCTAGCATCCACAATAATGACAGACTATGTATAACGAATTAAAAATTTTCTTTTGTCAATTTATCACTTATTCAGGCGATGGTTACCCCTTCCAGTAGTTTTACTTACCCCATTGAACGGATCTTAAAGTGCATTCTGTCTATGTGCAAAACTTTAACTTCCTAGCAGAGAGAAACAATGACAGATAATTTATCAGACACTTGTATCCATACACTGAGTTAAGATTACAGGTAAGAGCAGGTAGGGGTGAGACATGTTGCTCAATGATGCTTACAGTTAGGCTGACCTTTGGTGTGAGAGTCAACGACCCTAACCATTAGAGTCTATACTGTCATGCCCCATATATAGGTTCCTGAAAGATTATGTCCCTTTTAATCTAAAACATGTTTAAAGCTGATTAAATAAGCAATCGAGACAAGAATGTAGCTTCTTTAGACTAATTGAGTATTGAAACATCAAAATGTGTAATATTAGTAATCAGTAGCCAGCTGGTAGCTGGAGGATAAATTAAATCTCACTCTCAGACACTTCATGGCCGCTTTGGCGGTAAGGACACACCCTAGGGCTTTGGGTTTTAGTCTAAAGTGTCTAAAGTGTCTGCTCTAAATCGAAGATGAGTGTTTGTGTCCGTCACAATTACATGCTCAAAATGTCCAGAAACAAATAACTTGTCTATTCTTGTTCTAAGAAATTCATGCTATTCCACGTGATAAAAAAAAAAACAATCATTCAATCACAGGTCAAAACAAGTTATGGCACAGCATTGAAATTGTAGAACTCAAAATATCTTCAAAATCAAATACAATGAAGACTGAGAAGTCCTAATCACACTCACTCTGGGAATGAAGAAGAGGTCTGCACTAAACTTGAACAACCAATCATCAAGGAAGTGGAAAAGAAGAGATTCCATGTCGTGACCTTTTGAAGGACATGGTAAGTATTGTAAATATAAAAGTAAAATGCTGAGTGATGTACTGAAAAGGTGCAAAAACACAATGTAGTATTAAAATCTACGAGTTATTCATTGGTACATGATAGGCTAGTGTGGGGGGGGGGAAATAATAATCAGATACAATACATCTTGGTTATTAGATCTTACCCTCTGACTCCACCTCAACAGTGTCAGTGGGTTCCACAGTTTCTGTATCTGTCATGTAACCAAACATGCCCATAGCACATTGTTCAAAAGCTTCTTCTAGAGAGTTCCCCCAAGAATGAATTCTTCAGACATACAATAAAGGTATATTGTAAGAAGCAAGACCAAAAATACACCTTCAATATTTGACAACTTTGCCAATACATGTGTACTTACTGCACATCAGCTGTGTGGTCCAAATCTGATGAAATGGTTAAAAAATCAGTCAATTTACATTGTTTGGGGTTGTATACACATGTACGACTAAATAAAACGTGGATAAATCAGACAATGTGAGATGGTATGTCTTAGAGAAATGTCGGTAAAGTGGAAAGTTACCATAACTTCGTGAAATACCATTTGGGTAATACAGAGCACCACACTGAACAGAGCCACACCACAAACATGTTAGCTAAGCTACTTTAGCTTTTCCATGACATAATGCTTACATTCGTATTTTTTGTTGATTGGAGGGTATTTTGATTTAGTTGCCTTTTGAGCCTGTGTCAGATCTAGCTCACGGTCATCCATAGTAGATACTATGTGATAAGGTTTGTTTTAGTTTAGTGAATATAGGGCTAGAACTACGTGCATAACAAACACACTTCAGGAAGTCGTGGGCACCACGCGATGGTGGGAGGTACTTCCTGTCACATACTGTGTGGTGATTGGCCATTCGCGAGCTACGGAGTTGGCGCCATTGAAAGACTGCGTGCAATCTTCAAAGCGTTGCCTCAAATATTTTCATACTTTACCAGTATTTGTTGTTCAGTTACAACGTAATGGCTGATAAAGAAGGTAATTGTATGTACTTGCTTTGATTTAATTGTGTTATAATTTGTTAGGAACAACAACTATCAGACGAGTAAAGCTGTCGTTCTTGGCGCGTCAGCCTTTATTGTTATAAAGTAACCAGTGCTACCATTTAGCTGAGTACGGTACAGTAGAGTAGCCTACTACAGTACCGTAGCGTATGCGTAACACCGTACGGTACGGTAGCTGGCTTGGAATATTTTCAAATACAAATCTCAATTGAATTCTCCAAGACTTTGTCATTATTTTTCTATTCATAATATATAGTAAGAAATGCGGCCGTTCAAATGAGCGATAGCCTGTAATTGTTAACATGACACCACAAACTACACTCCGATCTTTCACAGCAGACAAACAAAACTATCTTTAGTGACTATTTTAATTATTTTGCGTTCATGTTCGGTGAATTAGTTTTCTTTGAGTACAGTACTTAAATATAATTGTTATATGGTGTCCTGTTGGTTTTGTCCAACGTTGACTGCACAGGCGCGTTTGATGATGCTGTGGAGGAAAGAGTTATTAACGAAGAGTACAAGATCTGGAAAAAGAACACGCCCTTCCTCTATGACCTGGTTATGACCCACGCCCTGGAGTGGCCCAGCCTCACTGCCCAGTGGTTGCCAGATGTCACCAGGTGAGAGATGATGCACTCTCATCTGATAATGTGTTGTCGTGGCAACACTATAAATTAAGCTTTCGGAGTATGATGTGTGTTTTCCTGCCCTTTTGCAGGCCAGAGGGGAAAGATTACAGTGTTCACAGGCTGGTCCTTGGGACACACACTTCAGATGAGCAGAACCACTTGGTGATCGCTAGTGTTCAGCTGCCCAATGATGATGCTCAATTTGATGCCTCACACTATGACAGTGAGAAAGGAGGTAAGGAAAGCATATGTAAAGGATGTCTTGTTAGCTAACGCCGTGGTTCACAAACTGGGGGTCGTGAGATACAGATGATGGGTCACAAGATATTTTTTAGAAATTAAATGTCATTTTTTAATTATTAGAATTAGCATATTTTAGCCATAATTCTTAGTACAGTTTAAACACTACATTATGTATTTTGCTACTAGCCTATATTAAAATACTATCAAATAATATCACGGCTGTTATGTTTCTACCACCTCTGGGAATAGCAGGGGTCGTGGGTCTCTGGCACTTATTTTGGGTGTTGTGAGCTGAAAAGTTTAAGAACCACTGAGCTAACTTATGGTTAAGGGAGCTCCAAAAAGGAATATCTGTTTATAAATATTTTACTGATGTCTAAAAGATAATAAACTATATAAAATTATATAATGATATGTATTGAATACTTAGAAATACTACTTAGAAGCAATACTACACATCTATCTACATGGCCCTGCTGTAATAATAAGTATTATTACTGATATTTGTTTTTCAGAGTTTGGAGGCTTTGGTTCAGTCAGTGGTAAAATAGAGATTGAAATCAAGATCAACCACGAGGGAGAAGTAAACAGAGCCCGCTACATGCCGCAGAACCCCTGCATCATTGCCACCAAGACCCCCACAAGCGATGTCCTTGTGTTTGATTATACAAAGCATCCCTCTAAGCCAGGTGGGTGTTTTTTTTTTCTTCTTTTCAATGGAAATTAATGAATCTGTAGTGTACACGCTATTTGATACATGTATTCCTTTTATTTTAGATCCCTCTGGAGAGTGTACCCCAGACTTGCGCCTGAGGGGACACCAGAAAGAGGGCTATGGCCTTTCCTGGAACCCAAACCTGAGTGGCTGTCTCCTCAGTGCTTCTGATGACCATGTAAAAAGATCCGTTTCTTACCATGTTCCCTGTTCTTCTTGACCCTGTGTAATTTTTTTTTACTGTGTGTTCTTCTCATTTTCACTGTAGACAATCTGCCTGTGGGACATCAGCGCGGTGCCCAAAGAGGGGAAGATCGTGGATGCGAAGACTATCTTCACAGGCCACACCGCTGTAGTGGAAGATGTATCCTGGCACCTGCTACATGAGTCCCTCTTTGGGTCTGTGGCTGACGACCAGAAGCTCATGATGTAAGCAGCCTGGAAGATGTCAAAATGATTCATGAAAAACTGAGCTGCTTTTTCCCCCCTTATGTGAGAGTGTCTTCCGGCATAATTCCTCTTAACGGAAGTGCTCCTACTGTCTGTGCACACAGTTGGGACACACGCTCTAACAACACCTCTAAGCCCAGCCATGCAGTGGACGCACATACTGCTGAAGTCAACTGCTTGTCTTTCAACCCGTACAGCGAGTTTATCTTGGCTACTGGCTCAGCAGATAAAGTTAGTCTGCTGTTTCTTAAAAGAATATGATCTAATGAAACAATCTGTATTACTGTTACAAATGTATTTAGCTAAGTCCATGGGGTTTTGTATCTTTAGACTGTGGCTCTTTGGGACTTGAGGAACCTGAAGCTTAAGCTGCACTCCTTTGAGTCGCACAAAGATGAAATCTTCCAGGTAAGAATGAATCCAGTTTGCTCAATTGTAAAAGTTGTTTGTATGAATTTAGTCCTCTGTAATGTTTTCTTCTCCTGTTAAGCTAAAGATATTTAACATTTACAGCATTTGGTTGTAAATTATGCTTTTGCAACTTAACAATTAGCACCAATATAAGCAAATAATATTATGTAATGACAGCAGCATAGCAGCAGGGCATCAGGGTTAACGTATATTACTAACACCGTTCAATCCATAAAATAATAACAGTCCATAGGAGAAAACTTGATCTTGGTCACAAAGGATCTGTTGTGTTTATGTTCTTATTTATAACCCCATAGGGCCAAGGGACTATCCTTACCACAAATTAAAACTACACATTTTAAATAATTTTTAGTTTAAAAAAACACAACTCGGCCAGGCAAAGCAGATTGTGTTCTCTGTGATCTGTGTGCTCACTGCTTAAAGGCGGGTCTAGTCATTCTCGAGAATGCTTGCTAACTTCAAGCTTGAATAAAAAGTCCTTCAGAAGATCCGCCCCACACAAGCAGCATTGTTTTTGCGAGCGGCGTTCGCCAATTTGTTTATGTTCCTATTTACTGAGCCTGGGCTGTGTAGAAGTACTATATTTTTCTTTTTCAGCATGCACAGAGAAGGGTAAGCTAGCGAAATGTGAGGAGATATTTGGTGCATTTGACAAAGTGTATTAATTATATTAGCTTACTATTAGCTTGCAGTAGCTGACTGTATACCATTCAATCACTCTCCCACTCCCAACAGGTGCAGTGGTCTCCTCATAACGAGACCATCCTGGCCTCTAGTGGCACAGACAGGCGGCTCAACGTGTGGGACCTCAGTAAAATCGGAGAGGAGCAGTCCGCAGAAGACGCTGAGGACGGCCCTCCTGAGTTGCTGGTGAGTTGCCAGAAGTGATGATGACCGATGGATAATCACGAGAGAGAATCTGAGATGCTCATGCTCTTTCATCCTCTTAGTTCATTCATGGCGGACACACAGCAAAGATTTCTGACTTCTCGTGGAACCCCAATGAGCCCTGGGTTATCTGCTCTGTGTCAGAGGACAACATCATGCAAGTCTGGCAGATGGTGAGAGGCTAGCTTGTTATACAGCGCTGCAAGCATGCTCTCATGGGGGTCATTTTAAATCATATTTCTATTATAGTAAAAACAATGCACGGCGAGCAATATAATTTTGTGCAATTATTATTAAAGTTTATATTAAAAAAGTTTTATTTATTTAAAAAAAAAAAAACAACAAATTGAAATCCTGCTCTCCTCCTACACAATATGAGCCAATTGTAATTGTTTGCATACCATAGTGGCTTTTTAAGGCTAGTTTTAATTGTCGATTTTTTCCCGTCAGGCTGAGAATATCTATAATGACGAGGACCCAGAAGGAGCTGCGGATACAGAGGTTCAAACATGAGTAATCGCTTCCATAAATGTTTATTTTTCTTATCCATGATACTTTATTTTCAGATACTGGACACAAATGTTTTTTGAGTTTGCTTTGCATGTTTCTGTTTCATATAATGGTAAATATATTTATAAAAGTTATTTTTTGTTTGATTCTGTATTTTATTTTTTTTTAAACATTTTTTATTTTGTTTGTGATTAGCACGAGCGTTTGCACTGGTGATGGTTAATTTCTTTTCATTTTAAATGTCAGCTTTCCACCCAAATACACATTTCTACGTCTGTTTATTTTTGAAGTAATTGTACATAGATCTCCATTTTGGTCGCTTGACATCTTTAAATGTTTTAAAATGTATGTGTAGTGTCCCTTTTATTCTGTTACATTGTATTTTCTATGATGACACATCTAATACTTAAGTATATTCCTAATAAATGTAGATTTGAAATATATATTTTTGTAGTTGGTCAGTACATCAGTGATATGTATGCATGTTAGGCTATATGAATAGCAAATTAATATAATTGGCAATAATGAGAAAAAGCTCTATACTGGGTACATAAGGTTTACACGGCTTTGCTCTGTAGCTATTCCGTGATGCACAGATAATTATTGATGGTCTTCTTTGGGTTTGTTGGTACCTTCATATCTGTAATGAAAAATAAAAGTTTAAATGATAAACAAGACTGCACACAACTATCCTGATGAGAAATGGAGCATACCTGAGAATGTCCAGCCCTTCTAAAAGCCTACTCTTAACTTCTTCCAATCCTTCCTTTGATTTTCTCTGAATTTGAAATTCTATCTTCAGGTTCCTCAGGGTGTCCTCTAATGTCTCCACAGTTTCCTGTGTGAATATGAGAGTGGTGCTTGATGCTTGCTCAACATATCCTTAGTGTGATATGTCCAAACCCCACAGGTGACTATACCTTGTATTCTGCACTGCTCTCCATTCTCTCCCTTTCCATCAGGACCATTCTCTCCCCTATACAGATTCTCTGCAGTTCCAGCCTCTGGATGTCCTCTCTCATGGGGCCCAGACGGGTCCTCAGCTCTTGACCCTGCTCTTTAATCCTTCTCAGGGCCTCTTCTGACATCTGCTTCCTCTTCAGCAGGGCCATGAGCTGGGGCTCATACCAGCCCTCCAGAGATTTTATGCTGCCACTAAGACGCCGTTGCAGGCTAAGGGATGCCCGGTGACAGATGATGGCGTCGCTCATGGCCCTTGGCCTACATGGCTTTCTGCTCTGCTTCCTCAGGATGTTGAGCTGATTCTGGTGAGCCTCCTGAAGTAAAGGCAACTCTTGTGTCATGCTTTGGATATTGGCCTTGAGCTCCTCCTACGGGCCAAAGTGGGAATTTCAGAAATAGACGAAATTTTGACTACATTTTTGACAAAAATCTAGCTTTCTGCGACCAAAATAATTACACACACATGTCCACCTAGTTGGCAATTAGTGTTCACCTGTGTGACAGCACACTGAGCCACCTCGTATTCGTTTGCCGCCAGCGTCACCTGGCTCTGGATGCAGTCTCTGGTCGTGGTAAACAGCTGCCTCTTTACTTGCTGTACGTCTTCGTGGACAGATATATAATCGAGATGTGCACGCGTAAGGAGACCTTGCGCTTCGCCCAACTTCCCCCTCAGGCGCCCCACGACCTGCATCATGGGCTCATGCAGCTTCATTAGCTCCAGTATGAGCTCATCCCTCCGCTCCTGTAGATGAGCAACTTCTTCGATGCAGTGGTCGAAAAGCAGCCCCAGGCTGTCTATGCCTACATCCTGGTCCAGATGCTGGCGGCATCTTTCTTCAGCAGGGAGCGTTTCAGAGAAGTGACTAATTTTTCGCAGGTGCCCAGTGTCACCTGCGCCTTTAACGACAGTTGTATCTGTCTCGGAGCTGCTATATTTATATTCTGGATCAGAGGTATCCCCCAGACATCTAAATTCAGCATTTACAGCTTGTCTAGAGGCGGTGCCACGTGTGTCCTCAGACGCCTCGGTCCTTTGGGCGTCCATCGACTGCCACAAGTCAGACTTTGCATAAAGAGAAAGACAACAGAGCAGACATTAAGGAATACTAGTGGATTAATGTTAATGGCCCACAAAATTAATTATATAATTTACAATAATAGTTAGATTATATTTTTTCTATAAGTGAGTAATTTAGCTGTGAATAAAATAGACTGGAGTATTCAAATTAAAATGAGGAAAAACATAACATAAGATCACACAAGCATGGGAGCATGTTGAAACAACATTATAGTAACAACATTTAAATGTACTCACATTGTGATCAGATCAAACTGCAGTTATGGGACCAAACAAGAAGATCTGTAGGCTACTCAACTCTGTTCTGTCTGATTATCTCCAGGAAAACATAGACAAACGTTGAGTTTATTAATAAAGTGGGAGGTGCAGGCAGGGGGTAACACTATCTCTGGGTCCTGTGGGAGAATCTCTCAACCCTCCAAGACAGCATTAGAAGTGGTCAGAAAGTGGGCCATGTCCAGTGCCTGCAGCATATTGTGCCAGTAAATGGGTTCTATTGGTCTACGTGTCTATTGTCTTAATATATTTTGTGTAGAAAATATGACCTTTAGACTAAAAGCAGAGATGCTAAATACCCATGTATTACTTATGTAACTACTGTAGGAATATAACATTTTCTTTGTTTCTATTTGAGCTTTGTTGTCCTTTCATTGTGTGATGACGTTGAATAGTATAGGCTATGCTTCTAATTAGATACTAGGATAAAATAGCCCATGTTACACGATTCACGACCACTGCTGCTGCATATTTTGTCCTTATTGCAGATGTACCTAGGCTACATGTACAGCTTTATCAGGACTAGGCTACTGGCTGGTTGTTCTAAATTTCTACCACAAGAGGGACACAGCTCTGCTGCCTGTTACTCTTACCTGAGCTTGTGGGCGCAATGCTACAGGTGGGACAGAGCAGCAGCCCCGAAAATCGCGTTGTTTTCAGAAAATCAGTGCAGCGTCAGACAGCGTGAGGAAGCACGCCACGCCAGTTCAACCACAGCCTTCAGACGTATATCTGCCGGGATTTAGGCAGACATATACGAGCTCTTCCTGCAAGTGGAGTTCGCGGAAATGCATTACCTGAAGTTTCTATTGGGACGGTGATCATAAAGTTTGGAGAAGAACAGAGTGGACAAACGCTTCAAATGGAGAGCGGATGAGGGTAAATTTAACCACCGGGATTTAAAAGTTTAGCAAAGGTACGAACATCGGTTGTTATCGTGTGTTACTATTTAGTTTGATAAATCGTTGTAAAGATCATGCACACGGGTAATACTTTTTAAAGTGGCCCTAATGGAGAAAGTATTATACTAGTTTTACTGAGACATCAAACTAATTTATCTGGATTTGCCTAGACCGGTTCAAAAGCAGTTTGGTAGGCCTATCTATTAATACTTTTATGTTACAACTGGAGTTGACGGTAGGCCTATACCACATACTGTAGCAGCATTACATGGGTGGCACTGACAGCTTTTCACACAAAAATAAATGAATCGAAATGAATAAAATAACTTTCATTTCAGTCAACTGAAATACAGACAAGACAAGGCTGGCCTGTACTTGAAAAATAGGTGTGGAAGACTTAGCCTACTTTGATCAGCCTGGAGGGACTAAGCAAATGTAATCTAAAACCCATGTGTTTCTCTAAACCATGGAGCCTTTGACAATAACAACTGTATGTATGTTTTTTTTCCTTTCATGGTTGACCTAGCAGGTGCAACACCTTGACTTGACTATGCCATCAATTAACTCGTGTTTCTATCCATTAAACTATTTTAGTGTGGACTTGTGCATATGCCCATACTCTGGTCTATTGCGACCGCTTGCTTATTAACCTGACATAAGATAACCTTTTTGTCTCAAAACATTCTGAGTTATGTTTGTCTGCCACCTCTGTGGACTTCAGACTGAAATGCGGCTCCAGATCCATACTTCCCTGGATGTGTTGCATCACCTGCTGTTGGCCTCCTGGCATATTTTTCAGATTCTGTAACAAACGTGATGCGTTTAGTAGGCCAGAGAGCTACCGGGCTTGGCCTTTTCACTGTTTGTTGGATGCTCGTTGTTTACGTGTTTTTGACCTAATGTTTTGCAGTGCCACTAAGAATAGCTGTTGTTTGAGGTATTGGTGACTCTCCTCACCAGGTAATTCCATGTTGACCTCTAAATATCCTAAAGTAGTCGTGGAAGACAGAGAGGCATTTGTTGAAGAAGGGTGTGTCATCCACTGGTGCACCTTCTTTCTCTATCAGTCAGCCAGGGCCTGTACCCATGGAGATTACAAGTGTGTTAGGTAAGCACAGCAGAGCCAAGGCAGATTTACTGTACAGTACAGGGGGGACGTGGATGTTTGTGAGGTGTAGCAGACTAGCTCATTGTAATAATGGACTGAGCATGGGTTATGGATGTGTTCTGTTAAAGCAAGCTTTAGACTGAAGAAGCAGCTACTATGTGGTACAAGTGAATCAGCAGCCTGTTGTAATGTCAGAAACCACATGATGATGTGTGAATGTAGAGGGACATGGGTCATAAATGTGTGTGTCATGCCGTAAGGCCTGTGGTGGGATGAGAGACTGTTAACTGGCAGTTAAGTGAAACACAATAGACAATTAATCATTAAGATGGGCTGACGAGTAACTGTTAAATCAGTGTTTATCAGCACTGCTGGAATACGTAATCAATACGTAGATCAGTGATTGCCAATGAGCCAGAAGGCACATGGAGAGATTGGACTTCACAGTAATCATAATGATTAAAGGTGCGGTCAGCGATTGTTTGCTAATACACTTTTTGTCAAGTTCATACACAGTCCGCTAGCTGTATGTTCTGTGTGCGCGCTGAAATGTAATCTGGTGTTTCTACACAGCCAAGGCTCTGTAGATGTGAATGCAACAAGTCTATCCCATCCATGGCAACGTGTGTCCAATGTGGAGGGTGGAGCTTCTCAGGGTGGGGGGCGGAGCTTCTGAGGAGCACCCTATGGCAGTGAAGGAAGGGGTTTTTGTTTTGATCAAGTTCTCATGTCAACAATCCTTCTCCAAGATAGCTGACTCCACCTATTAAAAAGTAATTGACAATAATGATTGTAATTATACTAGTAATTAACATTAATCATATGTTCTCCAGCTTACCATTAGGTCTATAGTAGGAACAATAGTTTTCAGTTCATGCCTTTATAATTCTACCACTTCTTAGGGCATGCATGGGCATTTGTGTTCAAATTGTCATATCAGCCCAGCCACAGAGCTCATGTTTTGACTGGGAGAGAAAACAGCTGTGCAGCTATGTTTGCCTTCCCTGTGTTAGCCACGGCTACCTAACTGTTCAACCTGACCCAACATGCCCAGGGCCTTTAGCCCCACAGAGACAACAATCCACAGGCTTGGATTCATGGCAACCCCAGGATGCATATCACTATCTGTTAGCTTCCAACCGTAGTATTGTGAAGTAAAACATAAATGTGTTTGAGCAAGCTACAATCCACTTCTATTAAAAATAATATATGCCTATTTTTTAGGTATTAGTTCATAATTCTAATAATTTAAGAATGTTAACATTCGATAAAGGCATCGTGACAGAATTGTGACCCACTACATGTGTGGCCACCCATGTAGACCACTGCTAAGAATGAAGCTTAGGCCTAGATACATAATTATGAAGCTTATACAATGAACGAACTCAAGCGGAGCAGGACACCAGAATTATTCAACCCAAAGAACGGAGCTGAAGCAATGGTACCAACATTTTTACTAGGGGTGGGAGAAAAATACAGCATACAGCATAGTATCGCGATATTTCCCAATGGCAATACTGTATTGATACACAGACACCAAGTATTGCAATTTCATTATATAAATTGTACATGCGAATTTAACTTGATGTATACAATATTTATGACATGTTCATGTCAGTTAGTCAGGTTGACAATCACATTTTGCAGCAATACAATGTATGTGAGATGAACAAACCAATTGACAAAGTTTTCTTTTGGGGACATAAGTTGGAAAAAGCACATTACAAAATATCGCAATATTTCTTAAATCGCAATAATATCGTATCGTGGTATAAGTATCGTGGTATTATCGTATCGTGGACTCTTTGGTGATTCCCACCCCTAATTTTTACATCACCTGCGTCTTTATTAGAGCTCCAGTAGAGGCTCAGAGATCCAGTTCTGTCAGTACTGGTGTGCTGTAGCTGAAGAGCAACAGATCCCTCGCACAATGAACAAACGACCCTGAGCCGTGCATAATGGCACAATTAAACGCTCATGCGCTTGCCATTATGGCATTTGTTTAAATGACAACTTTTTAAGAGACAGAGTGTGAAGGAGTGAAAGCGTAAGGAGCAAAAGAATAAGGGAAAGGGGGGGGTTGAGGGACATGCAAAGGGAAGATCTGCTCAGTAATTATCAATCACTCAGGAATGCAGCAGAGGGCTGCTCTGTACCAAACAAGCTGCTGCATGGCTGCGTGCTGACGCTCACTGAGCTGTCCACATGACAACACCACACAGGCACACACATGGAATACATGACCCCATTGGACAGACTTCGGTTACCTTTAGTTACCTAGAATTTAGGTTTATTTATGTCCTTATTGTCTTAGAGTCTTGTGTTGTTTTGATTTTATTTATCACTGTCATTATCTACATACTGTTTTTTTTACTGAAACTTTATCATTCTTAACAGCAAACAAAGGGAACACAAAATGCCAGTTAAGGACTGCCTTTCTGCCCAAAAGTTGAGCCACTGTATATTTATGATGACATGTTGGTACGAAATGTTTGGACAACACTGCGTTTGTCTTTAAGGATGGGGGTTGATTAGTGCTGTATTAGGGGTATCATTTTTGTAATCCTCTCTGGGTTTCGTTTTATGCTTTTAATACTTTTATTCTAACACATTGCATGAACACTATTTCTATCCCTTGACATAAAAAAAGTCAAGATGGTGTATTGAAACATTCAGTTTTTCCATCAGTGGCTTCTCATCTAGCCCTACAGTAGAGATACTGTGTTCTGGTTGTGCGAACATACTGTGTGTAGTGTTCTAGCCCAGACATGGTTCCTGAAGTATGCAGGAGCAGAACTCTCCTTTGTTTGATAATGCCCAAAGAAGACAGCCAACGCCCCGATTGATGCCTACAGGTGCTTTAAAGTAACACTAGCTTCTTTCCATGCTAGAAACTTGTCATTTATTCTGAGACAAATTCAAGTTTTACAGCTATTAAAGCCAAAAAGTGTTACTTTAAACCTAATTTCAATGCCACAGCGTTTTAGAATATCGTGGGAACTTGTTTGTCTAATCAGTTAGGTTTTCTTTAGTTTCAGCTTTGACATAACCTTACAGACATCTAAGCCATGCTGCTATTAACCTGGCAGACAAGAGGTCGATGCTAAAGTCAGTCCTAGTTCAAACAAAGGTGTCTTTCTCTGCCACGCCCTCTTACCTTTACCTTATCCTGAACATTCGCGTTTGCCCCGTCTATTTCCTACTCTGACTCACTGAAGCCACAATTCTTGTTCACGGAGCCTTAACCCCTCCTGGCCAGATACAGTGTTCATATTTGTCAACGTAGATAAGGAAGCGATTACGCTCTTGCATGGAAAGTGTATTGTTTGAGTTTCCTATGAGTGTCGCCGTTGACAACAGCACTGTATCTAAGGCACATTGTTGGAGATGTGAGGCAATCCTACCCTGGGTGGGATTGCCTCACTATTTGGAAATAGTTTTGTATGATATTTGCTTTAACCTACTTTTTTCTATATAAAATTGTGTTTGCTACAATGGACAACACAATGAGTGAAACACAATGAAAGCCAGAGTCTTCTGATAACCCCAGAAAAGTATTTGAAAGGCAAATCATATTTTGTAAAGGTTTAACAAATTATGATTTAAACAAGGACGTGTTAATATTAATATTTATTATATTCATAATTAGGTTATATATAACTTGGAATTCTGGAATATTATTCATTGGCGTTCATGAATTGAATTAGAATATTTTAGTTGACAGCAGTCATTGTGTGTTTTGCTTAAGGCTAGACAGGTGTAATGCTCATGATGGGTTTACTGCATAGGCATCTGCACAGAGGTGGAGAAGGAAGACAGACTTTCTGTGGAATGTGTGTCCTCAAGCTCCCTGACACCACCTCTAAGGATGCTATCCTCTCATATTTATTCATCAGTGTAATGTACTACTAACAGCCGCTATTGCTATTAAGATGAATTTGTTGACAGTGGTCAACACAGATGTTTGCTAAGGAGCTGTACCTTGTGTCCAATGTTATTGCCTCACATCTTTTGTACAGGGATAAGTAAACTACGTGTTGTAACACATGCCTGCTTCAACAGGATTGGGGCTGGGCTGGGAACCCACAATGAACAGAGTGTTTTGAGTGTGTGTGTGTGTGTGTGCGTGCGCATGTATAAACGTATAACTTTTGTATGCGTGAGTGTCACTGCATTATCCATGCATGATGTTGCTCTAAGGTTCACTGTCCTTTTAAAACTAGTTATAAAATGTGTCTTTACAAGCTTTAATTTATGCTTAGTTTAGTTTATACCCACTTCTCTCTCAAAGGCAGATTTTATTTGTGGTCAATCCTCCTTGTAAGTAAAACAAGTAAAAGGCACTTGTGTCCCTATGATGTTCCTAATGATATTCTGAGCTTTGGTACACATAACCGCTTGAGAACCAATGTGACAGTACAATACAATTGAATGTTCTGTTCTGTATGTACAGCACATCTACTGTGTACAGTATGTTACTTACTGGGCGATCAAAGTGTCTCCTCCAAAGGTTTCCCAGGAGATAAATCCCAAAATCCCCCCTGTTTGTTTACGTTTACACTTTGAGAGGTGTAGCTCAGAGGTAATGTAATTACTGGACCAGAGTAACAGCTCTGTAATTTAAACTGATTTAAGTCTGTACTTAAGTGTCCTAACTCTGTATTTCAACTCTGTTTGTAACAGGTTGTCTTAGAGAGCCCTTGTCATAGTAAATTAAGCAGTTAGAGAGGGCATTTGAAAAGCATTGGGGTGGGGTACATTAAGCCAAGTAAACAATGTTCTTAAAAGTATGGCATTTGTTTTATGTGAGGGGATTTTCAAAGGCCATTTTAAGGTTTGCGTCACCTTATTGAATTTGTATCAGCAATTTGCGAAACCTCAAATTGTCTGTTTGTCTGTAACCATGACGACGGTACTGTGAGTCAGTTCCCTGTGACTGGACTAGGCAGTCAAGTGGGTGGTCCACTCTCTGCCATGTCCCAGTGTGCTTAGTGTTGAAAAATAAGACGTTAAAGGGGGTGGGGGTTCGCTTTTGGTCAGCCGTGGATCTATAACAAGCTTTCTCAAGCTCTGTCTTTCCAAGACAGGCGCCTGCATATCATGAGCTGAAACCAATGTGGATTCACAGAGCTGACTCACAGCCAAATGACTATAATTTGCAACAGAAGAAACGCAAGGCTTAACGCTTGGTGATAAAAGGGAACTTTTTCCTGAAGAGGGAGGGTGCCCAATCTTACGACGTGCATTTCACAGTGATTCACGCATGCTGTATCGCCGATGCAGAGCCAATCTTAGTTATGTTGACATGAACATTTTCACTTCTGCTACAGTATAAGCATACAGTGCAAACCTACCCGACCACAAAGGATCTATGGGTGGGGGGTGGGATACTCAACTTCTCTCAGTGGCTTTTCTTCCATGGTCAGGACGTCACACACTGTTTCTTAAGATGCCAGATATAAATGCCACTTTAACCCCACCTGGCTTATATATAGTGATGGACATATTCAGTTACCATTAAGAGATTTCCAGTGGTGATATTCTGGTGTTTATATAGAGAAAGCTATGCAGATGAATGGTTAATTTATGACCTGTGGGGAAGGGAAGGGGTGTAGTGTGTATGGTCGGAGGGAGTTGGTCAGGCTCTGGGAAACGCACTGCTTTGCCTTGCGATAATTAAATCCAAACCAGAACCATTTCAATTGTCATGCCAGTCTCTGTACTTTAAATGTAAGCTTTGATGATGATATATGTGTATGTATGTATGTATGTATGTATGTATGTATGTATGTATGTATGTGTATATATGTGTTTATATATATGTATGTGTGTATGTATATATGTGTGTGTATGTGTGTCTGTGTGTGTGTATATGTGTGTCTATGTGTGTGTGTGTGTGTGTGTGTGTCTATGTGTGTGTGTGTGTCTATGTGTGTGTGTATGTATATGTGTGTGTGTGTGTATGTATGTGTATCTATATGTATGTGTGTGTGTGTATGTATATATGTGTGTGTCTATGTGTGTGTGTGTGTCTATGTGTGTGTGTGTGTATGTGTGTCTATGTGTATGTATGTGTATGTGTATGTATGTGTATCTGTATGTATGTGTATCTATATGTATGTGTGTGTATGTATATATATGTGTGTGTGTGTATATATATGT
>JAODLL010000015.1:3659287-3698917 GCA_026546735.1 Forbesichthys agassizii
GGAGTCAAGGAGAGCCTGTGGGAGCCAGTGGGAGTCAAGGAGAGCCAGTGGGAGTCAAGGAGTGCCTGTGGGAGTCAGTGGGGGTCATGGAGAGCCTGTGGGAGCCAGTGGGAGTCAGTGGGGGTCATGGAGAGCCTGTGGAAGTCAGTATTTTTAAGATACAAAATAAAAAACACTCAAGTATTTTGATACAAAATATGAAGCCATTTTGAACAGCTCTATCAAAGACAAATGACAAAATACTATTTTGTATTTCAAATACATGTATCATAAAATCTGCTCATCTCTGGACACAGCAAACATTTTTAGAAAAACATAATGCTAAATAAAAATACTTGACGAGCCCTGAAGATTGTTACTTTATTTACTGCTGCGCAAATCCCCCCCCCCATTAAAAAAAAAAAAAAAAAATTACTTATGGGCCAACAAACTTTTGTTCCCCTTTTTCCAAGATGTGTGCGTGTGTGTGCGCACATTTTCTTTTCGTATGTATGATGTATGAAGTGATGTCAGAATCATCACTGACATGTTTTCGTGCGTCGTGTTGCATCAGCATGCCGGTTAAATACTGTAGATAAATATCGAATGCCTGATTCCACTGACTTCTTCTGGTTGTCGCAGAAAGGGCAAAAATCACAACGTTCGTCAATTAAATGTATTTTTAAATCAAGTCACCGTCTGCTCCTGTATTCCTCGCTGTCACCGGAGACGAAGTCTGTCGAGTCAGCGCTATTTCTTGACAGGGTGTTAACTACGTGTGTGTTGACTCCTGAGCGACGAAGTCCTGCATGGATATAATGGTGTAATAATACTCTCCACATTGTTGTACAGAGCACAGTATCCACACACACACACACACACACGCACACGCACACACACACAGGCTCACACACAGGCTCACAACCCTTCAACCATTTTTTATTTTAAGATGCCGATATGTCCAAAGGCGCCGGTAAACACAATCGGTAGTTGAAGCGGCAAGCGCACGCCGTTCAGAGTAGCTGGGACGTGCTCCGCCTCTCTATTGAAGTTGGTTTTTAATGTGCGGTGAAAGACTCCCGTTAGCGTGAATGAGGGGGAGGGAGGTGGTGATTATGTGGGGTCACGTTGGGTCACACGTGCACCAGCAGCCTGTCTCTAACTGGAAGGGGAAGCTGTCATTAGGCGGGTAAGAGAGGAGAGCAGCAGAGATTGCTACGGCGTGCGAGGTCGGCCATTTTGTCCCGACGTCTCACTCACCCTGGGAGGCAGGTTAAGGAGGCATGGAACACCGGGGCCGAGACAGGTGTATCCCGGCAACGGACCCGAGCACCCTGTCAGGTCCTGGTTGCACGAAGACCATCAGAAGGACGACGGCGACAGAATGTTCTCTAATGAAGCCCAGAGGCTGCTCCGGCGGCGTATAGACTGGTCACGGAGGACATTAGAGGGTGAGAGCCAGAGGGGGGAGGAAGTGACATTTCTCCAATTTTACAGGAGGGCAAAAACAACCTTTTCCAATTCACATGACCCTCTTTGGCACCAACGTTTCATCAGTTTAAGCTACATGCATGGGCTCATCTGATGACAATATGAACAGAGCCTTAGATACAGTTTAAAATGAATAACAATATATTGTGATTAAAATCTAAATATAACTTAAAACATCCTTACCACATGCTTTCCAGATATGCATTTCTCAATGCCAAGTGCAGTTACTCTTTGTATCACAGATTCACAGACAATGAATGAAGACCACCATTTGTTCCCCAGAACAATTAGCTCACCTGAGATGAGAAATACTTGTATCTGTTATTACTGTATTCTCATCCCCCAGAAGAAGCGGGGGGGGCGCAGCTAATTAATTCAGGCCAGACAAACCTATAGACTTTACAGCAGGCCATCCTGCCTTCCAATAGTGTTTTCCAACAGTGTTTTCCCTCATTTGCATTCAGCCATTTGCAAACAAGCCTTTGTTGTAGCTTCTTAGAAACACACTATTACCTCTCAGGTCTGACAGACGGCCAAGAACCCTGCAGGGGGCCGACACCAAGACGTCTGTATCACGCCTATTCTTCCTCACTGTCCCAGACTTCCCATTATCCTCACCCTCTCTGTAAAATGTAACCAACAGGACTGGGTCAGCTCTGTCAGTCTCACCCCTGTATAAAATATGCCCATTTTTGATATGGGGGGGCTCTTGGTTGTATTTCTCTGGACGAACTGGCCTGGGTGTGCTCTGTCTGTACTATTTTTCTGTATATTCTATTGTTTATAGTCACTCTTTTTAACTTTAAACTTCAAACCAAACACCATTTTGATCAGTTAAATATACAATTGTTAAATAAACGATCAGGAGTTGGATATTGGAGTTTTAGAAATTGGTCTCCACCAACCCAAAATGTAACTTCCGATCGTCTGGTTCAGATAGATGTCTGCAATGTGTGTAAAAATATGTCATTGTGATCTTTATTTGAAAATATCCATCAGAATGAGAGCTACGCTCAGCAAATATACAAGAGAATGCCATGCAAATGTACAGTTTGCCCTACATGGCACAGAAGGATCACAACATTATCCCTATAACAGAATAATTGAATAATTGGACTCAATAGCTTAATTAAAAGGGTAATTCTAACCCCCCTTCTCCTCCTGTATCGTATAATTGTATTTATTTCTCGTAGTGACAGACTTAAATGTAAGACTACTGAATACAGATTATAACAAAAGTAATGCTCATTAACATATTATTGCAAGACAACACCAAACCTGTGTGCTATAGTCTATAGTTTTTTGACCATATTCTCAGTGGTGGGGTTTTTAATAAAGCCGTTACTGCCATGGAAAAGGTATTTTGCCATTTCCGAGAAGTCGAACACCATCATTGGGACATTTCACTTGATGCTTTTAGTGCATGCGACCGCAGTTCTCCAGAGGAAAGAGGAGTGCGATCCTCCATCCGCTCACAGTTTCACACCAGCGTCGGTTTGCAGTGTTTCTGCAGTGTCGTATAGGTAGCTGATTCAGTGAGTTCTGATCTCTGGGTATTCCATTTCTGCTTATCCGCTTGCCGTGACTGCTGCAGCTGATAGTGTAGAGTTGTCGCCATATTTCCGTGCCTTATCGTCTCGGGGTCTATCCGCAGAGGAATGCAGGCATTGTTGGCACTGACCTCCCCAAAAGTCCCACAGAAAAGGAGCCAAATTGAGCAGGGACATGCTTAAAGCTCTGAGGGGAATCCATTTGCAAGTCAAAAGCAAATTAGCAAATCAAACACTTTGTCATTGCCAGTGGAAATAAATGGCTATTTAAAAAAATATAATTGTGACACGTGTTTAATATGGAAAATGTGCCTTAAAGGTGTTTATAAATGATGTGAATCCTCAATCTAGCAGCAAACACCAATGTTCTATGTAAATATACTGTATATTGGACTAATTGCATTATGAGCAGATAAAGACATTGCACTCCCTTGCCCTACCTCTGTTATAGGGCCCTATTATATAACCGGCGCAAAGCAGGAACGTAAGCGTCTATGCTAGATTCAGACCGACGTGTCATCCAGCGCCAACGTTGTTTAAAGAGCAAATGCACCTGCACCCATTTGGGTGTGTTGGTCTAAACATGAGGTGTGATATAGCACATTGCTATCTTGAGGCAGCGGAAAATGATTGCGCGATTGACTAGCAAAAACCTGGTCTAAAGTCAACCTGCATTATCAAGATTGTGCACACGCCGTAGGAGATACGAAGTGCGTACGCTCTTCTTGTTACGCACACACGGACGCATAGGAGCGCACAAACATGCAAAGGATAAAAAAATGAGTACAATGTGTAACCTACATCAACATATGTTAGGGATATATAGTAACATTCACAAGCCTAGGAGGTCGAATAAAGACACTTTAATCACCATGGCCATCAACATAAAGGCAAAGGCCGTGGGTAGTGCTGTGGTAAACCAGTGACCCTAGAGTGGCGTTGTTCATTTGAAAGCAGGCTCATTTGCATTAAGGCAGGCTCATTTGCATGAAGACACATCTTGAGACCATCAAAGCATCATTCCCTGATGGATGAGTCGAATTACAAAAGACGGAGGTGACAACTGAGCGCGCGGGGAAGTCGCCCGCTTTTCATGCGTGTTTAAGTGATGTCCTGAGCGGTAACCACGGCGCTGAATGGTAAACGTGGCGGCTAAGATTCCGCATGTGTGCAATAGATCAGCTGTTTAGACACGAGGCTGTCAGAACCATCAGTGTGTGTGTCATCACGCATCAATCACACTTGTCCCTTTGTCAGACACACGGACAGACACACAGACACTCACACACACAGACACTTAACCCTCGCACTGTCCTAAGGCATTTCACCCGACTAGCAGCAGAGGGAGCAAACCGCGGAATGTCATATGTCCGTGTTGTGGTTGCTGCCCTCTACTGGCAAGAGCACCGGGTCATTTTGACCCATAGGACAGCGCGAGGGTTAAGACCCATTTATGCTTCTGCGTCACACCTATGTAGGCCCTACGCCATAACCTCCCTGTAGCCACCTATGGCATACCTTACAGCGTACCTTACGGCGTAGGGTGGTTTTCCCCACTCCTGGTCCTGTAGAGCCACTGCCCTGCATGTTTTAGACGTCTCTCTATACCAACACACCTGATTCACATGAATGGCTCGTTATCAGACTTCTTCAAAGACTGATAACAACTCCTTCATTAGAATCAGGTGTGTTGGAGCAGGGAGACATCTTAAACATGCAGGGCAGTAGCTCTACAGGACCTGGGGTGGGCACACCTGGCGTAGGGTGACGTGCACCTCAAAAAATGGAACTACACGTCTGTCCGTCCGTCGGTCAATTTGACGCAGGGGGATTTCCCTTCGGTATTTCCTTGATGTCGGGCAGCAAAAAGCAGTCTTTAATAAATACTATTTTGTGTCTGCAGTTTGTTTCCTATGATAAATGTTGATGTAACTGAGTCGCTAGAGAGACATATGTTTTATATGCTTATTTCAAAATGTATACAATCAATGTGTGTTCCATTTCTGCCGCATAACAGAACATGCCACTTCCACATTTTGGGGTTTGGCATCAATCGCATGTGCATAAAACATGTGCATATGTGTATACTATGTAGATGCACATACTATATGAACACACACATACTGTAGTCAGGCACACACACAAAGTCACGCACAGCTCCCAAAGGACCCAGGTGACCTTTTTTAAAATGGTGTTAAAATAGAATAAGGTTAGTGTTAACACTGTCAATGAGTGTGCATTTCCACAGCTGTGTGTTTGAGATGATCATATGCATTTTTATATCCCCAATGTACCTCTGGTGTAACGCTGAATTTCCTTTCCTAATTTTCTCATATTGTTTTGCATTGAATAGAAGCAGATGGCAGAGGGAGTACAGTCACGCAAGTTAGCTGTAAATACTGACAATACTGGTATCTGTACGGAGAATTATACCTGAACGTTTTAAGATTAAAATGTCAGTTTACTTCCACATTGTTATGCCTTTCCCCACACATGTATTAACTTAAAGTATTTTAATTTCTTAAACACAATTCAGAGTTTAAAGGCTACAACGGGAAGCAATTCAGCGCTATACCGGCCTCCTGTTCCCTTGATGGCTGATTGTGAACTACTGTGTGTCAGCCATCATAAGGCACTATGAGAGGGGGGGGGGGGGGGGGTAGTTAAACGGGCTAGTGTCCGCATGGGCTGCCTGTAATTATAGATAGAAGCCCGTCGCATCAGAGTCATCTGCATCATTGACTCCTGTGCGCTCGCTAGGACTTTTAAATCACTTATCAAAAAAAGGTCTGGCATATTTCCCCTAGGTGTTGGTCCGTCTATGTACGCCACTGTCTTACAGATTCTCAAAACACTTAATCTGCATACTGTGAAAGCAGCTCCCGCTTGTGAAGGACACAGTCTTCAAAGTCCTTCTAATCATGATAAACAAAAGGCGCAGTTGATGTTAAATGGCAGTAGCGTGCCTGTTGTTGCAGACTTTTGACGAGACACTGTTGAAAGTGAGTTATATGTTTTGCTTAGGTACTGTTTTGAGCTCTTTAGGAGCTTGCCCTCAACCTATCTTTATGAATGACAACAACCCCCTGTATTATAAGATGTTCATATTGTTTCAAAAGCTGTTACGGTGCTAAATGCTGACCAGCGTCCTCAAAGACTTTTAAAAGTCAGAGGGAAGGGCTGGTGTCTCTTGATCTGCTATTCTTTAAGTGTTTGTAGAAGGAATTTGTTATTGATAGAGGTTAACCATATATAGCCTAGCCCCCCATGTTGCATGCAAATGCTCAATGCTTGTAGTGTTCTTCTTTGTGGGGAAATGGCCAAGTGGTGTGACTGTGATATCACTCAATAGGCAGAGCTCGTGGAAATCCATGCAATGTGTTCTCTAACAAAACTCTTGACCCGTATGCTGGTTTCATGTTTGACCCTCACCGGAAACACGCACACGTTTCTTTATTTACACTGTTCAGAATGATTATGGAAATTATATTTTACACTGATTTTCATAAATAGTATAATATGCAAATGACAGTCAATATAATTTTTAGGCTAAATTTTTAAGTCTAATTTCATTGAACATGCCACCCAAACTCAAAATGCACTGTTTCAAATGATTATGCACAACCGAGTTGCAAAACATGTTATATGTTCTAAAGAAAATTGTAATTTGTTGAACTTGCAGCATTAGAAGGTAATATTTACTGAAATCAAAAGCTATTTCAATCAAACACATCTTAACAGGGCAAGTTACATGGATACATAGGACACCTTCTTTATTATCACCTTCACAATTCTTGCATCCATTGAACTTGTGAGTTTATGGAGATTTTCTGCTTGAATTTCTGATGTTTTGAAGTGTCTCCCACCCTCATAGGCCTTTTGCTTAAGGATGCGCCAAAGGGTCTCAATAGTGTTGAGGTCAGGGAAGGATGGGGGCCACACCATGAGTTTCTTCTTTTATGTTCATAGCAGCCAATGACAGAGGTATTCTTTGCAGCATTGGATGGTGCATTGTCATGCATGAAGAGAATTTTGCTACAGAAGGCACTGTTCTTCTTTTTGTACCATGAAAGAGAGTGGTCAGTCAGAAACTCTATATGCTTTACCAATGTCATTGTCACACCTTCAGGGGCCCTACCAGCTCTCTACTCATGATTACGGCCCAAAACATGACTTTGCCGCCTCCTTGCTGATGTCACAGCCTTACTGGGACATTGTGGCCATCCTCTACTCTATCTATCTGGACCATCCAGGGTTGCACGGCACTCACCAGTAAACAAGACTGTTTGACTGGCTTCATGTATGTCTGGGCCCACTGCAACCGTTTCTGCTTGTGAGCATTGGTTAGGGGTGGCGGAATAGTTTGTTTATGCACAACTGCAAGCCTCTGTAGGATCCTGCACCATGAGGTTTGCAGAACTCCAGAGGGACCAGCAGCTTCAAATACCTGTTTGCTGCTTTGTAATGGCAGTTTAGCAGCTGCTCTCTTAATCCCATGAATTTGTCTTGCAGTATAATTTCTCATGATGGCTTTGTCTGTGCCCTGAATTAGCCACAAATATATTTACATTACACTGGTCGTGCTTAAGTTCTCGAGAAATATCTAATGTTTTCATACTTTGTCCAAGGCATTGCACTATTTGATGCTTTTCCGCAGAAGAGAGATCCTTTTTATTTCCCATATTGCTTGAAACATGTGGCCTGCTTGATAATGTGGAACATCCTTAAGTAGTTTTCTATTAATGGCAAACTACCTGGCCTAATTATCAGAGGGGTCTGAGATTGATTTCAGTGATCCAAAAAGCCCGGAGACATTAAATACCCCAATACCATCCATGAGTTTGATTGGAAAAACGAAATATGTATGGTTTATGACACCTAATTCCAATTTGCATAATCATTTGGAACGTGGTGTACTGTTGCTAGCAACACTAAAAGCAGCCTTATATTTATTTTTAAAGGACACTCTTCGATTTGTGTTAGGAATCCCACTCGTAGTTGAGACCAGCGTCGAAAATGTCTCGCACCAAACCCTAGTCTTCCCCGTGCAGCTACAAACACTGCCAAGCACATCCAAGCCGTGGGTTCGAAGCTAACACTAAGCTGGGGAGCGGATTTGTGGTTCTCTGTGGGACGGGGGGAATGCAGACAATATCACAATTGAGTGGCTTGTGTTCGCTGGCTAGTGCCCAGTTACTTGTTTAAAGAAGCTGCTAGACAAGCTCGTTATTGAGGTGAGGGGGAATTCTGAGTGGGAACTAATGCAGGATGAACCAGCGCATGTAGAGGCGCACTAATTACTTTGTAATTGGAGACATTGTGTGTTCAGCGTGAGCACATGGCAGAATGCATAATCTGTGTGTTGCATGGCAACTGCAGGGTCCAGGTAGCAGGTGGGATGTTTCTTTTTATTTTTTTTAATTTTTTTTTTACCTCCTTCCCCAAAATCCCACGAATGCCACCCTTGCACTGTCACTATGCTGAACCCCGAGGAGATTGAGCCGCCTGAACACCACTGTGCTCTGGGCGATACAAGTGCTCCGTTAAAGATGGAGTCAGCTACAGTGTATCCTGGGGAAAATATTGATACTTGAACTTGAATAAAAACATAAAGTTAATGCCATAGTGTACTCCTTTACGGGCGACAGGTGATCCAGAATTTGTTAAGTTAGAATTCGCTAACTCCTGACAAAGTGTCAATGTGTCCTTAAGCAAGACTCCTAACTCGGATTGCTCCCGGTGTTCAGGGGTCTCCTTGCATGGCTGACACCAGCATTGGTGTATCAATGTTTGTGTGAACAGGGTGAATGTGAGACTGTACTGTACAGCGTTTTTCATAGCCGGAGGGTTATAAAAGCGCTATATAAATGCAGTCCATTTACTATTTCAGAAGCGCCGCTAAATTATTCTCGAACGCTTGCTAACTTCGAGCATTGAAACGCATTGTGAAGCAAAGCATATACTACTGTTTTGGTGTTGTGAGCGAGGTTCGCCACTTTGTTTATGTTCCTATTAATGGGCAAATTGTATTATCTTACAATTAGCTTGCAAGAGCTGACGATATATTTTAAGTTGGGTGGTAGTAATGCTGTGATCATATAGCAGTCCACCAATGAATAGAAAAAAGGAGAATTAGCAAACTTCTTCAAAGGGCAGTTTTTTGTGGCTCTATCTGCCTGAGCTGTTCACAGTAGCCATCCCACAGACATATTTTGGAATTAAATTAAGGAGTTGAGACCATGCTTTTGCTGGGGCTAATTTCAATATGAGAGCTGAAACGTATCTAAATCACAAACCTTCATATATTAAACATTCATTTAAAAGTAGTTTGTCCTTCTCACTGGAAGCTGGCTTTCCAATATGCAAGATTTCCACAACGGAGATAAGCAACTTTTTATTTTTATATAAGCCAATTTGTAATTAGGCCTATTCAGCCTGCTTAACGAATTGCCTTCTGGCATCGCTTGAAAAAAATTGTCATCAGAGAATAGTCAAAATAATTTTTTACCCACCATTGTAACAACGTGCCACATTTTCCCTTGGGGATTAATAAAGCTCTCGCATGAACACTGGTAAAGACAACTTTTTTTTTTCTTTTTGCTATTTTTTTTTTTAAAACCACTCACACACAGTTCCTCCTGACACCATAGCTTAAAACAACACAATCACATTCATCATCTCCGGCTGGACTGCCAGCATTGGCGAATTCACGTCTCTCTCTCTCGCTCTCTCTCTCTCGCTCAGACGCGGCCTAATTCGGTCCCATGAACGTCCAGTAAATCGTGTAAACGCTGTGCCTTCTGCGTGTGCAGGCCTCCTCGCGGGCATAATTTAGCTGTCCCGCAGACCTGGGATAATGTACGACCGCCGCCATCTCCCCCCACTCAATATTTACCTAGCAGACGGTGCGGTCAGCCATCATCCAGTGGTGTCTGCTTTAGAGCTGTAGAGATTAATTTCTCTAAGGAAATTAGCTACTGAGGCACCACTGTATAAATTTCCCATCTATGGTGAATTGAATTACCTAATGCCACCCCCCCAAATCAGTATTATTAACAGGGAAACGTACTGTATATCTTTTACAGTCGCGCCAATTATCAGGTTTTGAATTATGGAACAGGGGTCTCAGGAAGGTTGACCTGGCTTGATTTACGGCCAGACGGTCGTAATGTTGAGCTATAGGCACGATATTTGCGTTCTTACCCGCTGCATTGGCCGTGTCCGCTATATCAAGACCGATGGCATGTTATGGAGGAGAGGCAGCTCTTCCAGACTGCAGTGGTGTTCTGGGCCGGAGGTCTTCAGCGTTTTTTTTTTTCGGGGCCAAGGATCCCTTTGCTGACAGAAACACGGCATATGGTATAAAATATTTTTTCCAAGGGCTAACAATGTGTATGGTTAGTCAATGTTTAGTGCCATGCCATCTCTAAAACTGACATTAGAATAATTGACAGATTTATGACATTACATTTTTTCCAAGAAAAGTTTGTGTTCAAATTATAATTATTTTTATATATATATATATATATAAAATAAATAAAATTAGTTAAAACAATTTGCGTTATAATAATAATTTGGAGGACCCCTTGCAGTACCTCTTCGGACCCCCTAGGGGTCCCAGACTGTTGAAGACCTCTGGGCAATAAGATGTTAGAATACGTTAAGCTGAGTATGTTGTGGAAATGTTCTATACAGTCCCTGGCCTAAACAGGCAGTTTATAAGAACATGAAATACAATTTAATTGATTGTCTTTATTGGCCATTTCATGTGTGTTTTTAATGGCCATTTAATGTGTTGAGATAGTCTGTATTGAATAAAATGTAAACAATGTGTTTTAGTTTTAAACCAAAAGTGCTCAATATACAGAGAAAATCACATAGCATGATCTTTACATTGACCCTATTAATATGTAAAATCAAAACATCATTTGACCCATGTTTTGTGTATGGTTAGTGTGCAATTGTGTAAACTAAAGTGCCTCAAGTTACCAGACTGTGCTAGTCTCCTTGTGATTTGCATTATGGACTCCAATAGGTTCAATGTTGTTGTTGTTGTGACCTCATCAATAGGACACACCTGAATGACGCCATGCTGAAGTAAAAGAGGATGTTGTCCCTCTTCAGTGGAACAATGTGAAAACCACAAAGAAACCCTATTGTTGAGAGATGAGGGTGTTGTACATTGATTCTTCAACTGTCAGTCATAAACATTTAACTGTGGCGTACACCATTTTGATTCCTGTGGCTCAGTGCCCTTCCCTCTTGTTTTTCAGCCGCTAATAGGGAGACACTCCTCCAATCAAATGACAGTAATTATGTTAGAGTTAATCAGAAATATGCAAATGACTTAATGGAATTATTGTTTTCACCATTCACCTCACTGTAGGGGATATGATTAGTAGGAATAGGGTGTGCCAGGGGTTTCTGTCCTCCAAAAAAAAGTTTTAAGAGTGTGTGTGTGTATATGCGTGTGTTTGTGTATATATAAAACTAAATAAATAAATGTTGTATCTGCTCAATCCCCATCTCTTCTACTTTCTTAGGTTACACATTGCACTGGGCAGTTAAATGATGTATAATCATTCATATATTTACATACCTTTATGACAACATATTCAGGGGTGCAACAAAGTTACATTCAGGAGCCTAGACTGGGCTATATTAGGTAGTTTCGCAAAGCCAGCCTTTACTTTTACTGTGACATGTGGACGCAAGAGGCTGACTTTGACAACACTGTCGGATCGATTGAATGCGCTGGGCCTGCGGGGTTACAAACTAAGCAAACTCTCTTATTAATAATCCAATGCTGCAGTAGGCTAGCATTGCCTATAAAAACAGGAGATGTAAAATTAAGCGTCTGCTCCGTGTGCAGCGTTTTAAGAAGATAGTGACACACTTTCGTCTCGCTGAACGTGAAAGGGACACAAAGCAAACAAAGACATGGCCCCGCGGAACCGGAAATTCGCAGGCACCCTTCTTCAAGATGGAAGCCTTCATCCTTCTCAACGCAGAACCGGCAGGGAGCAGCGTCGATCCGGTGAGCTGCTCGCTCTGTGGTGTGCGAAGGAGCGCTGCCACTCAATGCCTTCCGCCAGGTGTTCTTCGATGCAAAACAAACCCACATTACGCTGTGTCTAGCAGGTTGCTAACTGGTTCTAGTTAGACGCTGTCACGCTGGTAAGCTATTTACCGCGAGTTGTTTAGCGCGGTAATCAAACACATTTTAATTGATCATTAGTAGTTGCAGCAGTAATACTAACCGTAGAATTTTTTCCTTGGTTTATTGTCAAACCGGTAAAAGCTACATCCCTACTACTAAATATTGTATAACTGTTAGTGCAGTGGTGGGCCGTCAGGGCCAGCAAAGCCTTCTCTGCTGGCCTAACATAAATCATGATCATAATTTGATAAAAGTTTATTTAATTTAGAATTTACTTTACCTAAAAATATTATACATATTATACATTATACATATTCTCTTCATGTTCGTGTGGTTTTTATGTTAGAGTTTTTATCCAATCAGAATTCAGCTAGCTTGTGTTGCCAGGCTGTATGAAATCTGCCTGACACCTTCAGAATCAACACTGCTGGCGTCTGTGCATTGTAAGGGAACGGGCACATACAGTTGATAGACGGATGCGGTAGCCAATCAGATCACGAGTTGTTGACAGTAGGCTACCTAGCTGGCATCAGGTTGTGACTGGATACTCACTCACTGCCGTAAAACAACGAGGAGGATAGCACTTGAGAGTTCAACGCAGATCAACCGAGCTGCACCGGAGCCGCACCCGGTTAGCAGAGAGAGAAATCTAATATATCTACTAACTTTTATAACCCACAATGACCGAAGGAGGGCAAAACATTGATTTGCAACCAAATCAACGTTTTGCCCTCCTTCGGTAATCTTGTTGGTGTCTATCTATTATTAAACTGCGATTTTGCTATTTAGTGTATCTTGTTAAAGCTTGCCTGTATTCTATGTGGACTTATTACATTTTTTTTGGACAGTTCATTTTGAATAGACTTTTTTTTGTTTTGACAGTACCACATAGAAATGTTTTAATTGCTGGTGTGGGTTTATTGATGTTTTAAATGTGCTGGAAAATAGCCCATTTTGTACACAATTGAGGTGATACAAAGTAGTGCGCAAGTGTGTTTCTGTATACTATTTCTCCAGCCGTGGTCACGTGGTGTCATAAATGATAGTATTATGAGAGGTATTTATTGAAGTCGGACTAAGTAGGACATCACTGGAGGCCTAGGTGTTTAATGCACTTTATAACAAAGTTAAAGTGATTGGGAACCACAGAAACTCAGCCACTAAATAGTAGGCCACATAAAATCAGAGTGGGCTGGGCAGAAGTCACCAACTTTCTGCAGTCAGTAGCTATAGATCTCCAAACATCAGTCAGTAGCTATAGATCTCCAAACATAATGTGGCCTTTGGATTATAGCTCAAGAACAGTGCGTAGAGCTTCATGGAATGGGTTTCCATGGCGGAGCAGCTGCATCCAAGCCTTGCATCACCAAGTGCAAAGCAAAGCGATGCAGTTGTGTAAAGCACGTCGCCACTGGATACTAGAGCAGTGAAGACGTGTTCTCTGGAGTGACGAATCACGCTTCTGCCTAGCAATCCGATGGAAAAGTCTGGGGTTGGCCGTTGCCAGGAGAACAGTACTTGCCTACTGCATTGTGCTAAGTGTAAAGTTTGGGAGAGGGGGGTTTATGGGGTTAGGTTGTATATCAGGGGTTGGGCTTGGCCTCTTAGTTCCAGTGACAGGAACTGTTCATGCTTCAGCACACCAAGACATTTTGAACAATTTCATGCTCCCCACTTTGTGGAAACAGTTTGGGGATGGCCCCTTCCTCTTCCAACATGACTGTGCACCAGTGCACAAAGCAAGGTCCATTAAGATGGATGAGCGAGTTTGATAAGGAAGAACTTGTCTGGCCTGAACATAGTCCTGACCTCAACCCAATAGAACACCTTTGGGATGAATTTGAGCAGAGACTGCAAGGCAGGCCTTCTCGTCCAACATCTGTGCCTGACCTCACAAATGTGCTTATAGAAGAACTGTCAAAAATTCTCAGGAGCATATGCTTAAACCTTGTGGACAGCCTTCCCAGAAGAGTTGAAGCTGTTATAGATGCAAAGGGTGAACCAACTCCATATTACACCCTACGGATTAAGAATGGTATGCCATTAACCTTCATGTGCAAGTAAAGGCAGGCGTCTCAAAACTTTTAGCAATATAGTGTACATTAATTTAACATTTCCACAAAGTTCAAAGTATTTCCTTTTTATAAACTATGAAGCAAATTAATCTACTTCAAGGCCAATATTAGCCTCATGAGATCAGGATGGTCTCGCAAGGCTAACTTTGGCACTGAAGACAGTAGATTAATAGCTTCTGTTTAATTTCACTGTGAGAATCAGTCTGAAAAGCCTCTGAATCTTGTTGAATGTGTCCGAGAAGCAACTGAACTTTGCAATCACAGTCATGTTAATAGCTATACGGGCGTGGTTTAGGTGTGTTGACCATGGTGTCGACAGTGAAACGACCAGATTGTTCATTCAATCAACTGCCAAGTATTTTAAGTACCTGCCATTCACAAACAGTTTCAATGTACGGCTCCCCAGATGGACTTGTGACAACAATTCCTCTGGCATGTCAGGTTAGGCCAAAGTAATAAGCTAATCTTGGGTATTCTTTTCTGTCGGAAATTGATTTTCAGGTCCTGGCCCTAAGAGGTTAATATTGGCTGCAACATGTATTTCCCTCTACTCTCGACACCAGTGCATTCACACATCATGTGTTGGTGTCTCTGGTGAAACAAGTGTCCCAGACGCCTTAAGGGATGTGTAGCTTACCCATTGTCCTCCAGCCATCTGCTTACGCCCTCTACCAAGATGGTCCAGTTGGAGAGCTTTAAGGCAATGCCAGCTTGAGTCAAGAACAAAGCAGCATTTATTTGTTACTTGTATAGCTTATTCACAAACTAATATTTTCTTTGAAATATTTATATCAATATTATGTTATTGATGGCTAATTTAAATGGACAGTGCTAAATATTATAATTTACAACCTTGAGCTTTTGCATTCAAACAAATGTACATTTTGCTGCCATTTATCACTGAACAGAACTATTCAGTATTGCTATTGAAAGCCTTGCTTTTTGCAGTTCAACGCATCAGACATTAAGCCAGATCTTATCTTACAGTAACAATTCATGTTGGCAACACTTGATGTTGACGTCAAAAGTCAGTTGGTGTCTCGATTCATACAGTATCAAACAGCATTTGCGCTGGTCCACCAGAGATATACAATATGAAAATGGTGGGCTGTTTCCTTATTGACATGCTGTCCATGTAATGGACGGTGAGACGTCAACTAACTGTTATGTATTTACTTTTGACTCAGGCTGGGCTGCCATTTTACTAAGGTCAGCAACTTGCACACTCAACAGAACCAACCACGGTAAAGGTGCTGCTGGTCCCTCCCCAACAGGTGTGGTACAACTGTTAAGGAAGACGTCAATCACTTGGGGGCGGTGTGTGGGCGTGGCCCCAACCATTGTTCCCCTGTCAATCAACTCATATAAATGACACCCCTTCAGTAATGTTGATGGGTGGCTGCCCTGGACCGATAAGCTGTCAATGACAGCATATTGTTTGTGTGTGGGAAGGGGGGGGGGGGGGATGGCGGTGATATTTGTGATTGAGTTGGGCGAGTTTCATTCTCGCCATTCTGTCCATGCTCAAGGGTGAGGTGTGGCAGCTTGACCCAGAACACGTTTTCATGGCGCGTGCATTCACAGGGCCGACAAGAGTGCGAATAGATTAACGGTCGCTCTCTGGGAACTGAGAGATTGACAAAAAATAGGCGTGCTGAAACCTTTAGCCTCATAGTTTACTCCTGTCGAGATCTGATAATGCGGACGTTCTCTTGTAGCTGCCGTTTCGCTAAAATCTTTCTTCGCCGTGGGCTATAAGAAGCAGCCGCTAGCTGGACCCAGAGCCATGGAAAGAAGAGAGTTATGCCAGCCCAGAGCCATGGAAAGAACAGAGTTACGTAGTTGATGGAGAGACTAAACATATGGCAAAATAGTTCTCGGAAGAGCTTGGTGGGCTGTGTTTGTGTGTAATCTTCAATTTTGCTTGGTAATTAGTAGTCAATAAATATAATTGATAGTGTACTTCCAGGAACTATAGCCATTGCTGTTGAAAAAACAATGTGAACAGAGATGGCGCGACTCTCTCTCCACATTGCTCTGGCTGGACCATACAGCTGAAGCCTGGCATTTGATTAAATGAGCAAGAGAGGACCAAATGATCTGCGTCCCGTTGATGGATATTATGATTCCATGGTAGTTGGCGTCCCAGCATAGCGCTAGCGGCAAGACATTGTCAATTTCGAGGCTCAACTGACACCTGAGGCGGTTGGAGAGGCGTTGCACTTGGACGCCAATCACACATCTGAGTTATACGGGCAGGTGGAATAATATAATCCATTAGTCGCTGTACCAGAAACATTGTAATTAAATGTCCCTTTTGTCTGTGTTTTTTTAAATTTGTTTTACATCTGAATATTTTCCAAATTGTATTTTTTATTTTTTTTATATTCGACTATAATATATTTCATTAGAACTCTTGTGCATTTTTTGATGATTCCTTTTCACCCACGTTTTGCTTGACCTAGTAAAAACAATCTTCACAGACACACTGAAACATATTTAAAATGGACCTTTTATGAAGTTAAGCATAAACTGGTGGAAAGTACAAAGTTGGACTGATTTTGTTTATTTAAAAAGCTTTGCTTTCTCTGGCAGGGATTTGTGAGTGTGATCATAATCTCTTTATTATCTTTGAAGGCATTTCACCTATAGAACCTTGTGAATACGTCTAATCTGAGGGAAATAGTCAAATATTCAGTTCTGGCTGTGGCTGATAAAACGTGTGTTATTATTTATTTTTTTAGCCTTGTTCTCTGGCCCCCACTTCTAAGAACAAATGGTTTAAGCAGTTAAAGAGCACAGATCTTTAATCATGAGGCAAGGTGACCTCGCACTGTGGTTATCGGCCTTGCTCAGTCAACACACACGTGCATACACGCCACAAATGATTTGCCACACGCAAGGCAAGCACACATGCACACACAATGCATATCCATGAATGTGCACAGACCCTTCCCCCCCCCCCCCCGACGAGACCAACCTGTTGCCGAAGGCAATGTCAGAAGGTAAATCTTATTTTTCTGTTTTTTACATGCACATAAAGCCTAGCTAACCTTAATGATGTGCACATACTGTAGGTGTAGGTAGAGAACCTTCTAAGCTCTGGATGGGACTTGTAAAAAAGAGGGAGGGACAATAATAGAGCCCAACATGTCATTAAATTGGATGCAATATTCAAAAGTGACTCATCAATCTTTCCACACACACACACACGACCCTTGTTTATTTTAGACATTTAAAGCATGGTGCCCATGCATTCCATACATTGGTTCGTGCTTAACTACTCCTAGGTGGAATTTGAAAGGATAATTTCACAATCTGGCTTTGTTTTGCCGGGAATGATTAACAGTTTGCCAGTCATGTCAGCACAAATACAAAAAAATTTAAACATAAGGTACTTCAGCGTGTTTGTGTTTGACTCAATAAAAAAAACACATATTTAATCATTTGTGTCTGACTGCACAACAAATGCTTCAAATGTTTTTTCTAAATTCAACTTAAAATGCTAATTCTGATGACTTCTCCAGTCTCAAAGTTATTCAACCCCCTGAATAGAATCCCTCACAACAACCCACATATGCAAAACAGGTGTGTCTTGGCACACCTGATTCAACTAATCAAGGTCTTCATTAGTTGCACCAGGTGTGCCCGGACTGGAACACATGAAATACCTGAACTGGCTAGGTGTTGTTTGAGCATCACGTTTGTTTGCATGTTAGAAATATGGCCAAGTCAAAAGAATGGTCCATAAAGTTAAGAGAAGAAATTATTGCCCTTCACAAACAAGGAACAGGATACAAAAAGATAGCGAAGGCACTGAATGTTCCGAGAGACACTGTTGGAAGCATAGTTCGCAAGTACAAAGTTAAAGGAGCAGTGGCTACACTACCAGGACGGGGCAAAACAAGGAAGTTATCAATGACTGCAACCAGATTTCTGAGGTTGTGAAAAACCCTAGAGAGAGCAAAAAAACTTAAGCTAGGCTTGGTGGCAACAGGTGTTCAGGTTTCAGAAAACACAGTCAGGCGTGTACTAAACACAGAAGGTTTCCATGCCAGAACTCCAAGACGTACACCACTACTGACCCAAAAGCATGAGAAGAGTCGGCTCCAATATGCTCAAGATCATATTAATAAGCCACAGAAGTTTTGGGATTCTGTTCTGTGGAGTGATGAAACAAAACTGGAACTTTTCGGCACAATGGATCGGCGTTATGTTTGGAGGAAGAAGAACGAAGCATACACTGAAAAGAACACACTGCCTATAGTTAAGCATGGCGGTGGCTTGGTGATGCTATGGGGCTGCTTTGCATCCTCTGGCACTGGAAACCTGAAATGTGTAGAAGGCAAGATGGATTCATTGAAGTATCAGGGAATACTAGGAGAAAACGTCATGCAACCTGTAAGGAAGCTGAAGCTGGGTCGTCATTGGACCTTCCAACAGGACAATGATCCCAAGCATACCTCAAATTCCACCAAAGCTTGGTTGCAGAAGAGGTCCTGGAAAATTATACAGTGGCCATCCCAATCACCTGACTTGAACCCCATTGAAAATCTCTGGTAGGGAATTGAAGAAGGCGGTTGCAGCACGCAGACCAAATAATATTTATGGACTGGAGGCCATTGAGGAATGGGCCAAGATTCCTTAGAAATGCTTCCAGAAGCTGGTGTCTGGTTATGCATCTTGTTTGCAGCAGGTCATAACAGCAAAAGGGTGCTCTACTAAGTATTAAAGATGCTTGTCATGAAGGGGTTGAATAATTTTGAGACTGGAGAAGTCATCATACATTGCATTTTCAATTGAATTTAGGGAATCCACTTGAAGCATTTGTTGTGTTGAGCTATTTCAATTGTCTTTGTTTGGTTTATTTATTGCAAAACAACTGACATTTTGACAATAACCCTGATTTACAACGGGGGTTGAATAATTTTGATTGCAACTGTAAATATCAAATTATGATAATGACAGTTGCAATAATGCCAAATTAGCCCAAATGCAGCAATATGCCCAATTTCTTTCCCCAATGACTTCTGTCAAGGTAACTGATCAAAGTCACGTAGAATCTGACCCAGAACGACTGCAGGGTCACACCTGGCAAACTGTTTCTTTGATCAAAACTCCAGGCTTGTTCATTCTAGTTAGTTTTACTGTTTAATAAAAACTGGGGGGAGACAGTAACATATCTGGCGACACAACTGCGCACGCACGAACGAACAGGCACACACTGTTCGCCCAACTGTCAACTTCATCGCCGGCCCCTCCAGTCTGTCGCTCTCAACAGACACCGATTCGCTATTCTTTATTTCCCCGAAATAGCGGTGCGGGGAAACCCGCTGGGGAAGGTGAGGCGACGAGCTGAGTCGCCATACGGAGGTGGGCGTCTTGTTCTGTGGGAGAACTACTAGGCGGAAAGCAGGTATGGGTTGAATGTCACCTACTGTGTACCTCGCGGGAGCAGTGCATTCTGGGAGCTGCGGTTAGGCACCGCTCGTTCTCCAACTCCTTCTCGCACATCTGTCACAGCTGCTCGGCTGGTGTGACAGGTGGGGAACGTTTCCGATGGTGGGTTTTGGAGGGTGTGTGTGTGTGTGTGTGTGTGTGTGTGTGTGGGGGGGGGGTTCTTCATGTAAACTGAACATCTGGGCAAAATATATAAAAAGGAATTATGATACAAACCTCTTGTGTGGTTTATGGTGCTCATGAGCTCTCGTCATCTTATGAGTATACATGACCATGGATTATGCCACTATACTTGGCCTACGTGTCAGCTTGCATCTCGTACCAATGAGAAATTGATATAGTGGAATGTGAGCCATTGGTGAAATGTATAAGTGTGTGTATAATATAATATATGTGTATGTATGTATGTATGTATGTGTATATATATATATATATATATATATGTATGTATGTATGTATGTATGTATGTATGTATGTATGTATGTATGTATGTGTATATATAAATGTGTGTGTTGTTTCTTCCCAATAGGCAATATATTCTGAATCGGGTGACTTGGTGAGTTTTCTTTTTACACTACGTATTCTCACATGAATTAGCCAAAACCTTTATGTTACTTATGAAATACGTTTTACATTTCAGAGCCTCCCTTACAAAGGCAGCATACTGAAAGGCCTAATGCCAGGACAGCACATTATGATCAAGGGCCAAGTCAGCATGTACCCTCACAGGTAAGCTATAGGTGACCAGTGATTCTTTTTTTTAACAGGTTTGTAACATACTGAATGACGTATCCTTGTTGTGGAGTCTTAATCTGTTGATCATCTTGTTATGAAGGTGGATGAAGTCCTTATATTAAAAATCTTCATTCAACTTAGTATACCTTTTTTCTTACAGTATGAGTGTAATCAGTTTGTAGTGTTATATAATATGTCATTCAATTCACATGTGTTTACTTGTTGCCTTGTTTGGGGGCATCCTCTCCTCCAGCTTTACAGTGAATCTACGGAACAGCCGGACAGAGAACATTGCCCTCCACCTGAACCCTCGGGTAAAATCTGGCATGTTCATCAGGAACTCCTACCTGAGCAATTCCTGGGGAAGAGAGGAGAGGGAGGTGCCCTTCTTTCCTTTCTCTGCAGGGGACTATTTTGAGGTAGGCACCTTTCATTGAGGCCTGGTTGGGTTTGAAGTATTTCCACTATGGTGGACTTACATGTGGCATTCTCTCCCTTGTTAGATGCTGATCCTCTGCCAACCCCATCAGTTCAAACTGGCTGTAAATGGCTCCCATTTATTTGAGTTCAGGCACCGCGTGCAGGACCTGAGCAGCATCGATCAGCTGGAGATCATGGGGGATCTGGAGCTAAGCGACGTCAAGCTGTGGTGACCCCACCATTGTTGACCAGTTTGTGGATGTAAGGCTAGCTCAGCCATGGTTCTGGTCATTGATGCTCAGTGAGCGAGCTACGGTGACCTGAATGATGGATGCCTAACTGGGCATACCGCCAACCCCCCGCTACTCATTTCAGCATTAGATGCTATGATGGGTCAATGGTTATTGTGGCCTGAGGTGTTTTGGTCTCTATTGGTACAGAGTGAACTGTGCTGGGTGTTGTCCTACATTGGACAAAGTGGTCAGTGTCCAAGACAAGTGCATGAACCAACTGTGTGGTCTAGACAGACCGCTCTTGTTTAACCACAGTGGTTACAGATAACATTTAGATTGTCTTTGGTTATTTACTCTGTGTAACACCTCTACTGTAATATGGCATATTTACTGCATTAATAACACTATTGTAGTATTGGCTTTATTTAATATTCTTACAGCAAATATCACAATATCAAATTGACAGGTCACAGCTTTGGTGGTGGACAATTGAGCTAACTTTATTGATCTAACTAATACAAAAAAACTCCACTGCCGTCATTTAACCTAAGTGATTTGTTCATTATAATTATTTTACCCCCGACTTTTTTAGCATGGATCAAACAGACAAAATAAGTGTTATATTAAGACCACAGTCCATAAACATAAAGCCTATGTTAAACAGTAGTTAACCATGTGCTTTAAAACATGATATTCACAGAATTGCCTCACTTTAAGCACAGTTCTATACAGGGTCAGTCCCAATTATTGAAACTTAACCCTGGAATGTTTGTGTCTGTGGTCATGTTTCTATGTTATCCTCATTTTATTCTGTTGTACAATACTGCAGCTGTTAACTGTCTATGCCCCAGCATAGTCCAAAGTGAACTGATGTGGGTGCCCCTGTTAATGGCAATGGTTTCTCCAACTTGTGTATTGCAACACATATTCTATTGTTAGTTACTATGTATGACAGATGTATCAAATTATTTAATTTAAATTAAATGTATCCCTATTATCATTGTTGAATCCAGTTACTTAATTAGCCACAACCTTGTAAAATGCAAAACCAAAACAATACCTTTACTGGACCTTTAATTAGAGAACAGTAACTATTAACAATACTTTGATTTAGAGAATGGGAATTAATAGCAAGTTCATTGTTCAGTCAAGTGATATACCTGTAGCCTTGCAAGACCATCCTGATCTCGCTGGCTTCCTTGCATGGCATGTCTGGTTAATACGCCTGTGCCTTACACATCTTAGACAAACAGTTTTTAAACCATTGAATTTCTTAGTCACAAGGTGGCAGTAGAGTTTAATATTAAACTATGCTTTGCCACGCTTCCCATATTGCCTTGTCACAATGACCATTCTAGTGCATTTTCCATTTGTCACCAGATAATATTTATGTTAATTGCATTCCTTTCGGACGTGCCATAACTTTCATCATCCCATGGTAAAATATGGAAAAAATATTTTCTAGTCTATAAAGGGCAGTGTCTTGAGTCTGCAGGATTTCACACAAGCAGAAGATAAATAGTAGATTTCATGACCTGAAGATAGATTTTACCTGAGATTAATCTTGAAGATTAGTTCAAGCAGTGTCATTCATAAACCATACTAATGATCTAGCTTGTGTTAAATACCCACTGGCATCCCTCACAGGAAACTGATGTCAACTCGCTTATCATCATGATTCACACCCTTTGAGCTCTCAACCTACACAAATATCCCAATCTTGTCCCATAAAAAAAAAAGTTGGATTTTTATTCATATCTGCAAGAATGTCTCTTTGAAATAATACATTCAAACGAGACAGTACAGCACAATACAATGTCATCTTTTTATTACAAGAACCTTAGAAATAGCAAGATGATATGCAATGTGAAGACATCAACCATTGTTACTTATTGCATTGTTGTCTCAATGTCCAAGTAAGAAAGGCAACAGACAAAGCAGTCTTATCAGCAAATGGACAAACAGGTTTGTTTTACAAAAATTCCAGACCCATGATGATCCATGACGAAATAAAGCAGCTTTTTGAAAAAGAACAAAAAAAACGGCATGTATTGTTAAAACACATGTACTTGTTTTGCTTGTAAAGGCTGAGACTCACAGCCATACACCCCTTTATTGGGCAAAGACGTCATCCTCCACTCCGGTTGTTCCTTAGTGGTGCTTTCAGAGTGGGAGCAGACTGCACAAAAACTACTAAATGTCTTTTCTGCTGGCCTGGTGCAATACAATGGGGAGCCTTCGCACGACACTGGCTGAGAAGCTAAGTTCAGTTTACCCTAGTCCAATTCCCAGCAGCTGAATTACAAAGCACAGCTCCTCCAGGTCTCAAGTCATATGGCGCGTCGAGAGGGATCCTGGGGAGGATAATGTGAACGGACAACTGCTTGGCAGAGAGGGGGGGGTGCGGGGGGACGACGCCACATAAAGGTTCACACTGTCAAACAGAGCTCAGTTTCACCAATCCTCTCACAGAGTCCTCGTGGAGAGAGTCCTGGCTGGCAGGGTTGTAGAAGCCCGCCTGCCCACCGGCGGTGTGGCCGTGTCCCAGGGGGCTCCCGCAGGGCAGCATGCCCGGGGGCGACGGGGCCTCCTCCGGGGTGAGGAAGTGGTGGTGCGCCCCCGGCTCTTTCAGCGGGTGGCCGTGGTTGTGCATGTGGCCGTGCATGGCCAGCATGGTGTCCCCCGCCTCGTGGCAGCTGAGGCTGGACGTGGAGGTGGGCGGCGTGGGCTGGCCCAGGGGGAGGGAGGAGCACGGGCCGCCCAGGCCCAGGGCGGTGCGCCCCGTCAGGACGCCGCCGCCGTCGGTGGACGCCGACGTCAGCATGATCGGCTCGTGGCTCTGCTGATGGAGCAGGGGCGTGGCCGCCGCCTGCAACACGAATTTGGTGCTCTGAATGCACTGGTCTTGATCGCACTTGATGCGGGAGGACATGCAGGAGGGGGACGCAAGCCAAGCATGGACAACACACACGTAGAAGACGGGAACACCAGCCAACCAGAGGGGAGGGGAGAGAGGGAGAGAGGGAGAGAGGGAGAGAGAGAGCCAAGATGTTAGTAACCTCTCTGGTTAGTTAGGATGCAGAGCAGCACACCAAGTACCCTAGTAAAACACCAGCACAGTCAATAGAGAGAGTTGGAAAAGGCAGTGCCGTGAAGTGACCCACTCCCACATTGATCTCAACCATCTCCCCCCTAACCTATGCTCTACAACTGCAGCATGGCATTTGGGTTAGGAACAAGGCACCAGATCAATGCCCTGTACTAGCCAAATGCTTATTGGCCATTTGCAAACTGATGTGACAGATAAACTAAAGACTTTAGTTTTAAAGTGAAACAAGAACTTTATCCGTTGAGTTTTAGGTCTTGCCTGTCAACTCAAATTTACACTGACTTCAAACACAGATGTATTTCATTTAAATGGCTGTCGACCCAATGTCAGCCATAAAGGAGTTACTTCGAACTCTTGGCACGTCTTCTCGGTTGCGCACGTTCAGTACGACGGCGCTGGTTTATCTATCTTACGGACTCATCTGCATAAAAGGCAGTTGCCAGCGACGCCGTCGAGCCCAACTCTACCCTGGCCAGTGATGTGGTCCCGCACAGCTCTACAACTGTACATTCTTTCTATACTCTAGCATGTCATTGCTGACATGAAACCATGACAGCAATGTCATACAGAGTGGCTCCATTGCCCTGTTAAGTAGGCACAGGCAATATGCATAATTTGGTGTAATCTCGGTCACAGGGGTGGTAAGAGAAAAACACATACACACAACAGGACGATCACACAGTCAACACACGCTCTAACACTAGCACTGTTTCCTAAACAGTCAGGCAAAGTGTGTCTGTCTGTCCACCAGCAGAGACAGCCTAGCGATATAGCCTAACTTTGGACAGTGCATGGCAAGTGGAGCTGTGCCTTGTTGACATTTGGCTGCATCTTCGACATACTAATGGTGAGGAGAGCAAGGTCGGTCCATGGGCTCCCATCAATTACATAACTTCATAGATCCGGCCCTTGCATTGTTTGCTTCGGCGAATGTACTTTTGAGGTTATTGTGATGCCTGCTGATAGTGGCCGACTCCGAGGCTATGGGAATTAATACAAGACCCTGACGCTCTGTGTAAATAAATCTTCAAGACGACAAATATCACTGCACCGGCAGAGCTACATAAATAAATGCAGTCCAGTCACAGTGTCCTGTCCTTGTGCAACACTAACATGTAAAGAAAACCACTGTGACGTCCATCTCCAGAAACCCATTCTTCAATTAATAGAGGGTTAAGAGAAGAAACCCCTTGGCAACTGAAGCAACTACATGTGTACATGGCAACATGTGATGAGTTCTATGTTAAGATGCAGTGGTTCGGCACCTAACAAACAACAATTGTTAATACTTTTCAGCTGGCCCTTGTTTCCTTATTCATCTGACAACAGAATTTAGAGGACAATTCCTAAACAGGAAGCAAATATTGATTCATTTCGGTAGTTTATTTAAATAAATAAATAAAGCTTAAATCTAATAAAAGGATGAAGATGATGCTAGAAAGATGCCCTGGCTAGGGTGCTACAATAAATCTAGGAGAGGACTACTGTGACCACTGTCCTGCAAAAACATTGTTTCCTTGTCAACAAACCCCCTGAATGGAAGAGAATGCATTGGTGTGGTATTTTGGAGGGCACTCAGACATCCTTGTTGAGAGAATGCACACATGCACTGTTACCATGGTAACCACCGCAGAGGATTCTTTAATGTGAAACATGAGCAGATAACAATGTACCAGATTACCTGACTGTTATTGTTCTAATGCATTATGCACAACACTGTACTTGTAAACAGTCTGAAATATAGCAGAAAACCCTCTGCTTAATCAGAGCAGGGCACAGACACACACACAATGTCACCCGTGAAGGTTACAGTAATGTGGAAAATTCACTCCTAAAGACATGAGGCGGAACATATTATTCTGGTTTTCTAAACACGACCAACACCAGCCTAAAAGCTTATTTCTGAATGTGGCGATGTGAGGGAATGCCGGCATGGCTCGTGACATTCAGAACCTGTAGACGGGCCGTGTTTAGCTGAAAGACGACATGACACAGCTTCCACAGGCTCCCAGTGAAAGGAGAGAGTAGCAGTTGGAAGATAAATGACGTGTCTCTGTGCGGACGGCACATATGTCTAGCCTTGAGCACAGGGGGATTACTGTGGCTGATCTAAATGACAGAGACTTCTTCATTCAAGAGCAGGGAGACCGCACGTTCTCTTTACAACACAACCCCTCATCTCTAAAGCTGCGAAAGAATATGGCCCGGCATATACAGCTGCCATTAACTCTGTTCATTCGTGCTTTCTACACGGCTTAACTGGGTTTGTAAAGAGGTCTCGTCAATTGTATCCCTATTTGTGTTTTTCTCTAACTCTCGCTATTAGAGAAGTCTGTAGGAGCAGACGCTGTTGGCAGCACAGTGGGTACGATAAATGAATACAATGCATCTGTGTTCACTGGTGAGCAATGTGTCATTGGGGGAATATGCCACAGCAAGGTGGGGAAGAAGCTATCACACGCAGAAACACAACAACAACAAAAAGAATTGTCTGTGAATTGCCCTAATTCACCCTGAGCAATACAAAATAATATGGAAAACAACGTTACAGACCTGCCATGTGGAATGCGGAGCATTTTGATTTCTCATTTCTAGCGGAACGAGAAGGACTAACTTAATTTACTTGGCTACATTTGGATGCATGGAAAGTGCGTGCGTCAGGGTTACTCACGAGAAAGACGCTACAATACAGCGACTGTTGTTTCCAAATATGTTTCTATCAGGGAGTGAATGACCCAGAACAGAGTGCGGCTGTTGCGCTGACACTCAATAGCCCTGACTTCATCTGACGCTCACGATTCCCGCCAGGGCCAGATACTCTAATGTTGACCAGTGCACAGGAATAAAATCAGACCCCGAACACTACACATGTAACACACGAGGGGAAAAGCTTATCTGGCTGGGCTCGTCTGTGAGGGAGGCATACTGTTGAGCTGGCGAGGTGGCAGAAGCAAGCATCGTGGCATTAGACAGTCCGCTTCTGTATAAGAGCTGTGTCTGTCTGGGCCTCCACGTATGTGCTGTGGTTGAGGGCTGGTTGTCACAGAACGATTCAGAAGAGACCTTACTGCAGTTAAACAGCAGAAGATGGACATTACGGATGGATATTTCAAGATATTTAGACGAGGCTATTCACTACACCCTCGTTTTTCTTGGAGCAGCTTTACGAGTTCACTTTGTTTATGAGTTTTCTCTTTGAACAGAACTTTCCTACGCTGTTGTACACATGCAACCCATTCCATTTCCTCTAATATGAACAGTTGGTGATGTCCGTGTCTTACCATATGGCTCTGCTGGGACTGGGTGGCTCCGTACATGGTAATGCCATTGGTTGGTGAGGCCAGCTGTGGCGAGTCTGATTGAATGAAGCCTCGTCTGTCAATAAGACTGGAGGGAAAAAAACACAACACAGGCCCGATATTCAATTATTAGGACAGTCGATATTGTTCCCAGGCAGAACATATGGGATAAAGTCAATCTCTGGACCACAACCTCTCTCATTATTTACGAGTTTGGAATATGTTTGCATGGGGAGAAATGCAGCCAAGTTGTATTCTAACTTTTGGAAGACTGTTTAAGGGTGTCTAAAAACTTTAGTAGAATGGATTTAGAGTAAAATGTGTCTGTGAACACTTAAATAAACAAATGTAATGGAGTCAAAAACCCAGGCAGGCAGACAAACCAAAATGCAGTTTATATCATAACCATCAAGTGGATTTGAGTGTAGTGACACTAAAAAGTATTTTGTTGGTTGGAGACATTGGATGTCCTTAAGGGTGAGTTTAACTAACCATGTGTGACTTCTGTAGCACGCTAATAATAAAGCGTCAGTTAAAGTCAATGAATTAACACAGTGCAAATTGGCCCCTGACACAACACTGCTGTAACAGTCTGTGTTTGTAGAGTCAACCCTGGATGCGTGCCAGACACATTATCTGTCCTTTTGCACATGCGTATAATGAAGGCTGCACGGCACTTCACCACTTTCTGACTCTCAGTAAGAAACATGCACATATCAAAGTTATTTTACCCACTTCCCTGATGAAACAGCTGCTTTAGCAACAATCTGATGACATTAAGGGTGTTTGTGTTTGAGACTATGAGCTAATTGCAGCCGAGAGCAACCGTTCATCACCTACAATCTAGGTGATGAAGGGTTGCTCTAAGTCACTAACCATTATCTAGATAATGGCTAATCTAAAACCGCCTTCTTGTCTTAGCCACATGCACTCTCACTATGGGCACTGGACTCTTGTGTGAGCAGGCCATTAACAATGCACTGTAGTAGTGTACAGTGCATACGTCATCCCACAGAGTTGTCCTGAAAACATTTTGTCAAAATATTCTTAATGGTGATGAAAATGTGGCCGGCCCACACACAGTCTCTCTATCCACTAGCTAAAATAATTGTGTCTTTGTTAATACAAACTAATTCCCTTCCATCTGATGAACATAAGGAAAAACTAAAAACATTGTGCAAACAAGTTAGCTTTTTGTGTTATTGATTGTGGTGTGTGTGTGGGAAAGTACAGTTTGCATAGTGAAGCATTCCTTCCCTACCAATGCAGCCGGATATGGAAAGCCTGTTGCCCCCAACACGCACGCACGCGCACAAAAACACAAACATAGCCAGATGGCAGCCACCTGTGTGTTTAGGAGTTTCCTCCACAACCTAGAGGAGTCATTAGTGGTGTTGTAATGCTGTTGTGATGGACAGAAAAACACAGTGCTCTAAAAGTGCTCACAAGCACAAAGAGAGTACATTTACACGTGTTATAATATTTCTGTGTAATTTACTAGATGGGAGTAGATGACGTTTTGACAGCGTTTGTCAGGTCATAGTGGTTTGAGTGATTGACAGCTTTAAGACGAGATAACGGGTATCTGGGGCCTTGTGGTTATGCAAAAACTCCTCCAATAGCGGCGATACAATATATTTTTGCTTGGGTACAGTCGGGCAATTAAGATATTTTGGGGATCAAAACGTGGAGAGTGGTAGTGTAGACCGTAGAGTGCTTCAGAATCTTAATCTAACTTTTTAACTTCAGAAACGTACCTAACTTTTATCTAGACACTGGCTGACTAGAGAATGGAATACTATTCTCTCTCTTCCTCTTATAGACATATAAACAAAACACACACACACACACAGTCCATACCTTGGTGGCAGGGGTCCACACAGGGCTGCACAGCAGTTGGTGAATATATTGCCATGGCTGTAGGGATTATAGTTATCCTTCCCTCTTTTAGAAGACCAGGAGCCTTTTATCTGGAACATAACCATGAGCCATGGTGAACAATGGGTTGTCTGTTTGTGATCTACACAATTTCCAACTCAAAATCTGAAGGGACCCATGTGGCGACCTTGTTGCATCTAGCGTCTGGTTAGCCCATTTCGAATTACCCTTCAATTAGTCTGCCTGCCTCTCCCCGTGTGTGTTGCTTTGTGTGGGCACACTCACGTCTTCGTTGGTCGTCTGGTTGGAGCTGATCAGGTAGGTATGGAAGCCTGACAGGCCCACTATGGACCACACTGAGAAGAAGCACACCACCACCTCCAGAACAGTGAAAGCAGAAGTCAAGGATCTTCAGGAACGAACAAACTATCCAGGGCACAGCCGTACAGACAGCCGGCCGTACATACAGACAAACAGGCAGACAGACAAGACTAGCAACAGCTAGCGTACTGGCCTATAACCTAAAGCGGTATCCTCCCATCACCAAGCCAACTAGCTTGCAGCACTCTGGCACAGATCAGAAACCACACAATGTACAGTATCTGTTCTACATAATACAAACAGAGAAGAGGTTAAGTAGGACAAATACTGTGTGAGATACACGCTGCCTTTACGTTAGCATTACACCAGACAAACATTATTAAGATAGACTACAAGGCTCCTCCCTTACAGAGCTTGTGCTTCAATTGTTCTCTACCCTTCCTCATATCTATGAGCAGAACACATAGAATCAATAGAACACTCATGTCAGTCTGCACAAATAACTTTACGGCCCCTTTCAAAACCCATTGTGACATTGGATAGCAAGTTATCACCCTCATGCTGCTCCATCTCCATCTACACCACAGCCGCTTCATGTTTGCTCTCCCCCATTTCAAAAGACAACATCCGACCATGAAACGCTGCCATGATGCCATCCGCGCTATGTTAAAGCACTGCAGCACACCGTCCACACTATCATATGGGCCTTACAGACTGTTATACGTTGAGCTTACATGGCTCTGCCAAATGAAGGTGAGAGGCTAAGGCTCACATTGATTTATGACACAGATGGAGATAGGAGACGACGTGTAGAACAGCAAGGTAAGCCGACCTCTTGCACGTTTCATTTGGCCACTTCAAATGTTTCTTGATGGCCAACCGAGCCTACCATAAATTAACCTGTCACGGTGCCAACGACTTAAAAACTGCAGCAAAAACAACTCTGTGACTCTGACTAATGTGGATATATCTGAGATATAGCCACACTAAACTAGACTTTTATAGTCTCAACCTCTTCCATCTATTAGTGCCATGTCAAATACTGTAAGCAACTTGTGCTAAACATCTGATACATAGTCCACTGTAAGCGCATTAACACTACAAGAAGTGGCGTAGATTTTCATTGACACACAGGTCTTGTAAGCATAATTCTGGCATGACGTGCTGTATTTACTCATTTCAGCCATCAGATTTGGTCATTGAGTTATGCATTTGATGCATTGATGCATGCCAATTAAGAGACCCCTCCTGTGTCAAGTAGGCAGATCTTGACGCAGTTAACCAGTGTTCTGTGTGTCCCACACTTCACACGAGTAAGGGCTGGCTCACACTCTCTCTCTATCACAGCCTGTTCTCTTGACAACAGCTACGTGTTAACAGCTGGAGCCTAAAGATGCCTTGCTATGTTCGGCATCAAACACTTCACGCCAGACCAAACGGCAGAAGAAAACTCCACGTTGCAGAAGACCAAAGGACCGGACGGCGATGTCACTGGCGCGCTGTAGAGGGGGGGTGGAACAGCTCGGAGAAGACGTGACTTTTGAGGAGTCGCTGACCTGGTCGGGTTGCTCCGTCAGACGTGGTATTGTATCAAACAATGTGTTGGGAAAGTTAATCTGAGAACCAATGTGACGGACAACAGCCTGCTGTCCAACAGCTGGCAATATAGGAAGCCGAAGGGGACTATACATTGTTGTATGGAAATAGTGTGGACAGGGGGGCAGAACCAGCCTTGGAGTGGAGCAATTTACACGAATGGAACAAGAGAATACAATACACACACACAAGAAATGGCATTGCGGCCATATGAAAGCCGTTTAATGAAAGGATATCTGGCCGGGCTCTCTTTGAGTGCGTTGAGGAAGCCGTTGTGATTGGCAACTGTAGACACAGAACAGCCTATTAGCACAACCCGTGTTAACATTGTTCCTTTAACACAAAACCTTGCAGCAGATATTGTGTATCAAAGCCCTGAGGCCATTACTGTCCGACTGTGTTTGATTGATGCATAAGTGGAGCGCTGTCAGTACAGTGTACCCAGACTACACGCAGTGTACCCACTTTAATTGCCATTCCCATTTCCCTACCATCTGCCATGGCGAGAGTTTCTCTCTGAACCAGGAACCATACACTGGGTTACATGTGGCAACATAGACCCAGAATAACATAGCTGCTGGATGCATGCAATCTATTGTGATTAGAGGTGCAAGTGATACTGGAAGTCTTAATGCGTACAGCTGCATGCTGTTAACAAGCAGCAAAGACATGGCCCCCACAGTCACCAGATCTCAACCCAATAGAGCATCTGTGGGATGTGGTGGAACGGGAGCTTCATGCCCTGGATTTGCATCCCACAAATCTCAATCAAATGCAATATGCTGTCCTATCAATATGGGCAAACATTTCTTAAGAATGCTTTCAGCACCTTGTTGAATCAATAGGGCCTAAAGTGTGCCAGGAAAACATCCCCCACACCCTTACACTACCACCACCAGCCTGCACAGTGGTAACAAGGCATGATGGATCCATGTTCTCATTCTGTTTACGCCAAATTCTGACTCTACCATCTGAATGTCTCAACACAAATCGAGATTTGACTCCTTAGATGAGAGACAATACGTGACGCTGGAGGGCTTGTGGCTGCTGCGCACAGTGAGAGCGAGATACCGGGGGAATCTGTTTCAGTTGCTGTGCCGTTTTGGAACTTTCCCGTGAGCCTTAGGTAGCCGTAACTTCTAAAGAATCGGTGCCAAGGCAACGCAGAAGCATCACAGACTAATCACACGCCTGTAGTCCCATACACAGCATAACATAATATAAAGTGCTTTGGATAAAATCATTATATAAATGCATTTAAATGCTATTTTTCGTGCCTAGATTTCCCCTACGACGTGTGCCGACATGTTCCTTGACGTTAACCAATAGGATGGCAGGATGCTCTCTGGCGAACTATGTAAATATGGCGAAGAAAAGGATGCATGCTATAGTGCTGCTGTCAGATGGCCACATGAAACAGAAGAGCACTGTTTTGAGCAGTGGCAGCTATACCCATGTCTATTTGACGTTTACAGCGAACCTGCTATATAGGTGTTGGCTAGTGTCTATACTGTACGACGTTCTTTACCTCAAGTTCCCTTTGGAGGAGAGACGTAGGAAATGTCCACTGTCGCCTTCCCCCCACCAGCATCACACATGCTTGTGTAGCCATGATTGATACATGACAAATACTTGACTGGCCGGTGTTGTGTTTCCAAGATAACTTGTTTCCAATCATGTGCATGTGGCGTGTGCCATCGTGTTTACTTACACGAAGCACGCGTGTGGCAGCAGATTCAACAACTCCACACACAATATTTTAAGTGTCCGTTCATTACTATAGTCGCAAATCAAATGGGTTTATAATAATGAGTGGCCTATTACAACCCTCTACAACTCTATTTAAAAATACAAGTTTTGAGTTTGATCATAGCAAGATTCGATATTACGCTGTATTACGCAGATCATGTGTCCGCTACGTCACGGCAGCCGAATGCATTGGTCTGTTTTAATAATAACCAATCCAGTCCTGTAATGTTTTGTTAATAGTTCCAATGCGAACTATGAACTCGCAGCCATGATCGACAACTTCTTGCCCCCTCCTCCCCGACAACACATGATATCGTGCCAGGTCCGTGTCATATGTGTAGTGTTGCCAGTCTCCCTGCCACAACGCACGCGTAAGTGTGTGGGAAAGTGTGTCAGTGGACATTTGGAAGACTTCGACAACATTAGAGGCGTGGCCGTCATTCTGGTACTTACGCAGGATAACGTTAGTGATGACAAAGGCCAAGATGAAGATGGTGAGGAAGGACAGAGAGAGGATGAACATGTAGAAGAAGCGGTAGTTCCTACGTCCCACGCAGTTCCCCACCCAGGGACAGTGGTGGTCAAAGCGCTCTGTACACACACACACACACACACACACAGGGAGAGAGAGAGAGAATCATTGGTCTGTCTCCTCATCCTACTAAAAGAAGATAATACATAGGGACATTTAGAATGAAGGCATTTAACAGACTCATCCAAACTGCCAGTTACAGTAAGGACAGTTACAATATTAGTATTCACAACCCGTGATCACAACCCGTGATCTTGCGAGCCAACCAGCCTAACCACTAGTCTACCCTGACACACATTATAGTGTTATCACTGATCATTAAAGGCAGAGGTGCTTTAATTGTCACATACATGTTGCGAAATTCATCCTCTGCATTTAACCCACCCATCAAAGGAGTAGTGAGCAGCCGCTGTGCAGCGCCCGGGGACTAACTCCAGATTGGAGCCAGTGTCACTGGGTCAGAGGACACTGACTGGAGAATCAACCTGACATGTTTTTAGACCCAGTGACATTAGACATTATTTTTAATTATTAGTATTTGAAACACAGACAATGCATAAAATATTCAGAAAATAACAGTTCATTACCATTCAGGGCAATACAAACATCCCAACTTGGAGTAAGAGTTTGCAAGACTGATAGAGAGACAGGGATATAGAATGAGAGAGAGAGTTTTAGAATGGTCATAAAGAGGAGTACAAAAGAAACTAATCAATAACACACAGGCACACTTATCATGGGGGTGCTGCCACGTAGGATATTCTAGCAGTACAAAAGGTATCGACACACACGCACACACAGGCTCTGGCCCCTTTCCAGCTGTGATTACAATAGCATCCACTATCAGCACACTTTAGAAGGGAATATACTGGTAAAGCAGATGACTTCCACTGAGTCTAGAGGTATAACAAGTCACTTTTTCACAAAGTGCAAACTGCCTACACGCATAAACCAGGTACCGGACTTACTGGCTCCTCTGGGTCGCAAAAGCTCTCAAAGTCACTGTAGAACTCTGATGCGGAGCATGATGAATCAAAACACTCGGGCAGGTCGACAATAACAACCTCCGTCGAGACTTCAAATTAGGAACTTTGTGGACGCTGCAGGAATTGTAAACAAAGATTTGATGGATCTAGAATTCTTAAAGCATTTATCTAACATTTCACTGAAGTAATGCAGCTTGGAGTAACTGGGGATCTCCACCGAGAGAGTGAATCTTAATGGAAGTGGAGCAAAGCTTTAGCTTTGTGTTCTACAGAGCAACATCGCTTTGAGATTTCAGGGAACTTTTTCACCGAAAAGCATTTTTCTTCACACAAATAACCAAATCGAAAAATAAATGAGTTACAACTCATTCAAAGTAAAATCATTTACCTTTTTAACTAAAGTATTCAGCTATTTGAAGAAAAAGTCTTTTCACATTAGGGATGGATCGATAGACGATGCCAATGTTTATTGCCAATGGCTGACAGACATCACAATGTTTTGCAGGCTTCGTGATTAAAAGAAAAAGTGGCAAAGCAGCGTTCAGATAAATTGAAATATCTACTGAAACACTGCGTAATACGCTTTCCATTAAAAGGCTTGCCGCATTGCTGTCATCAGGATCACCTTTACTTCTCTGCCTCTCTGCCTTTCTCTCTCACCCGCGCGCAGTGTCCTTTTTCATTAGGTAGGCTATAAACTGGACCGCGGATGCTGTTACAGACCACTTACCACTATGACTAGACCAGGCCTACGGATAGGGTTTGTAAAGAAGGAAACACGGTGAGTAGTAAGGATGGCCATAATATTGTACTGTAGGCCAATTTTATAGATAGTCAATCATTTATAATTAGTCACTTTTTTTTTTTAAATAACTTTACCCCCCCCAATTAATAGACATAGCGGAACCCTATTTCACATGCTAGTGACTTATAAAGAAAGTGCCCTTTATTCCACAATACCCAACAGAGACTACGGGCATCAGCTGAAACGGAGCTGAAACAGAGCCGATCTGTCGCCATGTAAATTAATAAGTGTGCTCACGAACCTGAGGCTTTTCTCCTCACATTTCTTAACCATTTTTACATTACAGTGCAATGGAAAGAAGAAAAACACAACAAATCTGAATTTTATAGAAAAACTGTATTTCTTAGCCCTGTCCCCCCTGCCTCACCAGTTCCCATAAGGTAATGTTGTTGCTTGCCTGATTTGTTGATATGTGTTAACATATTCTTTATTCTATTTCATTGTCCTATACAGTAATATTATCGTTAATACGGAATTATCAATCCAGTGTGCAGCACGCAGTGCACAAAGCATGGCAGAGAAAAATGCAAGAACATTGTTATTTATAATCTGCTCATCAGCAATACAGCCTTGCTGCTACTGTAGCTGCCTACTTACAGCTTTTGCCATTGTTTATAACCTGATCAAAATGTAATTGTTCCAATAACGATAGGGGTCAACAGTCTTTGTATTGTGCTAATTGTGCTCATGACTTTTGTCTGATAACAAAACTAAAAACCTAAATGTTGCTGTGTGCCGGGATGCATTACCAAGACAAAGAACCCAGAACCAAGTTTCCATAAGCTTGGAAAAAGGAAAACAAAATTGGTTCGCGATCAAGACATTAGCAGGAATAATGGGGGAAAACTGTTTAGGTCATGACAAATAACGCTTGCCGACGTGGTGAATGGGTTTTATGTTCCCCTACTACTAGCATACTATCAGAAAGAGGGGAGAAGACATATGGTTCCAACTCCACAGCTGTGTTTGGGTGTTTGAGATCATCCACCCCCACAGGGTAACTACCCTTTGAGCTAGGATCTGCATTCTGAAGCATAGTGTGACTGCGCAGGTCACACGGGGATACTGACTCTCGACAGACATGGAGACTGTGGCGCAGAATGAGAACACACATTTGAGTTCTCTACCCCAAACCACCTGGGACACATGTCACATCTGCATATTTTCCCATCTGCTCGTGGCTTTCATTAGCTAGGGTTATGTTATGATTTATGTCTGTGCTAGGCCTAAAAAATGACCGTATATCACTGAATGATACTATTTAAATCTACAGTTGAACTTCTAAATCTAGAAACACAAACACACACACCCTTTGGACATATGTGCACTGTGTCTAGATTCTGGCGTGAAAGGGCAATCAATGAAAGGACAATGCAAGTCAGCATAATCAGTTTCTTCCTGTCAACTTCCCATTTTCCCTGCCACTCAGTGTTGGCTAACTGTGTAGAAGACAGTCCTGCTAGGTGGGAAGTCATTCTATTTGCATACAAAGTCAAATTTTTACCAGTAAGCCGTTTCAGGGTGACAGCTTAGTCACACTTAGGTGTGCAGTAGAAAAGGATTAGTGTACATGAGCATAATTTTAAACCTCCTGTTTGTGTTTTAAAAACCTCCAAAATGTAGTTTAATAATAGTTTGTAAATAAGCAAGATCAATTTGAATTTGAATACCATATGTTGCTCACTACCACTGAAACATTTAAAGTAGTAAGGCCGGACCTGAAAATTCAACTATTCAGATATTCGTTTGATTGGTAGGCATTCAATATTAATTTTTTGGAATATTCTTTTTCATTTTTTTATAAAAAAAATAAATAAAAAAAAATAGCGATATGCATGCATCTTTGAAATACTTTTTCTGTAAAAAATCCAGTGTTCAGAATCCCACATTTGCAAGCTCTTCTTTTAACACCGTCATTGACTATTATGTCCTATTGGTTCAATTGAAGTGTCATTTTCCAGCCCAGCGCCCAGGTTGTTTAAATAACAAAAGCATTGATTGTACCTGCTATTCTACGGTCATGTGCACATTGTGAAAGCCTCTAAATAAATAGTCCTGACTGCCCGCTTGGATATTTAACAGGATAACAGCGATGCGTGTGTTTTATATAATGTCATCTCTTGGAATATTCACTAATGACTACCACTGAAGCTTTGGCTCTCAAAAAACAAGAAAAGAGAAAGAACTGGCTTTTGGGCCAGCTATAAAAAAAAATGTTTAGGACGCATGTTTCAGTAGGGTGCATTATGAAGCTTCAGCCTTTGCCTCCGTGCACACTGTAGACACACGTCTCATTAAAATACACTCACCCACACAGTTGTCACAAAGGCTGCAGTGAGAGGCGCGGGGTGGCCGGAAGATCTTGCAGGTGAAGCAGTACTTCAGTTTGACCGTCTGCCCGTTGATCACCACCTCTTTGGTCCTGGGGGGCGGGCGGTATGTCGAGCTGCCGTTGGCCACATCTTGGAGAGACAGAGGGCAGAGGGAGGGAGAGGGAGGGAGTGAGTGGGTGAGAGAGAAGGAGAAATAGAGTGTTAGATGCTTGCTGTGGGGACATCAGACTAAAGATAATGGTAGAACGATGGACAGGAAAAGCGTTCAGTGCAGGGAAACGGCAGTGATGGTGACAGGCTAAATCGGTACATATGACAGCAATGATAGTGGTTTCTGAACCCATAAAAAGGTAGAGCATGTGTGCTATTACTGCCCTACTCAATTGGAGAGCTCTAATGCACTGTGTGGGTGGGAGAAAGTGAGAGGGTGTGCCCGTGTGTGTGCTTCTTCTGTAAGACTGCTGCAAGTTATATTGCACTTAATGCATTTCCAATGTGTTCTATGTAGGCAGAGCACTGCTCTCCTTCCCTTGCTCCCCTGGTAGATGACACCAGAGAGGAGAACACACAACACAATAGTAGCAGCAACAGTAGCACATGCAGGTTAAAGGCAGACTACATGTTATTCTTTAAAGTTTACTATAGAAGACCTGGGAGGGGCCTAGAACCTTCCACTGTAAGACAGTTGGATGGGTGCTCTAAATCAGACTACTTCCATTTATTATCTTTCCATTGGGCAACATGACATATTTATTTACCAATATAAAGGTTCTGTAGACAGACAGCCGAATAGTAAACCTCTGGAAGCACTGGTAGGCCAGTACTTCCTTCCTTAATGCTGTCTTATTACCAACTCATTTTGTACAGAAGCCCCTACTGATACTGGGACCTTTGAGGGAAACTACAGCTACAACCAACGTTAGTCCAATCATCACTAGATATACAGCAAGTATAACGTATACTGTATGCGCTACAGCACAAAGCATACATGAGTGCACCTCCTCTGGACTTTAAGATATATTCCTAATTTAACATAATTTACATTTGAAAGATACAGTACATTTGAATATTTGACTGTAACCATAGGCTACTAAATAAAAACACACATTTGTCACCAATAACTGTAAACATGCATCTATGGCTAAAATCAAGGATTGCAAAATTGGGTACACCTTTGTATTAAGTATGATACAATTATGGTACACAAACAACTGCACCGCAATAATCAAGAACCATCACATCACAAGGCTTTCAGATGACACCACCCTTGCTAGCACTGATGACGTTCATGGACAGTGTGAATAATGTGGCATAGTGGCGTAGTGTGGCTCTAGATTTGACAAAGACCGAGTAGGTAGTGGTAGGTACAGCATTGACCCCAGGTCCATTGCTGATCATAACCCAATCATCCACAAGCAATACAAATAGCCTGGGAGTACTTGTATATCATACGCTTGGCTGGTCTGTCCAGGTGGATTGTGTGTGTGATTGTGAGTGCATGTATTGTTTTTTTCAGGAGACAGATCTGGGGTCAGCCAGGGTATCAAAGAATGCTGCAACACACATGGTACAACCGTAACGGCAATTTATTGACACACATCAGATAAGAGACACCCACAAGAAAGGTAACTGCTGCATCATGCCTAACCCACATACGAAGACGACACATTATTTGTGTGTGTGCACTGCACGTCTTGTAAATTCTCAGCAAAATTACACACACGCATTGATGTTTCTAAATAAAGTGTGATATCTTTACTAGTGCTGTACCAAACGATTATTTTTTGGTCGATTAATCTATCGATTATTTTTTAGATTCATCAATTATTTTTCGATTAATCAGATAACTACATTATTGATAATATAGAAATCCAGTCGATGCCATAGGGTGCTCCCTCAGAATCTGTGTCACCCACATT
>JAODLL010000015.1:3699017-3718829 GCA_026546735.1 Forbesichthys agassizii
CATAATTAATTTGATACACTTTTTCATTCTTTGATTGAGGATAGGCATCTCCCTCAAGGACACTGACAGCTGGGCCATTCGTGTGGGAAGGAGGACCTTTCAGCTGTGAAGTGACCTCATAGAGCTCCAGGCCAGTATATAAGTTTGGCGCAACATCCACTATTCATGTGGTACCTGTTAGGGGCCAGTGGTATGACCTGGCTCAGTGGGGTGGTGGCTGGGGTGGGGGGCTTCAGATCTACAGCCGCCTCAGCCATCGAGCTGCTTCCTGACGACTGTGGGGTCTGAGGGCCTTGGAGCGATCCTCCCGAATTAGCTGGAGGGAGAGTGACAGAGAGAGAGAGAGAGAGAGAGAGAGAGAGAGATGGAGGGGGAGAGAGAGAGAGATGACTCATTAGAAATGTATATAAAACCTCGATTCATAAAACACACTGCGAGGAACTGTAATGCATTCACTCCACGGGGCCCCTGCTCACGCTCCATATATAGGACTTTGGAGCAGGTCTAGTGTACTGTAGTAAGAGGGGCTGTGGCAGGCTTTAGCTGCACCGGGGTGCTGTATTAGGAAGATAACGTTGGACTTGAGGCCAAAGCTCTTACAGTGCTACTCCTTCACAAGACTTAAGCTGTTACACCTCGCGGTTCACTAAGAAGGGGAACGGCCAGGGGAATCCTGGGACTGCTAGCGAGGGGCCAAAGCAGGGAGAAGCGAGAGAGAGAGATAAGACACAGAAGAGAGCAGAGAAAGCTTTCTCGGAGGGAATTGCCCACTCAGGCGGTCGCGGCACAGCGCAGAGCCGATATTTCTTTGGAAGTCGTTTGAAGATGGTTTACCCGGACTTTTTCGGGATATCACAAATTTAGTGAGGAGGTCGTGGGGAAAGCTAAGCCCAGAGGGCACAGATGTATTTAAGGAAAAGGATAGCGTCTGCCAATGTCTGTAAAACAAGCGCCCGGGAGGGTCAATGCTGTAAGAAAAGTATGTGAAAGCTAACGATTTAGCCTGTGAAAACCTGCCCTAGCTGTCCCTGTGACCTACAGTACCTTTACCACAGTACATCTGTTCACACACAGACACCAAGCTGGGGTTGAAAGGACATTAGCTTGCTCTGTTGTTCTGACACCACATTCATGTGAATGTTCCACTTCAGATGACTGGGAAATGAAAGGAACGACGCTGTGCGCAGAACGCCGACGAGCTAAAACCAAGTGGTGTGAATTCTCAGAAGCAGGTTTAAAGGCAAAATGCGGATTGTTCCAGCTAAAGGACGACAGAATGGGAGAGCATGAGAGCGAGAGAGCGGCAATGTGAACATATTCTAATGAAGTGCTACAGCGTACGTAAGAGGCTGCCTTTGGAACATGGGCGTTCACTGCACTGCACGTTCTCACAGCAGCAAAAAATTGAAAAAAGAAAGGCTTTAAAAATTCATGCCAAGTCTGAATTATTCAGCGGTACCCCCTCACCGCGTCTGACATCATAGGGGAGAGGAGAGAGTGGGGAACAGGGAGAGAGAGAGAGAGAGAGAGAGAGAGAGAGAGAGAGAGAGAGAGAGAGAGAGAGAGAGAGAGCATAACGGTGGCACTCCCATCGGATGAGGGGATGAGTATGGACGAAGGGTGAGAGAGGGAAAAGAGCAGGACCGGCCCCGTAAGGGATCCGCTGGCTCCTGGAAGATTCCCTTTATCGTCCACAGTCGCTTAGGAGATTGCAAAGGCGCGCGCGCACACACACACACACACACACACACATACACATATATGAGGAGCAGCGTAAACAATAGCCAGGGGTTAGCTGGCAGGTGACATTATCTATGATGAACGTTTGCTACGGAAAAGAAAACACAGCAGTTAAGAAGAAGAAGGAGAAGAAGAAGAAGGAGAAGGAGAAGAAGGAGAACAAGAAGAAGAAGAAGAAGGAGAAGAAGAAGAAGATAAGCGGAGAGACAGTTTTGTGAATGAAAGGTGACAAAGAGGTGGCATTTGTTTACATTACAAATCCCGAAGCTCATTAATCACCCTTCTACCCCCACGTGGGCAAGCTCCTTTTAGTGAAACCATCGGCTGTCAGTCTATATATAGGCTAGCCAGAGTCACTGGGGCAGTAAGGGCATGAGGAGAAATAATACATGTGGGAATTCTCCTAGCTCGCTAACCTGTTAGCATACACGCTTTCAGCGCAGCTTCAAACTAAATCGTCATCACCAGCCAGAAACTGACTCACTTTTTTCTTGTTGTTTTTTTGCGATAGCAGTGTGAGATAGGGCCTTCTGCTGTGACCTCTACCGTGCTACAATTTCCAGCAGCTGAAAACAACTGCCATTCCCCCATACCGTATATACAGTACGCTGAATGAGGCTTGAACACGTCATTGTCCAAACCTTGATTAATGCACATAGTGTGGTTTATCAGCTTGGTTTAAATTACATTCTCTAATGATGAGCTTGGGTCCCGCTAAATAGGGGAAAAGGGGGGCACCGCGCATATGTGACGAGCGATAATTGAGCGAGGACACGCGTGTTTCCGCTTATGCGCGCGTGTTCCTGCTTATGTTTTCCGCGTGCACGCCACCGCGATGCGCGCGCACGCTGAAAACATAAGCAGATGCACCTATGCGCTCACGAGGAAAAGCAATCTGCGATGTCTCAGGTGAAGTGGAAGGCTGCACCACTAAAAGGCCTGGGTCATCTTTCTCATCACCGCTGATAATTAGAGATGTGACCCCAGTGCCCCCCCCCTCTCTCTCTCTCTCTCTCTCTCTCTCTCTCTCTCTCCAAAGAATTGCACCATAATTGTGCTGAGAGACAATGTCGAGAATGGGACGTTCAAAACAGAAAGGCTACCCTCTAAGCCTCAGTGATATAACTTAACCCCGTCACACTGTAATCAAATAAAGACATGACTGCCGTTTGAGGTGCTTTGGCCTGCCTTCGTTAAGGGTAGCACCCTACCAAAGCACAGCTTTATCTCACTGTTGTACATGTCATCTAACTGTACTTCTGCACCGCACTTTGTAATCATGCTCTAATCAGTATCTGGTAGGGCTGGACCAGAATATTTAACTATTCTGATATTCGTTTGATTTGTAGGTATTTGAGTTTTCAGTTTGGAATTCGGATATTTATATTTTTTCGCTTTTTGCATGCATATTTACCCATTGACCAGTGTTTTCACATTAAAAATAAAAAAATCCATGTGTTATTCCATTGGTTAAGCCTTAAGCCTACACACTAATAAACACTGATCTGTTTTAACTGGCTTGGTCTGTAAAGCACCAGACACACTGCAGGCGATCTGCCTGTTGCCCATTGCTTTGTCGCTGAAAGTTGGTCGCTTGTTTACATTCCAGGCTTTGGTTGCCATGTATCCCTCTCGTATCTTTCCCACTTGAAATGGTTCAGTCAATCTGTCAATCAACCATATCCACAGGTCCTGTTGGCAGTCGCCTCAATCGCGTTGCCTGAAGTTTCGGTGCCCGCCCACTTTGCGTCTACGACCGTTACTTCGCCTGTCGTCGCTTTTAGTCGCTGAATCACACTAAAGTTCTATTGTCTCTCGTCGCTTCTAGTGTCTGAACCACACTGACGTTTTATTGTCTCTCGTCACTTCAAGTCACTGAATCACACTGACGTTCTATTGTCTCACGTTGCTTCTAGTCACTGAATCACACTGACGTTCTATTGTCTCTCGTCGCTTCAAGTCGCTGAATCACCTTGACGTTCTATTGTCTCACGTCGCTTCAAGTCGCTGAATCACCTTGACGTTCTATTGTCTCTCATCACTTCTAGTCGTTGAACCACATTGACGTTCTATTGTCTCTTGTCGCTTCAAGTGGCTGAATTACACTGACGTTCTATTGTCTCACGTCACTTCAAGTCGTTGAATCACACTGACGTTCTATTGTCTCTCATCACTTCTAGTCGTTGAATCACACTGACGTTCTATTGTCTTTCATCACTTCTAGTCGTTGAATTACACTGACGTTCTATTGTCTCTCATCACTTCTAGTCGTTGAATCACACTGACGTTCTATTGTCTCTCATCACTTCTAGTCGTTGAATTACACTGACGTTCTATTGTCTCTCGTCACTTCTAGCCGCTTGCAGTGTGTGCAGGGCTTAAAAAAGGGGACGGGGTCTACTTTCAACATGGACTGCAATTGGATAAGGCAGACTGTGGTTCCTGTTGGTTCAATCAAAGTTTCAATCGCAATCTCTGGATGGAGCGTCTGTTTTAAGATCTTAAACCCTGCTAACGTGCAAACTAGAGTGTGACAGAATATTACGTCAGCAGGTTCATTTGAAATGACTGAATGCAACAGCAGTCTGTGCAGACAGGACTAAATATTTTACTGGATTGTCTGAGACCTTTGCCCGTGTAACAACCGTTATCAAATGGTGGACTATATACTGTTAACGGTGGATATACTGTATGCGTCTTCATGAAGTATGTCAAGTTGCCTCACATTTTAAGTATGTTAAATGCTGGGCTGCTGACAAATGCTGTGCTATGTAGAGGCATGTGCACAAGCCCGCAAACAGCCTGCTTGCTTCTTTTAACAGGTTGTTTCATGTTGTCTCATTTTTGTCCCCCCATCTCACCCCCCTCATCCCCCCCAACCGAAGCTTCGTCTATTCGCTATTGATTACTACTCAAGCTCCGAAGCTCAAAAGATGGTATTCAGGTCAGCCCTATCATATGGTTGTTTACTGATTATTAATGGGCACATTTGTATTTACCATTATGTTAAAATGATTCCATCTAGTGATTCATTCATTCAATCGGTTGGCATATGATGCATGTTAACATTGTGCATCCGCATCAGCATACTGTATTTACTCTAGAAGAAGAAATTGAGACGTAATGCTCCATGTGACACTACGTCATGTGTAGAGATCGGCTCAAGTCCGCTTATTTCGATGCAACAAGTCAAAATCCAAATACGAGCAAATGTCACATTTCTTCATAACATTCCCATTATTGAGTTGACATAGCGTTGACGGCTACGTTATGTTTCCATTCATGCGTATACGAGCCATCGTATCCCCCAGGACTTCCCAGGATTCCCGGGCACCTGTAGGCTGATCACCAACACCTGTTGTTTGCCTGCCGACAGATGGCCGAGCGAGGAGACATAAACACAGCTACGCGCTCCTCCATTAGCGTGTGCCGGGTGGGGGGGCTTACCGGGGGACGGCGGCTGTATTTTGACCTGCTTCCTGCTGCCGTCTGCGCCCGCTGGGCTGCTGTCTGTCGGAGGCTCCTCCCCCCTCTCCACCTTGCACTCGTAGGCAAACAGGTACTGGATGTACTGCTTCTTCAAGGAGCTGGCCGCACTGCTGGACGTGCCCACGCTCAGCCTGCTGGACAGCTCACGCCACTTCTTGTTCTTGTTCACCTGGTGGGGTGAAGAGGAGGAAGCGGAGTGATGAAGACAGGGTTGGTGAATATTAATACGTGAGGGAGAGAGAGAGAGAGAGAGAGAGAGAGAGAGCCCCACACATTGAAATGTATTGTGAAGCAAAGTGTAGTACTACGGGTGCTTTGTTGATGTGGGCGGTGTTTGCCACTTATGTTCCTATATACGGAAGAAGTGTAGAAGAATCTAAATTACTTTTTTCAACACGCGCAGAGAACAGCAAGCTAGCGAAATGCAAGGAGATATTTGGTGAATTTGACAAAAAGTGTCTGACTATACCTTTAAATAATTCTAATAAGATTAGCTCCAGTGTAATACTGATTAGATAAGGAGGGAAGGTGAGGGTCCAGTGCCCACTAAGGGGGCTTAAGAACACATGCGTGGCAGAATAATCCCCTTCCTTGTACTACGTGAGCCGTACCATGGCCAGGCCTCCTATCTCGCGTACAGCCATGTAGAATCTCCAGAGGTCCAGTGGCTTCTTGCCCACGACAGGAAGCTGAGCCACGGGTGTGCCCCTCTCTTCCATGAAGGACAGGTAGCGCTCCACCCAGACACGCCTCTCTGGCTCACCGCCCAGATCGTACAGCCGTGCGATTCGCTCTCCTCCCAGGGAGGAGGAGCTCGGATTGGCTTTCTGGTGAGAGAGGGAGGGATGATAACAAAGGCTAAACATGTCATATTGATACATATTTAAACTGTACTTTCACGATTATAAGTGGTGCTGTTTTTTAGAAGTCCTGCTAGGTATATGGGCATGAGTTGGCACTGTAAACTGAAAACTGGCTACTAAATAAAGTATATAAATTGACTTATACTGTATATGTTTTTATTTTCTACACATGTTCTGATAAATTTGACTAATACCCCAGTGTGATTTATGTTATTAGTAATTTTTTATTAGTAAAAGTAATTTTTAACAGGTGTGAGCTATTACACAAACAACACACTCTTTTTATGTGTGTCAAAGTTAGACCTCGAAGGTTTTAACAAAACATTTAGTCGAGAAAGCATCTGTCTATATACAGTGACACTTCAGTGTGTTTGCACACTAACAACATGGAAAACCCCTTCCTTGACACAGACACAATCAATATAAATAGCGTGGAATGTAGTGAAGGCCACACACACACACACACACACACACACACACACACACACACACACACATTTCTACTGAGGTTGAGCGCTATGCATTTGAAAGGCACCACTAAGGCAATATCCCTGTCCTCAGAACGTTAATGGAGCTTTATTAGGAGAATCAAATACTGTGAGGTTGGACTCACCGGGCTGGAGGGGGTCTTGGGGGGCCAGGGGGGGCTGCTGATGCTGTCACTATCGTCTCCGTGGTAGGAGGACAGGCTAGCGGGGCTGGGGGAGAGCGGGGAGGGCACCGTCAGGGCCCCGCCTGGCGTCGTCGGCTGGGAAACGCACTGCTGAGAGCTGCTGTTACTGTAGCCATCCTGGAGCTGTGGGCGAGAGAAAGACATAGAGAGAGAGGGGGAGAGAGAGAGAGAGGGGGAGAGAGAGAGAGAGAGAGAGAGAGAGAGAGAGAGAGGGGAGGGGAAGAATAAGCCACAGTGATAAGGAGAGGAAAACATGGATCGGGAATAGTCCCACCAATCAGTAATGGAATCTGTGTTTGCCAATTCTGCGCACACAACGTTATCGGGCCTCAAAGTTCATTTGACTGATTGATTGTGGGGAGGAGCGCGAGGGAGAGACAGAGAGCTGCAGATACAGTGGTGGCTCTCTGTTCTCATTATGATCTTCTGTCACTGATCCCCCCAGACGGGACCCCTGCTGGGTGCCAGGCTGCTCATAGAGACTCTCATAGTCTCATAGAGGGGAAGGCAACGCTACATCTGCAGTGTGTGTGTGTGTGTGTGTGTGTGTGTACATTTAACTGTGACTGTGACAGCATACTAGTGCGTATGTGTCTGCATAAATGTATGTGTTTAGATATGACATTGACTATAATTGTGTATTTAGTCTACAGAAATCTGTGTCTGTCTTTGTGTGCGTGCGCGTGTGTGTGTGGATGTGCGTGTGTGTGTGTGTGCGTGTCGTGCGTGCGTGCGCGTGCCTGACAAGTGTTCCTGGTGTCTGCACAGGTAAGCTCCTAGTGACAGATTGCAAATGTCAGCAAAACCCTGGCACTGTTTCTCGTAAATGTATACCCCCCCCCCCCCCTACACACACACACACGCACACACACACACACACACACTCTGCAGGCAGACAGATCATTTCTTAGGGGAGCTCTGGGGATCCTTCAGCCTGCTTTGACTGCCTTAAATAATTCAACAGGCCTTACCGCCATAATCAGCAAAATAAAACAAGGATTTTGAGGTAAAGGCGTGTATTGTATATGTTGAGGTGGGACACACGTGTGTGTGTGTGTGTGTGTAGGTGTGTTTGTGTGTGTGTTTGTATTTAATGCCTGTGTCAGAATTGAAAAATAGTGTGTTTTTTGGTTTTTAAAGAGAGAAAAAAAAGAATAGTTCTGTTGTTGCTGAGCCCAGCTGAGCTGCAGTTTGGGGACAAAATGAGAAGTCAGCATTGCGTAAAGTGTGTGTGTGTGTGTGTGTGTGTGTGTGTGTGTGTGCGTGAAGAGAGCTCTGAGGACGTAATGTTTAGCGGAAGAACAGTGCATCTGTTCGCCTGTGTGTGTGTGTGTGTGTGTGTGTGTTGGGGAAGGACTCGTGTTTCTGCACCGTGTTTGCCAGTGCCAATGTGTTTTCTGTATGTGTGTATGTGAACGGGCCTGTGTTTGAGAGTGCAGGCTGAACCCTTTGCACTGTGCAACGCTGCCAGAGAACATCAACGGGAGCAGATGCTCTGGGGGCAAAAATACTGGGGTGGGTGGGGTCTTACCTTGGCTTTGGGAGTCTCGCTGGAGGAGCCTCTGTCCTCCTTGGTGTCAGTTTTGGCTTTTCTATCTGGGCTCGTCATCCCATCTCCAGACATGACCAGGCCTCCTTTGTGGCGAATGGGAATACAACCGGGAAGAATATTTGTACCGGACTATCACTATTCATTTTAGTTTTAATGGATATGAAGGTTTATTTCTTTATTTATTATTACACTCCATTGTAAAGTGTTCACAGTCTTGCCTCCTACTGGGCATAGAATTTGTTAATTTTGAAACTATTTTGAAACTAACATTTCACAAATCGAGGTTGCTACAACTGTTTTATGCTACCACCATTTCAAAGCAAATGCTTGTCTTATCAATTAGCAGCATATTAGCCTATGCAGCTTCTGATATTTTACATTAGCTGTTATATACAGGTGTATTAAAATATAATATTTTTCATAATAGTCATTGTGAAGTAGAATAACAAATGCTATTTTCTGCATTCCAAAATATTTCCGCTAGCATGACCCTCAGGCCATTCAATCTACGCTGTTCATTTGATCAAATGTTTGCCGCCTTCATAGTAGTACATTCTCAGATGTTTTTAGCGGACACATTCCAACCAGCATAACAGCCAAGCAAAAGTGCCACCCCCAATAAAACGGCTGTCCCTAGCTGACCACTACAGCGACCAGGGTTTCTCCACTATAATCTCCACTATAAGATACAATTGAGCTGGGAGCAATAGTCGGGCGGAGCCAGGCTGGGTGGGAGAGGAGTCGCTGGAGACATGGTTCAAAATGTATGAAAGTGAGTGCAATATACTGTCCAGTACTATGTTCTCTCAGTATTCCTTCAATTGAAACTCCCTGAAAACTGATGCTTGAGTAATGTAAAGGCTACTCGAAAACATCTTTGATATTATGAATGCTAACGTTTTAAATCACATGGAACCCTCACAATCTCCAAGGACTTACTAAAACCTATTCAGGCTCCTCAACAACAATAGTGTTGAGTGTACAAAACTAAGGTGATACAAAGAGAATCTGAAAAACAACACAGTCAGCTACTGTACAATTCTAGGTTCTGGAAAAATCTGTTAAATTCTAAGATAAAGGGGTTAACATTCAAGAGATATTTTTTTTCTAATAGGACACTTTGTTTTCAAAACCACCTCCATAAGGATTCTAATTGAAAGACAGCGCAAGTTAAACTGCTTCAGACTATACTTTCATAGTGCCAAATGCATATTTCCCATTAAGGTTCACAGATCCAAGGTTGGCGCCTTTTATTTTTTACTTGTGGACTACAGCGCTATGGGTAAACTAATGGCTTTTTAGCTTGGCCAGGGGCAAGCTAAGATGAATATTAAAGAACCGTGGCACTCTTCTTTTTAATTTTTTTTTCTCCAAATGTCACGCATCCTGATATTCAGCTTTGTGAAGCCTTTCATTTTGGGAGCGACAGGGCTCTTTGAGGTGCATTTAGCAACACTGTAGAGAGGTAAGAGGGCTGAGAGAAACAGGGAGGCATCGCATTAATCTTTGCACACTAGAGGTTCACCTTACCAGGAAAGAATAATCCCCCACACACGCACGCTCTCTCTCTCACTCACACACACACACACACACACACACACACACACACACTCCAGAGATACGGAGGTGTATTGTACATCAACATTAACACAATCACTGAACTCGAACGTGGCTTGCTACAGAGCTTGACATCAACCAGATAGACCTTGACTCCCGCAGTAAAAAGAGAAAAATGTTTAGCATTTTAACTTGTATGGTGTGCATTGCTGTAGAAATATAATAAATTGGAAGCCCAGTGGGTCTTTCAAATTCATGTATGAATGCAAAGCGTCTCAATATGGTCTATGATACACTGTGCAGAGGTATTTAACTCCATTATTACTCCCTTTATTACAAAATCATCTGTTATTAGGTGCAGATATTTCATACAACAAGTTTACTTGCTTATTTCCTTATTTCCCCAAGATTTAGAAGTGTAATGTAATTCAACCTTTAATCTCCATTAACATAGCTTTATGCAAGGATGTATGGATCGTGTTTATTCACAACTCCCAAAAATAAGTTGCAAACACTCACAGAGATACAGACATACACAGTAAGTGGTTGTACAGGCTGCTCTTGCTCCCCTGGCAACCACCAGCCAAGCAACCAGAAAGCAGCCAGTAACAACACCTTTATGTGGCCAGTTGTGTGGGAACCCACTGGTACAGAAGTACATCCTCAGCATGTTTGTTATAGATGCTGTTGCTATACCTGAAGGTGTCATGTTGTAGGCTGGGCCCTGTGGGCTGCTCATGGTGGAGTTGTTGCCTGCTGTCTGGCTGTTGTAGGGAGCCCCTGTAGTCATAGCACCCACCTGGGTGATGCCAGGGCCAGCGAAGCTGCTCTGCCTACCAGAGAGAAAGCGAGAGAGAGATAGAGAGAGAGAGAGAGAGAGATAGAGAGAGAGAGAGGGAGAGGGAGAGGGAGAGAGAGAGATAGGCAGATGCAGAAAAACAGACTGCAGTTAGTTGCATTGGAAGAGAGTCAAGATTCATAACATAAGGACAGGCCGTGGAAAACAGTTGGGTAACAGAGGAATATAGTCGTAAAATCACACAAACTTGGCAGGCTTTCATGGCCATGGCCATTTGTGGCTGTACTAGATCCAAGCAGCGCACCTATTAGCGTGCGCATATTCCCTTAACAAACAAAGACCCCTGAAAGACGGTTGATGAGCACGTTGCATCTTAGGAGAAAAACCTGCTCCCCCCCCCTCCCCCTCCAATCTCCCTCTGTCTCTGACAGGTCGTAATTTAACTAATTAGGGTGTGCTTTCAGGGAGGATCGTGTTATTTGTTGCCATGGCGACGGCACAAATCAATCCCGCTCGATCTCCTCCTTCCCCCCGCCGCCCACCCCCGCCTTCTCAGGAGCTGCGAGTGACTTTAGAAGGGCTTATCTCAGCAACCTGCTGAACGTCTGCTCAGTCGCATTGTGCGGCCGCCCTGCTATCACGCCACGTCAGGCAGGACCACGCCAGGCGCACTGTGCTCAAAGGCAGCGCCACGGTTTGGAACCGCAGACTACTGCGGACTGAAGATTATCACCGGGACAACCAGGAGGAGAGAGACAGAGAGAGAGAGGGAGAGAGAGAGATGATGTGAGATGAAATAGGGTGAAGATGTGAAGTTAGGGAGGGGGCAAGGAAGGAACGACCCAATGATGGCCGGTAGGTGTGTGTTCGCGTGTGTATTTTGGACAGCGTTGTCTTGACGGTCAGAGTGAATGACGGGTCACATTGTGCAGATGAGCATCTGCCAAGAGCTTCCACAGCATTAGTGTTATGGAACCTCAGACCAGGCCAGATGTATGTCAGTGAAGCACACACACACGCACACACAAGACCTGGTATCTCACTTGCTTACTCTCTCACACACACACACACACACACACACACACACACACACACACACACACACCCACGCACGTAGCTTAACACCTCATGCTGGAGCCGGTGCACATAGCCTGGGAGAAGGGATAGGCTTGGTAAACCTCCTTGTAATCTCATCTCACAGATGTAATTAGTCATAGAGCACGGCTGATGATACATATGTAATCCCTCTATGGGGGCCCGGGTGCACTGGGGAGGGCTATGGCATGGAAACAAGCGCACACCAAATCCTCGCTTTTTATCTGGCCCCATTTTCCCTGTGATGGGAAATATATACAGTCTATTGTTGCTGCCTACGTGTTCCCTAAAAAGCACCGCGTGAGTTCAGAAAGACTGCAGAAATACATCTATAAATCATGTAGTTAGAATCTGCACCTCGTACCGAAAAACAAAACAAAACTGTGTTTTGCATAATAGGTCTGTGCACCTACAAAATAAGAGAAGCAAAATAAAAGTCATTTTGAAACAAGAGCAGTCATTTTCAAAGTAGCGGGCCATGAGGGATATACTTTTTTATTTTTTTACCATTCGTCTTGTGTGAAAATGTGAATACATGTTCAATGGTGTTCATGGTTTTTATGCTTCATGTAAAAATGTGTATGGTCGGCGTTACTGCAAAAAATTAATATACACATATATATATACAATATACCATATTTATCTAAACTGCAAAAAGTAATTTGCCCCAGTTTGAACAATGTAAGCAGTTACTCAGCCGAAATCCTCCAAATTATCTACAAGAATAACATCGGCAACAACAACAACAACAATGGTTGGTGTTTTTGGACTGTGGCGCTCTCCCATTATGACTAATTCATGTCATAAAAAAGCCCATTAGGAGGCACTTGATGGAGGCACCGCGCAGCGTTTAATCACACTTAATATATGCATGTGCCTCTATCTGAAGGAGAGAGGGGAAAAAAAAACAGTGCACATTTATCTTGCTCTCGGGCACCTTTGTTGCGGGTGGGGGAAAAAAAGCACACTGTTGCCGCAGAAACAGAGAGAGAGGGAGAGAGGGGGGGAGAGAGAGATGGAGAGAGAGCGGGGGGGGGGGAGAGAGGGAGACAGAGAGAGTGAGAGAGGGGGAGAGAGCAGGCTGCTGAGAGAAAACAGCAGGGAAATGCTAGAAGAAGCCTGGTAAGTGTGAGCTGGTCCCTGGTGTGCCAGTGGGGGGCGCATTTCCTGCTTAGGGCCCAGGGCCGGGGGTAATTGCTGTTCCACGAGACTGAGCATAGGGAACACACACACACACAGACACACAGAGAATAAGAAACATGGAAACATGGAAACATGGAAACATGGCGCCCGACAGCATCGTCTCTGCATCAGTGTGTCGAGGTGTGTCCTCAGGACATAGTTGGGCAGCTGGGGACATACAGAGTAGCAGGAACCACTGCCTCTTCCACCAGTTTGCTGTGGTTACTTGGGAAAGTTCTGCCACAGCGCTCCAGAGAAAGTATGCACTTGTAGCTTTGAGTCTTTTGTCATTGCCGCCCAGAAAGTGTTGTTAAGCCTTGCCAATGAGTCCTATTATCCCATGCAGTGATCGTCAAATTAGAGGCTGTTGAAGTGGCACAGTGGAAAGTAAACTTGTTAATTTTTACCTCAATTGTTTGTAATTACAGTTCTATTCAAGTAAGAGCGGCTCTAAAACTAGCCCCCTGTCCTCCTAGCTCTCTCTCTCTCTCTCTCCCCCTCTCTCTCTCTCTCTCTCCCCCTCTCTCTATCTCTGCTCAGTATGCAGCCCACATGTGTGACGGTCAGTGCAGAAGGTTCACATTCGCTGTGGGCAGAGTGGCGGTCGTGTGTTTGAGCGCAGCAAGGTGCTTGTGAAAGGGAGGGGGGAGGGGGGGAGAGTGGGATGCCGTTGCCAGGGGAATGTGCCATGGTTACGGGGTGCCAGTCAGCCAGCCAGCCAGCCAGACGGCGTCTCTCACGTTAAAAGCCCACAGTGCTGCCGGCCACAGAGACAGCACAGACTGTAAAGCAGGCCTGGTGCTGCTATGGCCATGGCCTGTAATGGCTGAGACACCTCCCATGTGCCACGCTGCCTATCGATCCCCCCACACACACATGCCCCTGCCTCTGGGGCAGTGGGAACTAAAGAAAGACACAGAGAGAGAGAGAGAGAGAGAGAGAGAGAGAGAGAGAGAGAGAGAGAGAGAGAGAGAGAAGTTGTGTTGTAGTCCCGCAGTGTTTGTGTGTTTGTTTGCGCATGTGTGCGTGCGTGCGCGTGTCTGTGTTTGTGCAAAACAAGACAACACAACAGAAACCGAGAGAGGAGACAGGGCGATTTCTAGAAGGTTGGCTGGAGGGTTAGATGAAGGGAGTGGATCGACTGGAGGCCATGAATTATATATGGACCCAATCTGCTCTCAGGGCAGATTGGGACCCACCAAGCTCCCGATTCACCATGCACACAACACACACACATGAACGAAGGGCATCCAAAATAAACTCCCAATAAAAGGACAGCTTTTAACATATTAAATCCAGAGGAAAGCTACTCTCTCAGTCCCGCCCCTCCTTCTCCCAAACATCAAACGGGCCAGGATGGATGGTGGAGAAGACATTTATTTTGCCGGGCTAATAAAAGACGAGTGCCGCTGCAGTGCCAAGACTGCGAGCGACAAAGCGCTACAGGCAGCAGCATCGCCCATGCCTGACATTCAAGCGCTGCTCTTATTTATTTAGCAAATTTACTTACTAAGGAGGTCAGAAATGAATTATTTGGCGAGGATTTGCCCTGGAGCACTCTCCTCTTCGCACTTCTTCCTTTTCCTGACAAATTTTTTCCCGCTTCAATTTCTCTTTGATTTAGTGGGTGTATGGGTGTGTGTTTTGCGCTTCTTCTACTAAGTGCCTGTTTTATTTAATTTTTTCTACGGTGCTCGTTTCTGTGGCTCTGGGAATATTTTTTTGAGTGCCGCTGGCGGCACTGAAAAGTCATTTGAAAAGCCAATTCTGTCCTCGGAAGATGCTGCCAAGAGAAGCTTATAGCTTTTAATACTCTCTGTTCCTTTCTACTCTTTCCCCCTCCCAAAAAAACCCCAACTAAACAGCTAACATCAACACACGTCGCCCCTACAAATTCTCATACACGTCGTTTACAAAACAACATGTACCACCTCCGCACTGACACTATGGGTCACCAGCCACATTATCGAAACAGTGTTTTATATGATATACCACAATGTATCATCCTGCTGCTGGCGACTGGCAGGTTTACACCTTATTTACAGCTAAATTAAACAGATGTTCTAGGAAATAAACCTCCTTCGGAGTTTTCCCACGTTTCATTTTTTAAAATTAAGTCACAGACAGATTTAGATGTTGGCAAACCATAGAGTATGACAAGAGAATAAGATTACATACATAACCAATATTTAAAGCTTCTCCACCTAACAAATGCAAACGTTGTGCAAATAACTAATGGTATTGCATTTTACATTGCTGGGAAAGTTGACGGTTTTTCAAAATGAACAGCTACACATTTGAAATCACTACATTTCCTAAACTCTTTGTTAATTCACAAGCAGGCCAAAGTCATTAGGAGAGACTTTTTTCCCTCTCAGCTACCCATCAAACTGATTAGCTGATAAAAGCGGGACATTTGTTTCCGCTTCCAGCCAGTCGGTCCAGGAGAAACTCTCAAAGGCCTGGCAGGAAAAAAAACACTCACGTCACACTTTATCAAGATTTAATCACAACCCCTGCCTGCAGCCGCAGGATATCAGGAATGGCTCCTCCTCTGTTCGTTTGGCATTCTTTTCACTCGCCATAATGAAGCTGGAGTGTGTGTGTGTGTGTGTGTGTGTGTTGGTCTGAGTCTAGAGTGCTTGTGAGGAGGAAGTTGGACAGTGAGTGGGCGTGCATGAAGAAAAAAGTAGAGAAGAAATGAGCGGCCAATCTGTCTACGGAAGACTCATATGACGTCATATGTGTGTGTGTGTGTGTGTGTGTGGGGGGGGAACGGAAGTTCACTTGGCGTCGTCGTCCCAAAAGGCAGACCAAAACACGGGCTCCAGCTGACACCCTGATTGCCCAGACACAGAGGAACGAGGTCTAGAAACAGTGCAGAAAGTTGCCATTAGAATCAACTGTATAAAACGCGGCAACAGTGAGGGGGCTGAAGTCTTTCAACTGTAGGTTTCACAGGCCAAATCCTCCCGTAGCCCCCACCCCGTGTGCTCTGAAGTGGGGATCTGAGGAAAGCTAAACATAACAAGACACGCTGGAGACTGACGAAAACAAAAACTAAATTGGGAAGGAGGCAGACTGAGGCAGATAAAACACGGAGCATAACAGTGTTACAGCGAGAGAGAGAGAGAGAGAGAGAGAGAGAGAGAGAGAGAGGGCTGGTGTCAAGCAAGTTCAAGGGAGAGAGACACAGACACAGGCAGAGACTGAGAGAGAGAGAGAGAGAGAGAGAGAGAGAGAGAGAGAGAGAGAGAGAGAGAGAGAGAGAGAGAGAGAGAGAGAGTGTGTGTGTGTTCCCAGAAACGGCGTGGATAAACAGTCAGATTGATGGACAAAAGTTCAGATAGGCAGCAAACAGAGAAACAGACAGACAGACATAGGCGGGTATATGGAAGGACAGCCCCCTGTCTTCTTCCGTGGTGTCATGGGGTGCGCGTAGAGAGAGTGACAGGTGTTGTGATTGGCCCCGGCAGTGTGAATCATGCCATGCCACTTCTTATTGACAGCCCAGACACATCTCTTAATGGCACTGCCAGCATTTACATAGTGGCACATGCCGGCCGATGTGCGCGGGCACATTTGGGCACTTGTGTTGAGCTCAGGAGCCCCCTGATGCCCCTCATTAATCACATACTCTGTCAAACACACCACAAGCCCCTTAAATGTCAACACACTGCACACAATGCTCCAGACTGTCATGGAGTGTCTGTGTGTGTGTGTGTCTCATTACTGTGAGCAGGTTGCCGATGACTACAGTGAATTTAATGAAGGAGTTGCTGACGGCGATGACTCGTCTCATTTTGCTCTCAGAGGGAGTTTGAAAGAAACAACGCTATAATCACTCTGCCGCGTCACACACACACACACACACACGATCCTACCTGCAGTGGTGTGAATAGGGGGAGATGTGGAGGGATATGGGTGGGCGCTGAGGCCTCAGTAGAGGTGGAGATGAGGGTGGAGGATGAGTGGAAGCTGAGGGTGGGGGCCAAGGGCCAGGCAGGGGCTGGGGCTGCTCCACCGGGGGCCTTGCATACGGAGGCCGTCTGCAGACAAGCCACAGTGGACCCCAGTGGAGAGAAGACAAATCAAAATAATAGTCTCAAGTATCACTTCTGGCCCACATGCCTCGGTCCGACTCAAGTTTGCCATGAATCATGGGGAACTAGGATAAACACCACCAAATTTGCCATTTACGCCTGCAAAAAAACCCACACAATCCAACTCCTATAATGCATTGTTATGCCAAAGCCCCCAGCCGGCTGGAGAAATCCCTCTCTTTCCCTTTCTGAAGGCGGCCATGTTTTCACTAGTTCCCCCGGCAGGGTTCAACTGGAGTTTACTGCCCACACAATCCCACAACAGCTCTGCTCTCCAATACTAACTCGTAAATTCAAAGCGCAACCCCTGATGGAAAAATAATATCTCTTAACTCATATACCATAATAGCATCAAAGAACTTTGTATTTGTGTAAAGGTGCTTTGAGTCACCTTTATTCTCTGGTGTTTTTATAGATATATCAGGTTTTTTTATAATAATTTCATGATTTGACAGTGCATTTGAAGCTGCACTTAAATATCCACCATCTCTTTCTCAGCAACAAATGGCATTTGCTGTATTTTTACAGTGCTAGCTATCAAAATGTCAGACAGTTTATGTGAGGCGTGAAAATAGGCATTGTTCTGCCAATGGCTCAAATGGTGTTCATCATAAAAATATAAAAGGACAAATTCTCCGGCACAAAACTCCCCGTGAAGCTTTCCAGCACACTTCCCAACAGGCTGGCAGAGAGCGGAGCAGTGATCCCACAAGCGTGACACGTTGGATTGCACGAGCAGCATGGGGCCTGAAGTCTCTCCGGTGAGGCTAATGCTAACTTTAGCATCCCGCTAGCTCCTAACGAGGTAAAAATAGGATTCCTTATTCCCCCGCCCCTTAAAGAGTTTGAGCGCTTTCTTCTGTTGAAGTAGAGCTGTAATAGATATGTACTCAATTCATCTCTGTCTTCCTCGTTGTCGCTCTGGAGACCATTATGGCGCAGATTCATTCACACACACACAGATGTAACACACTCGCCCTCCAAGCACATGCAGTGCCACCCATAAAATAAAATAAAAACACGGGTGCACACACGAGCAAGCACTCCAATCATGGTTGTTAGGTTGTTACGAGGTTGTTACAAAGTCTCAAAACATTGATAAATAACACATTCTTCTTCTTACCTGCTGTTTGTTGAATTGGCAGCTGCCAGCATTGCAGCTGCAGCTGCCTCCTGTGCCTTGTTTCGGCTGGAGGTGCCCAGAGAAGGGGGGCCCATCCCGGGCCCTGCTGGCTGGGGCATACTGGGAGAGCTGGGGGCCATCGGTGGGTACGCTCGATTCTGGCTGCCTGCTCCAGGGCTGCGTCCCATGGGCACCGGCTGGCCAGGCCCCTGGCCGTGCATTGGGCTGCTGGCGTTCAGTGCCAAGCTGCTGGACATGCCAGGGCCGGTACCACTGTAGCTGCCGCTGGGGGTACCACTGTAGTTGGATGGTCGGGGGTAGTTACCTGGAGAACACAGAGGGATTAGCTGTTTTCATCTTGAGTTGGTCTTGAGTTGGGTAATATTTGGCCACCGGCTGCCATGTCCAGTTTAACAAACAAAAGTATACACATTATTTAGAGCATCTTTATAGTAATTTAATGTTATTTATTTAAAGCATGTAGGCCTACAATAATCCGCAGTCTTAATATTCTTGAATTCTTTTGGGAGATACATAGTTTTCAGTGGATAGTTTTAGAGTGGATAAATCCATCACCAACTGGACAACTATTACCTTATTATTACATAATACACTCTTACCACCATTGTATCAGACTTGCATATCATGCAAATATTCATGCCACAGACTAGAGATGTACGATGTACAGTTCAGACGGGACTTTCTGACTTCACAACCTTGGTGGCAGGTAGCCACCGCTCTGCATATACTGCCAATGACACACAGCGTACTGTATGGTGACATATTTCACGACTGTAGGTTGCTGGATAGCCATGGGAACAATTGCCCGGCTTAAGGCTGACTTTGCGAAACACTTGAGAGGCGTTCTAATCTGCAGTAAATGCCGTGGAGTGCCACATGCCCGGGAAGCCAGAAGCCTTGCTAAGGCACACTTAAACCCCTCCATTTTGGCTCCAGAAGCCCAGCTCTACTTCAGCACCAGCTGCTATAAGATACGAGACCGTGCACTCTCAAAAACACACTCACACACACATACACACACTTACACACACACACACACTAACAGTTCAACTTACATGCATGAGAATGTCTCCTGGATGTCCACATGAGCACAAATGCTCACACACACATGCACGCACGCGTGCCACAGACACACAAACTCATGTGAACACACGCACGCACACACACACACTGTGCAAGAGCACACACATCTTCTCAGTAGGCACAATGCCTTTTTCCAAAGAAATATTCCCTTGCTGGGACAAATTTCCACAGAATAGGAAGGAAAAATGTGAGGTGCCCTATTGTGAAGCGGGCTATTTATTTTGATTTGGTTAAGGGTACTTTAGTTTGGTCCTTGCCGTCTAATCCCCCTAGAATATGTCTGGAAAAGGGGCTCAACTCCATTCAAAACCTGAGCGGACAGGGCGAAGTGTGAATGACAATATTCTGTACGGTGAAAATTGGAAATGGCTTCTCTGTGTCCTCGAGCTGCTTTACTGAAAACATATTCCCCGTGACATAAGCCCTGCAAGCCCAGAGCAGGAAGGAAACGAGACCCAGAAAGAGAGAGAGAGAGAGAGAGAGAGAGAGAGAGAGAGAGAGAGAGAGAGAGAGAGAGAGAGAGAGAGAGAGA
>JAODLL010000015.1:3724214-3737611 GCA_026546735.1 Forbesichthys agassizii
CCCCCCCCCCCCCCCCCCCCCCCCCCCCCCCCCCCCCCCCGGTAGTGTGCACCACTCATACACTCATGAGTGTGCCACAAATATGCCACATTCATGCAAGTGCATGTGTGCATGTGGGTGTCCAATCGCAATTTCTTTTTTGATTTGCAAACAAACGTAATGGAGGAATAAACTGAGGATTTTCATAGCGATTGTGGACAAAACACACATTCTTCTCTGGTATTGTATGTATTGTATAATGTGTACAGTACATTCGGGGAAAAAACATGTAGTTATGGCATTGTGTAATGATACTAGATCTTACTTGCTTCCATGACTACTAATGCATTGTATCGCTGGTGTGGGTGTATGTTTTTCACATTAAGTATGTGTTTGTGTGTGCATGACACCTGCTGGGAGGCGACAGGTCAAACAATATGTCAGAACATGTTTATGTAACAAGTCAAGCCAGCCTAAGGAGGCATTCTGTGCGCTTACCCTGCGTATGGGGCAGGATAAGACTCAATCTGTCAGGCAATCATGTAAACCAAAGTATGTGACCCTGCTAGGATCAAACATAAGCCCCCTTTGTCTGTGCCTGTGACATGGTCACGTATTAACACACCTGACCACACACACACACACACACACACACACACACACACACACTTTACCTCTCTCTTGAGCCATAGGAGATCGGGTCATTGGAGGGTGTGGTCCTTCTGGAACATTCCCCGGGTTCTGTGGAGCCATGGTGGAACCTGTGGAAGATAGAACACAGGGAGCGTAAAAACAGTGCTCCCCCACCTTGCAAGGATTGATTTAATATTACACAAAATAACAACAACTAATAAACATTCCCATTTAGAGATCTGAATGAAAAGCATTCTCTTTTTTCCAAATGACAAAATAATAATGTTTATTTTTTTGTCTAAATTGAATTCCCTTTCGGTTGTCAAACCGAGGTCAGTACAAAATAGATTGTCAGTCGCTTATTCTCTCTCTTCTTTCACTCTATTTCTTTCACTGGCACAAAGTTGAGCTGTTCCACGGTCAGGCAGCCAAAGGTTTTATTCCCCGTCTAGCAGCAAGCGAAGAAGAATGCCAACTCATAATACAGTATAATCGGATTCTCTGCTAAATGAATCAAGCTAAAACATTCAAACTATGCACACAATTGGCTAACTGACAAATAGGCTACACCTAGCAATACAACTCAGGTCTAGTCATTGGACCCTGTGCAGCTGACGCATTATAATCACAACACTCCCAACAAGACAACACAGCCATTGACGTGGTGATTGTATAAGTATTTAGCACCTGTCTTTAACATTGAAATCCTATAGCCAGCTCTGGGCTTGATTAGGAGCATGGCATACAGATGCTCTGAAGTATTGATCTGACCGACAGGCAGGGTAGAACAAGCAGATTCAACCTTCATACTAGAGACAATGAGGACAAACCACTTTTGCCAAACCAAATGAACAAATAATAAAATTACAAGTAGAATGTTGGCTGTATAGTGCACCTACAGTAGCTATAAGACACAACTTAGTTTGTCAGTAACACCCAATTAAATCACTATTAAATATGCATCTGTTTACATGCCATACAGTCTGGACAATGCATTATAGATTTAATTGCTGTGTTCACACAAATTTGCAGATGTCTTTTAAAGTCCACAGCGAATATAAATCTCTTACTACGCAATAAACACTTGACATTATTCAATCACATAGAAAGTGGACTGCTGGGATTGTTTACGTGTTAACGTGTGTGCGTGTGTGTGTGTGTGTGTAAAGAGGAAACACATGACTGGAGGTAGTACACTCTCCACATAAACCAACCCAATTAAGTCAACATAATTGCTTTGCATAAAACAAAATTTCCATCCATCCGCTCAGTCGCCCACACACACACACACACACACACAGACCTCGTGGCTCACACATAACTAGAGTCTTGCTTCAAAGAAAGACTATTCTATTAGCTAGCATGTCACTGTGTGTTTGGTGGGTGGGGGGTAGTGCTCGTGTTAAAACAACTTTGTGTGTTTGTGAAAATGTTTTAGCGCCTTTGTATTCCGACGCGAGAGTCTTTGTGTACAGCAGAACATTGATTTATGTGTGGCTGTGTACGCACACTGAATGTGGGGGGATGCATGTGTGTGTGTGTGTGTGTGTGTGTGTGTGTGTTCCGGAACCGTACATGCGAAGGGTTTAAAAAAACATGCATGATGCGTGTCACCGCCTGGCGATTAGCAAGCTAATGCTACATGCCATGCAAGCCAGATTGGCCTGGTTGGGCAATTGGGTCGGTTATAGTGGATGTACTGTAATGGCACAGAACATTGTCAGATTATATGTGTACAGCCATGTGAAGAGAGTCGCTTACATCTCCGCTCATTTAATTATGGAGTGGTGTTTCACAGCAGTGGCAGATAGTGGAGCCTCAAAACAGTTCCTGGAAGTTAGCCACAATACTAAAAGTACCATGTAAATTGTATTGTAAATGTAAATTACATTTATTGACTTATAATTACCAAAACAATTAAGTTACATATCGATCCATGGCTCTATCTTACAGTGGTTGTGGCACATGTGTGTGTGTTTGTGTGTGTGTGCGTGCGTGCGTGTGTGTGTGTGTGTGTGTGTGTGTGTGTGTGTGTGTGTGTGTGTTTTCACTCTCCATGCCACAATAAAAAGTCATACTGTAGTGTAAGCGACAGTGTGTGTGTGTGTGTGTGTGTGTGTGTGTGTGTGTGTGCATGAGAAAAAAGTATCTGCATTGTCTCTCCTCACTGTCTGACAAGACCTCAACCTCTCCCCCTCCCTCCCTCCCTCTCAACGTGTGAACGAGGCAGTGTAATTATTTCACAACCAATTACTGCCTGACTAGTCCTCTCCTCATCTCCTACCCCATCATCGAGGCTCACCTTCTCTCTCCTCGCACCCGCCATCATTTTTAATTAGTCGCTATAGAATAATTATGTCCAAAACGAACAAACATCACCTACACACAGTGGAGCCCGTCACGCTGTCCATGTGCAGTTCATGATGCAGCCCGTCTGTGTTACAGTGAACGCATATTCATTTGTGCAGCAGAGAGAGAGAGAGAGAGAGAGAGAGAGAGAGAGAGAGAGAGAGAGAGAGAGAGAGAGAGAGAGAGAGAGAGAGAGAGGTTACTGAACTTTTGCAGTCCAAATAAACATTTTCCATCAGCAATTAAATAAACAAAGAGATGGGACACTAGCAGAGACATTTTCTCTCTCTCTCCCTCTCTCCCCCCCTCTCTCTCTCTCAGAAAGTGAATGTCTATACCATAGAGGACAAGGGGGGTGCAGAATGTGCGGGCAATGTCATATTATTAATATCTTATCTGAACCGTAGCGTAACCTGCCATACGTATGTGCATTGTGTATGCCTTGTGTGCATTTTTTGTGTTTTAGTATATTTTTTGCAGGTGTATTATTGTGTGTGCGCATGCAAGTGTGTGTCCTCCATAACACAATTAACACCTGTGCCAATCAGTTAGATTATGTTGTTGCTGCCTGCTCCCCACACAATTTACACCTTCACTAAGGCCCTGCAGGCTACACACACACCTACACACACACACAGACGTACACACACACATGCACACACACAAATGTACTGAACCATATATAACACACACACACACACACACACACAAAATAATGTGTGCATGTTTAAATGAATACTAGTAATCAATTGAGCATACAAATGCTTACATTCACAAAGACCTACACAAACACGCACACACACACACACACACACACTCACACGCACGCACACACGCAGGCACACACACACACGCACACACTAGACACACATACAACTATACACATATTGTAATGCATACATTACATTTTCAAGAAACACAGAAGCATTACAGCGAAAGTATAAAAAAAGTGACATGCCCATATGACTGACCCTGAACTTGGAGCTCCATGACTACTGGCCTTGTTAATTATAGAAGACATACTCGCTATTTGAAGACCATTGTGGCACTCGGGAGAGGACGATAAAATATCCGTAACATGGACGCATTTTGAAGAGCTTCCAAAGAGTGAAATAAATTACATTTTCCCTATATGACAAAGGCATTTGGAAAGTGCAGCCATTTTGAACCCTTTCCCACAATTCACGGTGTCAAGGCCACAAGTAATAAAAGTTCATTGATATTTTTTTGGAGATAATACTACACGGTTAAAACCCAATACACATTTGAAATTTCTCCTCCACAAGGATTGTTCAGGCAACGCAAAGGACCCTTTGAAGAGGGAGAGAGTGGTCTTTGAAGCATTTTTTCTCGGAGCTGTGTGTGCGCGTGTGTGTGTGTGTGCGTGTAGGTGTGTGTGTGTGTGTGTCATGCAGATGATGAAAAATAAACTACAAGATGAGAGTCAAAGATACACATTATTAATTGGTGATGAAAGGGTCGTGTTTGTATCCACTGACTCTATTCCGGTGTACGAGTTTGTGCACGTACCAACAGGCACGGCGCTACAAACCGCTTTCAACACTGAACTGAGTCGCTACGACCTGCACACAACCACAAACACATGCACACACAGCACCCCAGCTAACCTTTCCTCATACAAACAGACACCTTGGAGCAGCAGGGGCCATTTTTGCTAAAGTGGGCTAGTCACAGTACGCTAATAGACTGTTCTAGAATTCAGTGAAAGGGATGTTTCAGCAGCATCTCCTAATACACCCCTTAGGCTGTAAATGCATGCACACACACACACATGCACGTGCACGCACGCACACACGCACGTGCACAGACACACACACAGAAAAAAGGTAATATCCCCACTTGCTGTGTCTACGGGGGAGTGCGGTAGATAAACAGCGGGCTCCAATAATAGTAGTTTAGATCTCGATGGGTGCGAGTCAATGCCTCTCCAAGCCGGGGGCTAATGCCAGTTAACTCTCCCTGTAGGGGACGTGCACCGGGCCTTTGCCGGCTCACAAAACAAGCGCTCTCCCAAGGTCCTCATTACTTCAGCACTGAGCAGTAACTGTATAGGAAGTGCAGCATAAGCAGAAAATAAAAAATAAAAGAAAAAAAGAGCAAGAGAGAGGAGAAAAAGAGAGTAATGGAGATGGAGAAAGAGAAAGAGAAAGTGTATGGGGGGAGGGGGGGGGGGCGTAATTGCGCAGTGCTCCGGTTAGTGTTTCCAGTCGGCCGGAGTTAAAGTGGGATTTCTCTAAACGGCTAACGCAGCAAGCTAGCGGCCCTGTTTTATTTTCTGTTTTGGTTAACGCTGTGCGCCGCTGAATGATGCCTGCGGGAGTGAGCGCGCGCGTGTGTGTGTGTGAGTGTGTGTGTGTGTGGGGGGGGAGATAGCATTTTGCTGCTTCACTTTGAACAAGAGAATCCATTAGAAGCATGGGAAGGGCATATGCAGTGCGCGGGAGATGACTGAAGACGAAGAGAGGGTGAAGATAAGCACAGTTATACACAGACAATTCAGGGATGTCAATGCTTGGTGGGGGGGCCGAGCAATGCACACAGCCAAGAGACGGATGGAGAACGAGAGAGAGAGAGACACAGGCAGGGGAGACGGGAAGAAGGTGGGGACAAGGGAATGACAGACACAAGAGTGCGTACACAACAAGAAGGATAAAAATAATGAGAGAAGGGGGGACAGGAACAGCCGGAGGCACTATTCCCAGCATGCAGCCTCTCTGGGAGGTGGTGCAACTGAAGAAACTAGCCCCGCTCCGCACAAAGATGGTTTTTCCCTACGCCCATGAAAAATACCCAGCCCCTTCCCCCACTGCCTTCTCACACTAACTTTGTCTTCTATGACAAAGTAGAACTTTTGTGGTACGGTCGTGCTGGGCGAAGCTTTTACACAGTCAGGCTCAAACATCCAGGCTTTTCATCAAGGCCCCGTCGGGACTTGCACGCTGTTTGACCTTTAACCCGTAGCAGGAAAACATCAGTGACATCTCAGACTCAAGCGGGCTCTCTCATTTCCATAATCGTAATTGCTGAATTTCAAGAGCGGGAGAGGAAATAAACAGAAGAGAAACCACAGGCAGGGCAGTGGGAGGAGGACCGATATGGGAGGAGGACCCTGGGGGACCAGAAATGGACAGGCCCAGCCTCCTCCCTCCCTCCCTCACCACTGGCCCTGACCTCGCCGCCTCGTCTCTCATCCTGGAAGCGGTGAAAGCGGAGCACAGACAAACCGCTCAAACTCTCCAGAGCGCCCGCTCCTGCAAGCTCCAATCACCTCGCAGAAGAAAAAAACACACTGCAGGTTTTAGGGGAAGCGTGAGCAATGCTAAATGGACCTCAGAGGAGAGAGAGAGTGAGAGAGAGAGAGAGAGAGAGAGAGAGAGAGAGAGAGAGAGAGAGAGAGAGAGAGAGAGGGAGGGATGTGGGGTGGGTGTATTTGTGAGAATGGTCTCTGTCAGAAGGAGCTGGGCCGAGTGTGGATGTGCTCTGCATCAATTAGTATCCACACAGTGTAGAAAACACTGCTTTGGCCTTCAAAGAGAAGACACATATGCACGCACACACCGCAGCTCAAATACCACACAGTAAATAGGCACTAATAGTGGCCACTTTCCACTTGTTTACTTTCTCGTTTCTCATTTCCATTGACCTTCAGTTAAAATTGAGCACACACACAGAGTTTTATGAGGCATAGAATATTGATATTAGAATTTCTCTTTTCCTTGTGAACAGTTTTGTGTGATGATGTATGACGATGATTAGAAATGTCGGCCTAGCTAACTAGCCGCATTTCCCAATGGTGAAACAATATGTTGAGTGAAACGTTAGCAAAGTCTTCCTTGCTTTTAAACCTACGATAACGACACACAGCAACACAGTGTCTTGTCATTCCTACTGGAAGGCTGGTATAAAACGTGTCTGGCAAACAAAAAATACCATCAAAGCATCTAATGGCCACTAACTCAAACGCTCAGAAAAAGTCTAATCAACGTTGAATGCTTCTACTTCTGAACATCTCCACCCTCGAAGGCCTCCGCAGAGGAAACACGATTCGAGGGTATTGACGCAGAGCCACCCAATCACTGCCAGCATACAACCCACAGCACCGCGCTGGGCACTGTCATTCCACCATGCATCCATCCAGACCACAGACTAATGTCTGTCAGCCCTGTCCCCAGACAGGAAGACATATAGATTCTGAAGACATCTCTGAATTGCTTCAGCGACGTTGGAGAGGAAGGATGTGTGCGTGTGTGTGTGTGTGTGTGTGTGTGCATGTGCGTGTGTGTTATGAGAGGGTGTGAGCAGGAGCGAGGGGATGGGGGGGGGTGTGGAGGGTTTTGGCGGTTGAGCAATGTGATTTCTGCTTGACTGTCACAAATCTAGCGCAACAGGAAAATCAATTTGGCCCTGTGTCTGCCTCCTCGACTCTGGGAGAAAATCCAACTAGCAAGGCGAGGCCCAGATAATGTTACAGTGTATTGAATTTGCCTTGTGGATAGGAGCGGAGAGGATGGGTGGGGAGAGAACCACAGGCGTGGTGGGGCGCAAATGTATGGGAGTGCAATAGGCTGGCATAGCTGTCATTCTATACTGTCTCTCTCTCTCTCTCTCTCTCTCTCTCTCTCTCTCTCTCTCTCTCTCTCTCTCTCTCTCTTTCTCATGAGAGTGGTTTGTGTGCACGTACTGTACTGTATGTGTGTGTGAGTGTGTGTGCATGTGTGTGTGACAGCCAGGTATACAGATGACATGGTGGAATTGCTATCCTCTGACCGTTGTCATGGGTGACAGGTGTCATGTGAGCGCTGAGCCGGGTGACAAGTCGCATCGCTTGGCTAAGCGTGGCTGACCGGTCACAGACACACAAACACACACACACACACACACGCATCGTACAAAATCATTGGTGCTATTTACATTTGAGTCCTCTATACTGACTTACATTTAGTCCTTAATTCTTAGCAGCATACTGTCTTTCAGCCTGTCTGTCTGTGTGTCTGAGCCTCTCTAATCTGTAATACTTTATCAGTTGGTGTCCTAGCTTTTGATAAGGTACTACAGCCCGCGGGCTCAGTAATCAGATGTGTGCTAATAGCATTCGTTCTCCTGTGTCTTCATGTGGGCAGGCATCTCCTTGATCTAATTCAAAGTGATTGTAGCGCGGCCACTAAAACAAGCCAGATGTTACACCCAGCCAGCACGCTTTTTCGCCGCTTACTTGGCACAGGCAATGTTTGGGAATATTTGACTATTAATCACGTCCCAACCGTCGGTATTGCTTCTTATCTTTGCCACCTTAATCCAGGATTTGTCCCAGTGACTGTTGGTGCGGCCCTGGGAATACCACTGTCCTGGCTTTTCATTAGTGTCAATCACGGCATTGAGCTATCCCAGGAAATGTGGGATGTGGGGATGGGGGCAGGTCCCTGACATGGACAGGAGAACGCGACCGAAGGAGCTAACTGAAGACGTTCTGCCCCGCCACGTCACTGTGACTGACAGGCCTTGGAGACGCTGGCGCCCCAATCAGCCCCTCGGTGGCAGGGAAGAGAGGTGGGGGCTGACAAGCAAGGCAGGCGTGACTGGCATACGCATACACACGCACGCTCACATGAACACGTGCCCTCCGAACCCACTGTCATTTATAATGCTTAATGTTAACAAATGGTCTGCGACAAGACTACAGGCTATATGATAACTCTGTTGCTATGCCTGGTGAATATGGTCCTGTTGTTGTATGTTGTATTTAAAGGCAGGGTCAGTCATTCACTTGCTAACTTTGAGCTCAAATAAAAATAATATCCCTCCGCGGCGCAGCATCACACATTAAAAATAAGCAACGCGTAGCACTACAGCTTTGTTGATATGAGTGGTGTTCGCCACTAAGTGTATGCTACTATTTACGGAGCCACGGCTGTGTAGAAGTATCTGATTATTTTTTCAACACGCACAGAGAACGGTAAGCAAGCAAAATGTGAGGAGATATTTGGTGAATTGAAAGTGTATTAGTTAAATTAGCTTGCAGTAGCTGACTATACCGCTAATAATGTGTAGCGTTTTATTAGTAATGTATAGCCCTAACTTGTGGAGCCCTGTCTAATGTAAATATGACTGAAGAAAACCGACAGTTGATGGTTGGGAAGATACCTGGTGCTGTGCTGGTGTCGGGGGGCCCACCATTGGGGGACATGGCCCCAGAGCCTGACCGAGACTGCTGGGACTGGGTGGAGCCTGCAGGGGAGCCCACGGGGGATGGAGAAGGAGCACTCCTCTGGCTGGGGCGGTGGGGGGAGGAGGCGTGCTCCCCTTGACTACTGTTGCTATTGCTGCTACTGCTGGAGGGGCCCCCGGCGCTTACAGCTGATCCCAGACCAGACTCCGTCCCTGTGGGGAGGTCATCGATGGAGCCCGACAGATCCTGAGACCAACAACAAAAAGACAGGTGATTCATGTAAATGGGGTGGTATACATGGGTGCATGACACAGCAGCTACTGGACACTGGAGAAGGATATTATACTGTACTTAACAGCTAAACAACAGTAAGAACCGTGTTTTCAGCCAGTCTCTGGCAATGACACAACTTTAAAAGACATGAACAAGTGGGGAAGTGATGCGAAAAAGGCGTATTTATAACAGCTGTAGAAAACATGTTAAACATGACAAAATACCAGCTTCAATATCACTAATTGGGTGCAGCCAGCAGTAGATGGTTAAGAATTTCAACATATGAAGAGAATCCTAGGACAGCACTTTTCTGCCCTAGAAGGTGAATTACTTTTTGAAGCCCTTGAGGTAAATTCTCTATTCCTATTAAAAATAGTATAATACTATTTAATGTAATACTATTATAGGCTATTGAGCTATGTTAGTATGCCTAGAGTAGGTCTTTTAATAACTTAATCTACCCATACCAAATGAAAAGCCAAGTAATGGGAATAAAATTGTGCAAAACATACCAATATTATCCAAATGACAGTTCTTTAATGCAAGTATGACACATTAGGCTTGACGTATACCACCAGCAGCATCAAAGTGTCCATAATTATCGTAAAAACCATCCTCGAGGGTAGTATGTTTTTTCTTCCTTCAGCAATTACTGTCTCCAGAAATTCTTCAAAATTGCGTGCCAACATAAAAGTAACATCCAGGATCAAAGTTCGCTAACTAGGTCCCTGGTTACCACAACAGTTGGCATAGCAACCATGTTGGGATTTATCGGACAGGAGAAGTCACTGACCAATCAAATAGCCATCAAACCGTATGTTGGAATATGTGTTCAAATGTGTAAAGCAGGAGCATACAAGTGTGAACTATGCATACATTCAGCCATGAAATTTTACAGCGGTCTCATGTTCTACATTGTATTTCCACAGAATACAAGCGGTAATTGGAGCACATTATTGATGTGAACATAGCACAGTCCTAGCAGCTGGGTAACATAGCCACGAAACAGTCTGCATGACCGGCTGTAGTGAACGTGAATAGTAATGGGCCTTCATTCAGACCAAGGGAGAGCTGTTACAGTCCACATTCACATGGCACAGAGGTGTGCACGTGTGTGTGTGGGTGTTTGTGTGTGTGCGCACGTGCTTTAAAGGTGTCCCCCTCCCCCCCCCCCCATTTGGATTGATTCCAGGGAATCCCCACCGGTTCTGCTGACAAAAGAATAGCGATTTGAGTGAAAAAAAATATACAGAGAAGGAAGGAAGGAAGATTGTGGGGGGGGGGGGGGCGACAACAAGTACAGATAAGGACAGGATGTGAATGCGATGTGATGGCTGCCTCTTAACCACACATCAGTGGACCACACGCACACACACGCACACGCACACACGCACACAGCAGTGCATTGAATGTGTACCAGCTGGAGCAGGCAGATAGGGGCAGTGACCTGTAAATGACCCTGGTTCTCCTGGCTGCTGTATGCTTGGGCACATGCATGGCTGTGTTAGCTGACTCTACATGCAGTGCCAGGCCCTAAACCTGTTGGTGCTCTTCCACCTGTCTCCACCTGGCTGTCACGCACGCACGCACACACACTTACGCACACACGCACGCACACGCACGCACGCACGCACACACACTCACGCACACACGCACACGCACGCACCTGTTGATCTGCAGTGACCTTTCCTACCACCTCAGCTCAATGAAGCAAATACAAACCTGCAAAGCTAATATGCTGTAACACATGTACACTCGTCTAGGGAGTTTCAGCAGGGCTAATGTCTACAAATGATATCTACAGATGGATAAATATAGCTGTATAGTATATAAAAAAGATGAGCCTGCTAAAGCAGATTGTAAAAAAATGAACTTTGTGAGCAATCTATCACACACACACACACGGCAATCCATGCAAGCATAACTTGAAGGCATTGGTTGCACTGGTGATTGCATTATCTTAAGGCTATCATGTAAAGTGTTTGTTTGTAAAGTGCGCTGAATTTAGAAATCTGTCTGACATCCTTTCATCAGCCCAACATCTCAGGAATTCAGAACACATATTGTACATTATTAAAACAATATGCAGTGTTGATTTTAAGGTAAACCTAACAGGGTTTTGAGCTGCCCAACCCATACATGCATCCATATAGGAAAGTTTTTGACACAACATGCCCGTTATAGTACAGTCAGGATTTGGCTAATGTCATCCGTGATGTCTCCCCACTGCTGCCTGCCCCTTAGCATCCACACAGACTGTGTGAGACAGAGCGCGTCTCCGTCTACCCATGCGTGGCGCGGCCTGTGGAAGACAGGCGAGCCTCTGTGGCCGTCAGCCGTCAGCTGCCTTGTTTTGGTTAATGTGCTTTCGGCGGTGGCACACAGAGCCATTGTTTTCTGTCACGGCTCCGTGAGTGCCCACCCGCGTTGCCAGCCTGTCACACGGCATTATCTGCCTGCGCCCGGCCAAGCACGCGGGGCGCAGCCTCTCCATTCTTCCCCCTGTCTCTCTCCCTGTCTCCTCCTCGCTTTGTTTCCCAGTCTCACCGCCTGGTACCCCCCCACCCTCCCACCCAGCCATCCCCAGCCACTCAGATGGCTCTGGTATTCTGAGCCGAGTGATACAGCGCGCTGCCTCCACCAATAGGGCTGAGCGGTATTTTCAGCCGACCACCTCAGGAGCGTGCCATTTGACACATCGGGGTCCTTGGAGCTGGGGTAACCATGGCAATGCCTTTTCCCAAACAGCGAGAGCCTGACGTGGATCTGGGTTGTTAACCTATGGGGTAATTGTGTGAATGGATGGTAATAATCACATTTACTCTAATTGGAGTGCTGTTGCCAGGTTCTCTCCACTGGCTGTTTAGGGGACAAGGAAGCACATGACTCATTTGCTTAGTGGTTGTGGACACATTGGGTTTATACACAAGCAGACCCACTGGCCCAGGACCAGAATAGTACGTAACGTGAAAGGGCCTGTAAAAATGCCAAAAGTAAATACACCATAAACCTATGTTTATAGTTTATGGTGCGAATGCATTAACGGCGGTAAAACGAATCCGTTCCAAAATGTACGTACAGTAAACAGGTCATTATCAGCACAAACGACTCCCCCCAACCCCCCGCACATTCACATACAGGCCTTGTCGAGGGCCACGGAGCATTGTGTTACCTGGATAATTGTGTGCAACGCGCTAATGTTTGGAGCGGTGAAGCCATCCAGACGGTCGCTTGGTGGGTCCAAACGCCCGACAATCTGGGGCCCAATCCAAAGTGGCCCAAATCCAATTTGTTTGGCTGAGGGCTGCAAATTGCTGTGTGCATTGAGTCTCCAAATAGCTGTCAACCGTTCCCATTTGGTGACTTGTATCGCTTAATTCGCTCCTGGAGCATGTAATTGTCATAATAAGAAAAATATTGAGGTGATAATAACCACTTACTTTGAGATGCACCCCCCCACTCCCCACACACACCATCACCCACCCAACAACACCTCCCACCCAAAGACACATGTAAGTGGCCCAGGCTGCCACTGTCACATTTCACACCACATTGCAGAGGAAGTCTCTCATGACCCTTGACCTCACCAGCCCTGCTGCCTGCCTGCACCAACATTTGTTCTCTTCTCTTTGTCATTATGTGTGTGTGTGTGTGTGTGCTTGTGAGCCATAGAACTATATATTGTGCATGTGTGTGTGTGCGTGTGTGTGCGCCACAAGAGATGCTTTAGCACAGATGCAGCCCAGTTTACATCTGAGGCACCCACACACTCCCTTGCCTCAATCATACCCATGCTGCTGGTGTCTCAAACCTTATTAGCTACAGTAGACCAGCATTCTGTATGGGAGTGTGTGTGTGTGTGTGTGTGTGTGTGTGTAGGCACAGTTCACTGTCTAGACAGGGAGGACCCACTGGCAGCTACGTCCTGTAGAACAGAAACCGTTCTCTCTCTCTCTCTCTCTCTCTCTCTCTCTCT
>JAODLL010000015.1:3805911-3829762 GCA_026546735.1 Forbesichthys agassizii
TTATCTATCCTACTTTTCACCTCTCTCTCTCTCCCCCTCTCTCTCTCTCTCTCCCTCTCTCTCTCCCCCTCTCTCTCCCTCTCTCTCTCACCCTCTCTCTCCCCCTCTCTCTCTCTCCCCCTCTCTCTCTCTGTCCTGTCTAGAGTGGCATAGAGAGCCTTGGTCACAGCTGCTCTCGCCCGCCTCAGGAGAAATTGCTTCCATTTGGCCTGTCACTTTGGCCAGGGCCACTGTGGCTTTTCTCATTTGTCAGCGTGCGGGGGCGATCCTCTGGCTTTCATGGCCAATCTGGGGGCTGCTAGCTGGAGAAGACACAACTGTCTCTCTCCCTCTCCTTCTCCCTCTCTCCTCACCCTCTGACTGATATAGCCCTTCGTCGGGGTCTTTTTATTCTTTCCATTCAGCAGGGGCCCCGGGGAGTGTAGCCCAGAGGAAGACGGGTGTGGGCAGCACCTGGGTCAAGGATATAACCTCGCATGGAGTTCTGTCACCCCATAACACATATTTATGGAATCTCAGGCAGGCTGAAGAAGATGGCTGACACTAGAGAGAATCAGATACTAAATACTTCTGGCTATTGATCCAAGTAACAACGAACAGCATAAAAATGTGATTCGACAAGGTTCCAGTAATTATCTTCTGACAGAAGCAAAACATCACTTAAAATATGAAGCCACAACAGTCTCCCCCTTCACTTATATGCACGAGTGCTCAGTATGAATTTGATTAGGGGAACAGAGGATTTAATAAAGTACAGTACTTAGATAGAAGTAGCATATGTACGAAATAAAACTACCTATATACATAAAAAGATATACAAATTTGGCATAACATTAGCTTTACTGGATTTGATTATTGTACTGTATATTGTGTAATTCCACCATAAGTCCAGCTGTAACCGTGTATCATTTCACTGCACAAAAAGGCAACAGAGCAGTCCAATTAAAGAGCTACCACATGCAGCTTTGAGGCAAATACAGTCAATGTGCCAGAACTGGTTCTATGATTAGAGGCTGCCATTGCTTTGAGGTACAATCACTTTCAAATATTTCTTCACATGCTTCCACAGGTGATATCAATGTGATTACTGACCAATACTGTATGTTTCCCTCAAAACAACAGTACTGTGCAAAACAATTCCAATGTGTTTTGTGTTTTTATAATTTCTTGTATTTGTGTTGGTAATGCTTCAAAATTCTGTAAATGAATTATGAGTTTAGACTGTATAACAGTCATAATCCTCAAATAAACACATCTATAAACTTTGTGGCAGTTGCAACTGTGAATAGGAGAAATACAGTATGGTTACCTTGGCAGTGTAATATATTGGAAATAAGTGTAAAGCTACAAAAGTTTATAGAAGGATTTTATGATCCCATATAATATGTCAGTCTCCATTCAATACACCATTTATTGCTTGTCATGGCAAATTACAGCAATGTTTTCTTGCACTCAGAGATAATATTGGTCATGTTCACAAATATTGATTGAACTGTCTGTTATTTTAGAAATGCAGTGAATCATATTTTGAAGTTATGCTAAGGCCAACAAACACTTGGGTTTTTTGAGATAGAGAGAAAAAAAAATCTAATTGTATTTTGACAGATGCAATACACCTATCCACTGCCGTATCATACAACATAGATGAAAACAAAGTAATTCAATCATTTCTATGAGAGGAGGCAAGCTTGACAAAGAAATGTAATATCTACATGATAAAATAATAATCCAGTTTCACCGCAAAAACAAAAACCATCACTTCCTGTATGCCACAGAATTTCTTGAGTGAAAGATGGACAATGATGTGCAAATTAAATAAGGTGTAGAATTCACAATAACTACTGTGTTGAATAAGTAAATAATAGGGAAGTGCAAAGAAAATGTGTATGAGAAATCAGTATATACTCAGGTTCATGTTGGCCACACCATGTATAACAAGAGGTGAGGTAACAAAGGTATTTTTCTGTTTAGTTTTTATTTTATTTCATATACTGTTAGCATTGCATTCTTTAAGGGTTGATGGTTAATAGTGGGTAGTTTTTTCTTTTCTTTTCTTTTTGGAAAAGTATTGGTGCCAACCTTAATCTATTCCCAAGTTTAATTATTTCTTAATATTGACATTTCTAATTAAGCAGCATAATTGGAAAGCCTGTGTGCAGTGGCAATCATTCCAGCCGGCGCTGATAAATTCATATAAAAATTATTAATGAATGCTACCACTTTTAATTGCTGTGTACTCATATTCATAATTGCTGCAGCATCCTCCTTGAAATGACATGATGACAAATACAAGTGTCATGTCAGCGCTTTCAATTCCCCATCACACACCTCAATCAAAGCTAATCCATTTCACCTCAGCCATGAACAGTGAAACAAATTAAACTCCCATTTCATTTTCCACCTTCATTAATGCATCTTGTTTCCAAGGTTACAATCATTTAGCAACTCTGGAACAAACAAATTCAGAGAAGCGTGTGCTTTGATATTTTGAGGAGAAGACAAGGAAGGTGTGCGGGGAAAACAATCAGCAAGGACTTTAAATCCTCTGGCTCTGAAGCGTTCTGCACGTTTTTCTCACTAAACAAAGCCCTTTTCCATTTGCACAAACACACGGATGGACTATAAACTTTTGATTCCGCCAACTCTTGGCATGCGTAGTAACAGCACAATAGCATTATGCTCTTGGTCTTCCCTCCTGAGGTGTAGTGGTAAAACTCCAGACACAATGACCCAATTTGGTTGAGTGGCTACAGGACTCAGGTTGCACAATAAATACGTAGGCCTATGGCAATAGTACCGTTGTATAGTATATGGCACAAGTGCATGAATTATGAAACGTCACATTATCACAGTGTATCAACACAATTTGCTTACATTAAAAAGGGAGAGCAGAGAAATGCAGTGCTACATGGATGGCGGGGGCCCTGAGTTCTCAGACTCGCCCTCTTTCGCATGCAAATCATATCTGAATTCTCCATTAGCATAAATGCATGAGCAACTCTAAATGCTTTTAATTTTCAATCTTGCAAAGCAGAGGAGTAATTTGTCACTGTCAAGGTGGGAGTCTGAAAGGCGGGGGGGCCAGAGGGAGCCAAGGACTCCACGCTAAATTGGAATCATAGAAAATTTCTGATTCACTAATTGACTGATGTGCAGTTCAATCGAGCTGCCTTGAAGGTGTAAATACTTCTGTGTACATGCGAATGGCAAAGAGAGAGCGAGGTGGATATGGAAAAGCACATTACATGATGCTCATGGGCAATACGTTTCCTTGGAGATTCTAATTTCCCCATTTTTCCTCCCTCTGTCTAAGGGGGTTCAAATATGCTGTTTTAGCACATAATCACAGATAATCAACTGGAAATTAAAAGAAAATGTCACATATTTTTCTTCCCCTTTGCCATGACGTGAAGAGGCAACCCTAGCAGTGAAGCACAAAATTTGCAAGTGCAATAGCAGTCAGAAAGCTTTTCAAATTCCTGTTTTAACACGCAAGTTCAATTGACACTAATCTTAAGTCTGAATAAATTTAGCTTCCTTTTTTATTTAAAGAAATTCATACCACAGATGTTATAAGATACATTTAGGTGAAAGCAGATTAAAAGATGCAGTAAGAAATGACATCAAAACACACCAGCACTCACCATTTTTACATCAATTAGCAGTTGTTGGTCCACTAGGCAGAAGCTATAAATACATTTAGTACAGTATAACACCTCTATAGGCCCCCAAGGTGTCCATACGCTGTTTGGTAAGATGCTCTGTGTACTGTATGGTGCTAAGAATAATAGGGTGTGTAATCAGTGGGGTAAAAATGAGCCTATAAATGTAATGTAATGTAACATAATAGATATAAACATGGCTGATATTTACCTCTGAAGGCCCCATCAATCAGAATATCAGACGTGTCCATCTCTAAACTGCTTCCCTGTTGGTGAAAAAGAATAAGGTTACATAAGGTTCCGCTTTCCCCCTTGTTGAACAAGTATTCCCAACCCAGCATCTAGGGTTCATGGTTTAAGAATGGGTTTGGTGCCTTGACACACGGGTGTGTTGAAGATCAGATTGCTGCAGTTGTAGCTTTCAACCTCCTGTTGAGATTTTAGAACAATGCTGAACGAAGGCGCAGGGATGGGCAGACGGCATAGAGATGAGAAAACTCAGGATTAGATTAGTGGAATCACTGAAGGATCAAAGTGACTACACCCTAAACCACACGCCCCAAATTCAATAGAATAACTTCCTCCTGACTGCTTTGTTGTGAATGACTCAGCCCAGATGCCCTCCTCGTCAAAGCGCTTGCCCTGGTAGCGGTTGCCAGGGTAACCAACCCTTGAAGCATAGTTCAAGAACCAGATGGTGATGCCTGATGAAATCAAGGAACTCTAAAGGGCAGGGCCCTCAATTTGTGTTTGTGTGGGTGGTTGGATCATAAGATGTTTTCTTGTTATATTTTTGTATAATGTCACTACAGTATTATAGATACTATTATCTATTTTTGCGAGTTGTTTTTACTAGTGCATGTGTAGCTATCACAATATAAGTTAAAACATTAATATGGTAGTGTAAAGTTTGTGTTCATAGTTCAAAGCCACAAGAGCTAAGAGACACTTAATTCTATGAAGATCAGGGTTAGAGTTAGCAATGTTTTGAAGCATTTAAGTTTAAGGTATGGGTATTTTCTCTGTCCAAAGAGCATTTAAACTGCCAGGATGATTTTGAGCACTGACTCATCTGGTGTCTGTTTTATGGAGTGGTGTGTCAAACAGACAATCAATACTTTAAAATGTAGACTCAAAACACCCATGTTTACATAGCATATGCAATATGCATATCGTTCTCTAAACAGCATTAGCAACTTTTATGTTATTTGTCTTCTATAACTGACTTGTATATTGTATAGCTTTTTATTATGATTGGATGATTTTATTTTAAAATATAGAAATGCTTTAACTGTATACATTTACATTATGTTATGTTTTACTGTAGGACCTACAATCTCCTTTATGCTTTGTAACTAGTGTTACCATCTAGTGTTTAAAGAGATGCTTGGTACTTGGTAAGGTAATAATACACATTAAATAAGTAAACTTTAAAGAAATGCTGTTTCCTATTTGGAATCCAGTTCCAGCCTCACTGACATCTTACGGTTATTTGTAACATGCTAATACTGCCATCCAGTGTCTAAGGTGTGCATAGCATGCAGTACACTGGCGCAGATTGTGCAGATTGTTCTCCAAAATGTTTAAACATTGTTTATAAAATCTATTTAATTTCTCATGTTCAACTTAAAAGTGCCTTATTCTGTAGTATATTTATCTTTCAATATTTAAAAACTAAGGAGGAACATTAAGCATTCACACTTTGATTAATCATTAATATTTTATTATGAATATTATTTAGGAATTACAAATTCAATGTTTCTTTCAATCATCACTTTAAGATACATTTCAATGCTTCACCAGTAATTCACCTGCATTCTTTCCCCTCAACTGTGTTTCTGTTTGTTAACAACATTGCATCACATGTAAGAACAGTGCCATGTGCACACATGCTGTACAGTAAAGACCCGTGTCTTATTCAAGAAGTTAAATATAGTAGTGACACAGCAGGGAGTCCACATTATCTGTATCCATCTCTCAGGTCAACTAGCTGGTCAAGTGAGTGTCAAGTGAGTCAAAACACGACTGCATATAATCTGATATTAGCGAGAACGCCGTAATGCAATTGATACGCACGGACACACACAACCATTCAATAAGTGTCCTGTAAAAACACATCCTTATTGTAAAGAATGAGTTAGTCAGAACAAATACGTAACAAAATATTGTGGTGCTACGCTTCATTCACCTGAAAATATGGTCTAGCAATTTAAGTTATATAACGGTGTGCAAGCATGGGTCAAATGAAAGGCAACTTGGCAGTGAGCTACACACAGACAGGTGTTTGAACAGTGTGTATGCATTTGAAGACGTGGACTGACTTTACACACAGCTGGTGTGTCATCTAGGGCAGACGGTGGAAGTCCTTCTTACCACCGGTCTTACTGACCAGCTCTACGTCTGTGATGCGGATGTCGTGGCTCACGGCCTTGCACATGTCATAGAGGGTCAGCGCTGCCACGGTAACCGCTGTCAAGGCCTCCATCTCCACTCCGGTGCGGCCCGTCGTGCGGCAGGCCGCCAGGATGGTGGCGGTGCTCCGTTTCTCGTCGAGGTCAAAGGTGACAGAGGCGTGGTCTAAGGGAAGAGGGTGGCACAGCGGGATGAGGGCCGAGGTCTGCTTGGAAGCCATGATGCCGGCTAGCCGCGCTACAGCCAGCGCGTCCCCCTTGGCAAGCTGGTTGTCCCGTAGAAGCCCAAAAGCCGTGGGACCCAGGAGGACGGTGGCACGGGCAGAAGCAGTCCGCCGCGTGGGGACTTTCCCGCCAACATCCACCATGGTCGCACGCCCGTGGCCATCTGTGTGTGTCAGCTGGCCTATGTCCTCTTGTGTATGGCTGCTGGGGAGGCCTGACTGTGTGTTGGGGCCTTCAGTGGAGGGCTGTCCACGGTGTAGTCTAATGCTGGGGAGGCCTGACTGTGTGTTGGGGCCTTCAGTGGAGGGCTGTCCACGGTGTAGTCTAATGCTGGGGAGGCCTGACTGTGTGTTGGGGCCTTCAGTGGAGGGCTGTCCACTGTGTAGTCTAATGCTGGGGAGAGTGCGGGGACTTGTTTTGGCATTGGAGAGCAGTGTGTGAAAAAAGGGTATCCCTGGGCTCCGCATTAAGACACTCGTTACTAAATGAAGGCCCCTGGCATATGTACACCTGAGACGGTTTGCGTCAGTGTGAGTCATTGTGTTTGTACGTGTAGCATAATCCGCTGTCACAGCCTGGCAGTGGTGAGGAGTTAGTGTATTATCAGACTGGGAAGTCCTACAGAGCGACGCATTGTGGGAATGTTCTGACCGAAGACGAGTTCGCCTCCTAGTGGACATTCCCAAGAAGAAAACATCGACCGCCTGTGTGGAAACAGGGCAGTCAGGAAGGCACGAAACATCCTCACTATCCAGGGCGGTCCCAGTGTCTGGGTGGCATGGCTGAATAGCCACCGTGCGGCCATGGGAACGCAGCGAGACACAAGGGACTGTCCCCAGGATGGCTTGGGGTAGTGGCCTTCGGGAGGCGGTGCCTGGTCAACCAGGGACAGTTTTACATTAGAACTACGTTTACAGTATCTTTCTTCACCCTCTATAAAAATACACTACATTTAACAATAAGCCAAAATGGACACATTTCAACAGCGTCAAAAGCAACTCCTAGAGTGTTTCACAGCAACAGAAATGCAAATGAAGTGTAAAGCTCAATAATAAGTATGCATGTAAGCAAGCAATGATCACACTGAATGGTAAAACAGAAAACCACACTGAAAACACAGGACCACTAGGGAAACGTATAAGCCGAATGTGTGTTGAAGTAGCATACGTACAGAATGATCACCCACCAATGAGAACCATAGGCCTGTTCTTCATCTGGGAGATATTAAACATGCCTGAAGGGGGAGAGGAAGAGAGATTATGTGCAGCACGATGAAATATGATGTAGAGGCATGTATTCCATTACTGTGGCATACCCCTTGGGGATCCATGTGCATAGCAACCATAAATAAACCATTAAACAGACTAATAGGAATGGAACTACCCTCAAAGTATTATTACATTTGTTGTTCCTACAACACACTACAATGTTTTTTGTTTGTGTCACTATCAGGAAAATAAATAATTTAAAAAAAGAAACAATTTGTAAAATTGTCTATAAACTATATTTAAACGATCCATCTATCTATATCTATCTAATATATCTCAAAAATATAGACATACAGTACGTCATATTTACTTAGCATTTCAATTTACATTTTACATTTAATCATTTTGTGGATGATTGTATATGTATGTAAACTGATTAGCCACCAAATCTAATTAGTAATGTTCCATTTCTTGGCATGAGGACAATAACCACAATCTATATAACAATAATCCACAAAATACAAGAATTTAGATACCAGCAATTTTAAGACTACTTTTTCTTTCCAGCAATACTGGCTGAATGTATAGTTTAGGCCTCTTTAAAGCAACCATTTAAAGGCAGGGTCAGCCATTCTTGCTAACTTCAAGTTCAAATAAAATATATATATAATGTATACTGTATATTATATATCTCTAAAACAGTCAAACTGACCTGCATGTTGTTTTTTCTTCCTGCCCACTGCTGCTCTGATGATTTCCAGTAGTTCCTCTTCCGATGCCCCAGAGCGCAGAACGTCCCTGAGAGACACTTCAGAATTACCGAACAAACACACCTGGGAGACCAGACAGACAGACAGACAGACAGACGGACAGACAGACAGAGGGACAGAGGGACAGAGGGACAGGGACAAAGATTATGCATGGTGGATTGATACTGGTATTCCTGTAGCAGTCACCATGCCAGGTTTACATGTCATGCCAATAAATTGTTGTCATTAATTAAAGGCAGGGTCAGTCATTCTTGCTAACTTCGAGCTCAAATCAAAACAGTATCGCTGAAATGCATTGTAAAGCAAAGTATAGTGCTACGACTTTTGTTGATACGAGTGGTGTTTGCTGCTACTATTTACGGAGCCAGGGCTGTGTAGCAGTATCAAATTATTTTTTCCAACAAGCACAGCAAGCTAGCAATGTGTAAGGAGCTATTTGTTGAATTTGACAAACAGTACATTAGCTTACATTTAGCTTGTAATAGCTGACCACCTTTAATATGCAGTATTAAAATAACAATTACACTCAAATACATCTCTTTATTTGTGCAAAGCTAACAAATAAAGTAAGTTCTGATTGTATTTCGCTTAAACGCACGCACGCACACACACAGTGTGACTTTACCTTGAGGTTGCCATCTGCAGTGATGCGTAAGCGGTTGCAGGAACCACAGAAGTGGTCAGACATGGATGTTATGAAGCCCACCTGGCCCTCAAATCCTGGCACTTTAAATGTCTGTTTCAGTGACACAGACCAGAAGTTGGCATTTATTATAGTCCTTTAATGTATACTTTCATAAAACATATTTTAAGAGTGGATAATTGTAATACAAGCATATTCACTATAATTGGTGTTGGTTACAGTATACAGACATAACAGGCAGCAAACCATCTGTTCAAAATATATTTGCACAGCTACTGTGCATATTAACTGAAACAGTGTATAAGAAAACAGAACTTAAATGTTGAAAAACCTTGACATATGTTACGGGAAGACAGTTCTTTAAGTCTGCACTATTTTGAGTCAATACTCCATGATCACTTTTAGGTTATTTTAGCCGTAGACTATTAATAATTCCAAGATTAGGCCTGGCAAGAAGGAACTGACTTTAGCTGTGTCTGCATATCCAGTGGGAAGCACTTCCAGGGCGGGCCACTGCTGCCTTATGTGGTCCAACATTTCCTGGTAGCTTACCATCTTTTTGAAATGCCACTTGTTGCCTGTAAATGGAGTAACAGGCATTGCAGGTCAGTCAATGAAGGATTTCATAAAATAAATAATCTTGCAAAGCAGCCAAAACAGATAAATTATTTACCCATGCTAAACATCATATCAATAACATAGTACCAGGCAGCCCATAATTCACTTTTCTTTTTTTTTTTTTACTTTTATTTTATGAAGCAGGTCAGTTAAGAACAAATACTTTTTTATAATGGCAGCCTGGACAATAACACTATTATAGCTACCGTGCATAGAATGTAATTTGTTTACAAGACCAACCACCCGCCAACCAATTCAAAGACTCACCATCAAAGGGCATGTATTCAATGAACCGAACCGCCAGAGGTTTCTTCTCTGTCAGCGCAACAAAATCTAGGAGCTCATCCTCGTTGACGCCTCGCATGATCACGCAGTTAACCTACAGGGGGCAGTAGCAACACACTTCTAAAGCTACAGCATGTAAGGAATCATGGATTTGGACTATTTTTAACATTGATTTGTTGATACACCATTTTAGAAGATAAATGAGAGAGCACTTCTGTGAAAATCATGTTTGTAGCGGTTTGCTCTGCTACCGGGGTATCAATCAGTAGTATTCAGGCCTCCCAATTTAAAGTGTAAACATAAATGAGGGGTCAATTCATGGAGTGAAGACCCTACATTATAAAACATTCATTTTTAAGAATATTAGGATAGCCGTTTTATTCATTATTTTAATATTTCATCACAAACATCACCCTAATGGCCTCCACATCAGCAATGTCCACAAACCAGAAACCAATCATTATACTGTATGTAGCTAGTCTTGTCCAACAGGAGTAAGACAAAGCTTTGAGTCATGACAGCAGATCTCTAGAAGCTATCGTTAACTGTCTGCCTTTTTAACAGCATGAATTAATGTACACCTCCCCAGGAATTTAATGCAAACAGGCATCACAGGTTTATTGTCAGCATACCTTATGGTTGTAGGTTATATGCTTTTATTCTCAGTACTTCTTTTATTTGTTGAAATGCAAAAATATAGACTGATACCTTGACAGGGTTGTAGCCCATCTCTATGGCCTTGTCAATGCCCTCTATGACCTTGTGGAAGCCTGGAAAGGAATGTGTCAGTTAGAATTATGAGGCTGGGATGAACAATGACAAAATAATATAAGGGTTTTGTATGATTAAGGTATAAACTATATAAATATAGATGTTAAGTTATTAGTAATAGTTATCAGCCAAGATTGTAAAGTGTTAACTTTATGACAATTATTATTTTACCAAGATATTTGTAGAAATCAGTTGATCATTGCATTTCAAGTTAAAGCTGATGTAGGTAGGAACTGAGTTAGCAATGAGAGCTATCTTAAAAGAGAAAGAGCAATCTTTTGAAAAGCAACAAACCGAAAAACCCACCCCCTCTGCTCTGTACCTCTGCCCCGCCCACATGGCTTGTGCATGAGGAATGCCACAGGCAGTCAGTGAGAGATTCTGTTCTGATTAGTTCAACCTCAAGTCAACTTTGTCCGATTAACAGGTAGGCTACTAAAACACCAATTTCATAATTAGTGTGTGTTTTTTATTTTTATTTAGCAGATTATACTGTATATCGGGTATTTTACCAGTATCAGTCAGAACTGTGCCCCGAGAGAAGATGCAATCTCTTGCTGCTGGAATCAATTTTAGTCGAGTTGGGAAAAAAAATTACCTATGTGTTTGCATAAGCAGAATGTTATTATACACCAATGGTATGCTATGTAAATGTAGGCGTATTCGAAATAATCAAAGTCTACATATAAACTTGCAGGTTACATTAGATATGAGACATATTTCCTACCTCTGAATATACCTGCATAAATAAGCATGGTCTATTCCACAGCTACATCTTAAAAAATATTTTTTTGAAGATTTCTTTATGTAATAATAAAATATGTAATGTTACAGAGTGTACAAGATCAGTGCAGAGTGGACAAGATTATGTCCAGACATAGTTTAGTGATTTTGAAGTGAATATTTATTTTCTATTCAAAATATACATAAACAAAATTACAAAATTTGCACATTACAAATATGTTTCTTATTTATAATTGCTATTCTGTACTACAAGTAGGTAATCATTTAATAAATAATGATTATTTCCAAATCTTAAAACAACATTTATTAAAAAGATAGGGTTCATGTGGATAACTGGATGGACTGGAGGTGTTTATTGTGGTAGTTCTGACCCTATAGAGATAATATCACAATTAGACATTACCGATATCAACATATTTGTACAGCACAGTAAAATATTATTTTCAATGTGTTACTAAAAGTATTGCAATGGTTAATTTCATACCAAGGCCTTCACTGATTTGCATTTGCAGCAGCTCCTGTGTGGTAGTGGGTGGGATACCGGACAGAGCCCAAAGATGTCACGAGGCATTCTGCCTTGGATTCTTAGCATTGTTGACAAACAATCTTCTCCTCAGGATATCACTCTGGAGGTCTTAGATATAGCTGTAATCCTTATCCTCCCTTACAACATACATGCAAAAATCTGGAGTATTACAATAAAAGTCATCATAACTATTTGTACACATTTAGAATTTTCACAAAAACAACACATGCAAGTAATAAACGTTGTCTGCCAACCTGCTGCAACGCCAGAGAAGTTGGTAGATGTCCTTGTTCCAAAGCAGTAGTATGGAGCCTTACATTATCTGGCCAACTTTCCTTCACATCGGGGAGAAAAACACGGGGATAAATAGGGTTAAATATAATGAATCTCTCTCCCTCACTTACTGACTATAGAAGACTACTAGTACTAAGTGTATGGAATTTTTCAAATAGCTTTCAAGATAACATTAACTTTTTAGTTGTGCATTACAATGACTTTGGCCCCATGTCCACATAGCGATTTCTTACTGTCAGGAAAGCTACATGAACAGAGACTGCCGGTGTTCTAGTTATCTTATCAACTTACCGGTATGTGCTTACGTTAGCAAGCCTATTCTGCAGTCTAAGATTGGGCTGCATATCAACCCATAATAACATATTCATAACCTCTTGTTTCCAATATAATGTTTGATAGGCAATGGTATTAAATATTCTCAGTACATAACAATTTTATATTACACCACTACTAGCTACACTGGAAGCTAGACTACCGGTACCGTACTGCTTTATTACAGTAGGGATGTTACTGCAACGGTAGTACTGGGGATATTATTAGTTCCATACGTATAGCTGTGTATGTTAAAAAAAAAAAAAAAAAAAATTTAAGTCTACATGGCTTAGTTTCGACACATCCAAATAAAGATGTATTTTTTACCTGTAGTAGGAAAATATCCAGTTGGTAATCAGTCTGAAACCCCTTCTCCCTCGAGTCAGGTCTCACCATTGCTGAAAAATTACTGTTTACAGTAGCCTACATTACAGCTACAGTAGACATATTTTCATAATGTTCTGCTTCATGTTGTTTTTTACATTGGTTGCTGTAGATGGAAACGGTGCAATTGTAATTATTTTTACGTGTTGATCAGATATATATAGCGATGCGACAACTGAAACTTGTAGCCTGCCCAACAGTTGCTGTGTATGCACGTTCATGTGATTGACAGGCAAGGCCATGGGCAAGGCAGATTCACTGGACCAATCAGCGCTAGGAGGATCTGATTGGTCAGAAAAACGCTACCCTTTGGGATAATCTATATGCACATTTATGGAGGCGGGAGCAGATATTCTCACAGAGCACTTTACTCACTGATAGCTGATGACATTATTAATAAAGTATACTATATTTATAGCTCTAAAATCCTACCTACACCCACTTTAATGTTAGAACAAGATTGTTGCTTTGCAAAAGGTAATAAACAACAGAGCACATTCAGTTTAACCGTTTCAGTTATGCATTATACTCATAAAACTAAGCAAGTCTAACTAAGCAAATAACAAAACAGCTTTGAGTGGATGTGACACTACTTCATTCCAGCATATGCAATGCGTTATACATTCATTTGCATACAGGTTGGTCATGCTTGTGTTTGACTGGTCAGTACATAACATTGTGACATACTGTAGGATTGGCTAGGGTATTACTTTGTATTGGCACCACGTTATCCCCCTTGCTCTCTTGAATCTCATTCATTCCATCTGTCCTTAGCACCAAGGGCCCTTTCCCTTGGTTAGTCACACCACAACATGCTTGTTACTCTAACCTCAGTGGTTTGTATGGAAACTGTTGATATTCAGAGATAATACTAGACATGGTTGGACAGACTCAACCTATGGTGGCAACATATGTGAAGTTAGAATATAACGCTCTAGTGTCCTGTACAGAAAATACATAATAGTCTGATAATCTTATGTCTCACAAATTATTAGGCAGGCTATAATACTACTGATTTTGAATAAATATTTTAATATAATCATTTAAATGAAATGATCAGATGATCAAATAGAATAATATTGATTAGCATGCCACGACTAGCGTGAAAGGGTTAACTGCTTTGTACCTTTCCGTCTAACGATGAACTCAAACTTGGCAGGGACCAGTGAGTCCAGGCTGATGTTTATCATGTCCAGGCCTGCTTCCTTCAGCTTGGGCAGCAGCCTGGCCAGGTTCATACCATTGGTTGTAACTGCAATGGTCTTGAGGCCCTCTAATTTTCTTAGCTCCGCTATGCACAGGGAGAGACATACATAGATCCTTCAGAGACTGTAAGTTACCAAAGTTCTTATAGGCTGTCTGTCTGGCCAAATGGCAGCCATCTTGGTGATGCCTTCGGCAGAGACACAACCGCACTTTCAGTGGTCACAGGAACATAAAATCTGTATGTAGTCACCACTGAAATCAGATTTTTTATAAATACTATATTGACTTATCGTACAATATATGAACACCGTAAGGACGTCAATAATATTGCCTGTTGTATTTACATGCATGTTGCTGACATAAGAAAGTTAGCCATGTTGTGCTGCTTATGTGCTTTCGTCTGCCTTTTCGTCTAACTGACATGAACATGTCAACAAGTTCAATTCTCATTTATATTATGAATTTGCAATACTTGGCGTCCGTGTATCGATACAGTATTGCCAATGAGAAATATTGCGATACTGTGCTGTATTGATTTATTTCCCCCACCACTGCCATCGACACAGAATATCTTAAGACAGATGTCATGGAAGGCTCTATACCCTAAGAGTTGTTTAGCCACCTACCAATAATGTCCAGCACATCCGGTCTAATGAGGGGCTCTCCTCCAGTGAGACGAATCTTCTCCACTCCTTCCTGAACGAAGAGGCGGGCCAATGTCAGCACCTCAGAGGTGGACAAGAGCTGGGCCCGTGGTGTGAGCTTAACCCCCTCCTCAGGCATACAGTACTGACCTGTGTGTGTGTGTGTGTGTGTGTGTGTGTAGCCAGAGTGGAAATTAATGAACAGATGGTCAATATAAAAAAAATATCTAAACCGTACCAAAATATTTTTGATCAGATTAAAAACGTATCTGTCAAAGGCTCTAGTCAAGTACATTGTGTATCAAAATAAATACATATTGACTGCGGTAGTGTGTTCAAATAACCAGCCAACTTACAGCGCAGGTTGCATTTCTCTGTCAACGAAATGCGGAGGTAGTTGTGCTTCCGACCAAAACTATCAGTCAGGAAAGATGAAAATGGTAGGGTGTCTTCATTTATACTCTGCCTCTGGCTTCTATGGGACACCACCTCCTGAGAGAAGAGACGAGATGAAGGAACTGCACCAATTGATCATGGTAGGTCTTAGTAGCAGACACGTTGTTAGGCCTGGACATTCAAGGCTGAAGCCCCGTATCTCCGATCCAATTGATTAACTCATCCCGATTATTTAGCATGAAGGTCTACTTGACCTTGCGTATCTTGCTATCTATCAATGCACCACTACTTCACACAACCCTGACCAAACCCATGCCCGCGCGGGTCCACACACACACACACACACACACACACACACACACACATACACACACACATACACACACACACACGTTTTTAGCCTATGCCTATTTGTTTGTAAGGAAGAATACAAAACAACTCAATGTATATACAAATCATATAAACCACCTATCCATACTTTGTAATTGCTAGTTAGTGTAGGGAAGTGTTTTTCAAACTGTGGATTGGGACACACAAGTGGAGTGAGTGGGTTGTGAAAATTGCAAGCGGCCATTGAATAAATTAAGAATGTCAATGAAAGGCTTCCGCGCTTTATTATGGTGTTCCACTCATTGGTCGTGAGTAAGGTTGTGGCAAAATAAATCCTATTATATTTGTTGCACACACACAGGTATAGCATTAGCTAAAATAGATTAGAATAGGTTTTTGGAAATTACGTTAGCGGTACTTGGTATTCTTTTTACCATTAAATAGTTACAATGAACTGTACATGAGTTAACATTAGACTAAATATACTAGAGAGCTAGAGATGGAGGCCCGGAAAGACACAGACAACAATAATACGATGGACAAACAAGGAAAGAGAGAGAGAGACACAACAGTAAAATATGATGGAAACACTAGGAAAGAGAGACAGACAATCTGCCTAAAATATAATGGAGATACAAGGAAAGACAAAGAGACAGACACCAAATAGTGATGAAAAGATAGACAGACAACAAATAAGCTTAAATGAAGACACCAAGAAACACAGACAACCAAGAGTAAAAGACACAATGAAACACACAGAGATATAACAACTAGCTAGTTAAATATTATGAAGACACCGTGAAAAACAAATAGCAGACTATGTTATGCATTAACAGAAAATGGTAGATACAGAAGTTGTCATTGAAACGGAACAGTGTTCAAAAACTTGGTCAGTAATGCATTTAGAAGTAGTTACTGAAACAGAACAGTGTTCAAAAATTGGTCAGAAATGCATTTAGCTGTATTTTGCACTTGAGGTTCGGTGGGTTTGTGTCTGGGCTAAGCCCCTGATCTCTAAAAACGTATTAAAAAAGTATAAAACTGTCAAAGTTTACATTATACTGTACATTTACAATCCTAGATTTTGGTTGATAAAAAACACATTCATTTACAACACAGCAGGCGCTGGGAATTAAAGTTGGTTATACTGTACCAAGGATCTTTTCACATGTGAATTGTGAACAAAGATTAGGCACTTTGTCACTGGAGTAAAGGTTACATATAGTAACATGTACTTCTGTCTGTCTATGGCTGTTCATTCATAATCTGTTTAATCACTAGTTATTGTTGAAATAGTATCTTGGTTGACTTATGCCACAGCAACAACTGAATTATTCTGGGAAATAATAAACTCCATCTTATCTTATTTGCAAATAATACACATTGTCACAGTATGTCTGAAATTACAGTTAGGTAATCACTATCAGAATTACCCCTTCCCTTTATAAAGTGAAGGCATGTGTTTCTGCAGATCTTCATTCTAATGTATAGCTGTAGGGCTGCCTAAATCAAGTTCGAATTCCAGTTTTACATGTTACATAAGAAATCCTTCAGTCACGTGTAAATAATCTAAAGGCAACGTTTCAAGTATGACATTCAGTACATACAAATTCCATCTAAAACTAAACTAATATAGCCAAGAAAAAAAAAGTATGAAACATATTCTAAAAAAAAAAAAAAAAAACAAGTTGAATGGATTATACTGTTGATGGGCTGCCTAGCCTATTTTCATATTAGATTGGACCCTTGGTCTGGTAGGCAGTATTACTATACAACGTGAGGCTAAACACATCTACAGCAAATAACGATGACAGTAAAGGCATTGTGTCTGTATGATACGGTAGCATACTGTAATTATAATACAGTGTAAGGCCTACCTGTTTTGGCCTGGCTTGAACGGATGCAGCAAAGTTAGAGACAGGACTGCAGTCTGCAAGTTCAAGTTCATTTTCCTTGTGCGTAGCACTGGAGTACCACCGTTGAAGCTTCCCGTTCGCGCATTGGGCTAATACTTTACCTAAACAGCTTAAGTATTCCCTTTTGCCGTACTGACTGTCTATGAAGCGATAGCATATACTATTGTAAGTGGCCATTACCTTCACACTGCCGATGAACAGGTGTACTGTTTAATAGCTTGTCAAGTTATTGTACTATCATGCAGTCGTCAACGTTTTGCTATAGTGGGATAAGCGGGCGGTGACACCAACAACCAATCGGGTCAGATTGCGCTTTAGCTGCTATCTCTGGGTAATGTAGTTTAATTTAGTTTTAGGCACAGCCTGTAGTTCTATGGAAATTATACCCACTGTACCCACCAGAGTGCGGTAGTCTACAACCAACAGGTAGACTAATATATTGACTGCAGGTACATTGCAGTCTATGAAATACAGGCATTTATCTCTATTGATTTGTTTTTCTACAAACAAATGCTGTTAGTTTAGGCGTAGGTTACTGTAGATGGTTTTCTTTATTCATGAACTCTTGCATGGGATATTAGCGATTCTCAAGGGGGTTTATGATTGATGTTATTAAAAAATGTATGATCATTTTATTTAGTAGGAAACATTATTGATACAAGTAGTATGAAGTATTGTGGCTGTAGGAGTTATATGGCCGTCATGTTCATCTGGACTGACAGCTTTGGCAGGTCAGATTATGCCAGCAGCAAGCCAAGATTACACATTGTGCTGTATGAGATTCCTTCAGTCTGTATGATTCTTACAGTCTATTTGACACAACTATGTTCTTGTAATGTATATTTAATGTCTACCACAACACATGCTTTGATACATTGGATGTTTATGATATTGTGTTATTTAAAATATAATACACTCATGAATGTGAATATATGTCATATAGCATGTTATTAATTCCTTAACAGCTTGTGATAGGCTATTATGATGGCACTACATTATCTGATCCAATAGCTATGTAACTGCCCATTTTGCTTCAGTATCCCAAATCAGTTTCTAAAAAGCAAATGCACCTAAGTAGAGCAGATTCCTTTAATGGTTAGTGGTAATAATGTTGCCTTGACACAGCAGTTAAAGAGTGGTATTTAAAGCAGATACATCAAATGATGGGTTAGTTCCTACTCTAGTCCAGTAGTGTTCCCATCACTTATGTGTGGGTGTGATTTATATTTTGGAAAAATAGAGGGAACATGAATTTGCATATGGCTAATACCAGGTGGTGTCACACTGTATCACTTGATGCCATGCATTCATTATCGTTGTTCGCTGGCTGTGGATTTGTCTTTGTACATTTTGTGTGAAAATATGTATGATATTTGTTTCCTTCAGAAATGTTTTTCTTACATCCAGTTCCACATTTTAACATATTATAATCATTTCAAAAATTATACATGACCAAACCTACCAAAATTAATGGAAAATAATTTTGTTTCTTTTACAGTGCACTTATATGAAGCGCAGTGTATGAAGCGCTAAAAATGATCTACCTATCTATCTTTCAAATGCCTTTTTAACCAAGTACACATAATTGTGTATTAACATTTTTGTCTTGGCCCTTTGTTGCACTTTGGTGAAATGTATTTATTTGATCCAGTTGCAATGTTTGAATTATTTGTATTTTGTAATATTATTTTGTCTTTATTCAGGGGGTATGAGTTGACATGCAGGCATGCAGGGTTATTAAAGAAACACATAAGAAACAAATAGGATACATTGCTTTGGCTACTGTAGTGCCAAATGTCTAGAGGCTAAGTTAAAAGTGTGAAATGCATAATACATTGCATACATTGCATACATAATACATACATAATAAAAACTGATACAATACTCTAAATTACTGTGACAAACAACTTACTGTAATGTCATGATACCCTAATCTTTAGAAGTGACTATATGCTGAAATCAGACCACTTGTTGCTAAATCTTCATTTGAGATTAATATCTTAGTGAATTCTCTGAAAATGGTAAACATGTATCTTGGAATATTGAATAATAGGCAAAGGCATTATTTACAGGAAGATATTTTTTAGGGGAAATAGGAATTTCCCCTAAAATGTTATGTATTTTACCTGATATCAACTATCTGCCCGTTATAGGTGTTAGCGTCAGGAGAGAGAATGAAGGGATGAAGCTGTTCATTAAATGGGGAGTATAGCAGAAAAAAACACTTGGACGATCAACTGATGAGGAATCTCATCAGGTTTCAGAAATCTTTGTGAAATATTTGTGATGTGATGATGTAGTGATCCCAATGAATATGTATTTTATGTTTATTTTGTTTATTTTCATTTTAAGATCGAGATGTTTGTATGTGTTCACATAGAGAGGAACATTGAGGGCAAATCTTTATCTTTAATCTTTTCGTTACATCAATGTGGCTGCAGTATAAATATAGCAAACACATTTTGTCTGAATGTCTTCAAACAAATAACAGAATTGGTGCAAACTCTGAGGTCTCTATGGCACCCCATGATGATCTCATTACCCGTTACCATGGTATTTCTTTGAAAAGGTGCACCCTGCACCATACTGGCTGTTGTCACCTACATCATCATACTTCCAGATGTATCTGTGCTTCAGAATTTTAGATTATATTTCCTCATTTGCTTTTAAAGTTATTATTAACCACAGCATGAGGTGGAGCACCTTCCAGTTCTCATATATTAATGAAAAGGTGGTGAGCATGTGAATAATTTAGATTTTTCTTCTGTCCAGGCAGATGCCAACTGAACCACATATTCTACCCTCACTTCATCAGAATGTTATGATTTTCCATTTTGATTTCAAATAATATTCTCACTTGGAATAGGTTACACACTGTTTGGATAGGTATGTATTATGTTCTTGAATCATGCAGTAAGTGAAAAGTGAATAAGTTAATAAATAATTTGAATAAAACACAGAAAGAAGAAATAACTAACCCAAACTAAACAAAGGACCTACAAATGAGGTTGCAACATTCCCCTGCTTTCAGAAATGTAAGAAAATGTTCTATATACTGTACAATATTTTAAACATAGCAGCAAACTATTATTTTGTATGTAAAGAGTGGTATGTAACTGCTTCTTGAACAAAGAATGACATCACACCTTCTCTGTGTGTGTTGCAAATCCAATATCTTCTGTTATTTGTTTTCATTGCCGGTCTGGACGAGAGTGCATGTTACAGTAGTGTGTGTATGTGTGTGTGTGTGTGTGTGTGTGTGTGTGTGTGCATGTATGTGTGCGTGCATTTGTGGGTGCATGTGTGTGTGTTGCCCACAAAACATTAGTTTTGGTCTGAGATGCTGGTGTGCATTTGGCATTATTCAATGCATGATACCTGCTTTACTAGATTCTACTTTTTAAAATTATATTTCCCAAGGGAAATGTAATAATTACATACATTATAACTAAATATAGGAGCATATTGAAATATTCAATCTGTTTCTACAGTTTTTGTTTTCTGGATGTGGATTTGGACATTTTTATTTTAAATTAGTCTTTCATCCTTTATGAGTGAACATGTTGGCAATTCATTCATCTACATGTTGGAAAATAATACGTCCCATCTACCCTCAACGATATGAGCCTGCATGGAGCAACACTCTTGCATGTGACATTTTAAAGAGCATTTTCTGAAAAATAGAAAGATAATAAGGAGGTTGTTCAACCGTATGATTGTTTTTCAATGTAGATCTCAGCAATATTTAAAAAGGCATTTTTTCCCCCACAGTGTGTAATGTACACGTGTTTTAGGTTTAACTCCTTAAAAACAGTTTGCTTGGTTATAGATGTGTTATGGTTGAGAAGACATTATTTATTCATATTTGCTGAGATGTGTTCCTGTCCTAAAGATTATGTACAACGCTCAAGTTACAGGCTTCTTGTGGAAGTGGTGTACAGGCGCATATACACAGATAGCCTACGGCATATCTGTTGAGGCAGGGATGCACCGTACTGTACCAACCTTAAATTAGAAACACCAAGGAACGGAGATGCTTGTATTGTTTTACATCTCACCGGATGATGACAGGCAAGACAAAAAAAAACAAAAAAACGATAATAATAATAATAATAATAATAGAGAAATAGTGTACTATTATTTTTTAAATTATTATTATTTGAAGGAATATTTAAAGTAAGCAGTTTATATTCGGATTAAGTCCTCTAAGCAGTTCCTTCTTTGTTTCATGCCAATGAGGACCTACAGTACAGTGCACTGCAATTACAAGACAGCACAGCTTTAAACAGAGGTGGTCTTTGCAGAGAGCATGCATTATTGACAAGGAAGCTTTTTCTTTGTCAGAAAAAAAGGAAAGATAAAGACAACCCCTGCCTGGTTGCTTTAAAACACATTTTCTAAGAAAGCTGAGTACATTAAAAGCAAGACAATGTGGCCAGCTGTGAGTAAGTGGTAAAGACTGAAAGGTTTTGAGCTTACTCTTGTTCAGATGCTCAGAGAAAAGTTTTTCTGAAAGGTCACCATCCACCATCCAGCGGTGCCATGCACAGCTTGCACAGCTACGACCTCATGGTCAATAGACTAGCAGTGGGGGCACTATTGAGTCCGAGGAAAGGCCTTGGAAGCCTTTCTGTCTGACTTCACAGTCCATAAACGTATGTAGTGTGATTTATTTCTTCATATTTTTCCTGGCTGCTTCTCTACAAACAGAGAAACAGCGGTAAATGGGACTATAACATGCATAGACTGACTCCCTGCCAAAAAGCCTCTGATAATAATACATTATAAATAAGTGTGAGTCACTCTACAAGGAATCCATCATTAGCAAGTTCCTCTGTGGCCTAGAATCACTTAACTGAAGTCCCCCGCGGTGACAGCACTTGGATGGTTGTTTTTGGCACCTGATACAGTATTAGCGGCTAAATAAGTTTAAAATGACATGGCTGACTGACAGTTCTTATCAGCTTGCTTGAGCTTCATACAGCACGAACCATGTTGGGTAATATTTATTTATACAGAATATCACTGTGCATCAATACCTATAAAGGTGGCGGTGGTATAATTACGCAAAGTACACATTATTTTCAGACGTCGTGCTGTGCCTCATGTTTGTCTGATATGGCAGGTATACCAGTACTTTAGTAGAATCAGAATGACTGCTAAAGAAACAACCTATATTCCCACAGCCATTGTGTGAAATACAAATCTGGAATACAGTAATATCATGGCCAAAATAGACAGTTTAATTAGACCGTTTAATTTGATCTCATTACATGTTTGGTATCATTTGTACAATGTAATTGGTTGCTTACAATGTTAATATAATTTAACTATCTTTATTATAACTGAACATACTGTATGTGTTTTCCACTGTGCCATTGTTGAAATTTACTTTATTGTATTGTATTATTTACAAAAAATAACTTGTGTTGATTACCACCTGATGTATTCAGCATCACCCCATGTACTGTATCTGTTGTGAAATAAAAACCTTTGAAGAAAAAAACACGTTGCTTGATTAAAATTACAGTGACCTACAGAGTACATGGACGCTGCTCTTCTGTAAGCGCAAAGCTTCATTTAGCTAGAATAACGAGAAAGTGGTTGTTATTTAAAGACTGGAGCCATGACAACAGAGGACTGCTGCTCGGGTAGGAAATTGGCTGTGATTTTCTGAGGTAGAATGGTTTGGAGAAATAGTATGAGGTATTGGGTATTAAATGAATGTGATTATTGAAAGTGTCTAAATCTTATCTAATTAATGTGAAAGGACTAAATATATGCTGAGTTGTGTTCTGAAAAGTGTGTGATTGATTACTAGATTTTGAGGTTGTTCTCAATGGCACATTGGCTTGCTGTGCCATTCTCAGATGGAAATGATCTTGTGTAACCATCCAAATTTGCCTTGGGTGCAGATGGCTGCATGTTGAACATGACTGTGAGTCAATTGTGGTGTCATTTGGTTGTTTGAAATGAGTCTCTTTCGCCTCACCAGCTGCCATGAGAGAGGTTTGTCTGATCTGGTCAAAGCAAGATGGTTAGAATATGTATAACCGTGAGTCCTGAGAACATATTGGGCTATACTGTGGCACTCCTGCATTTTAAACTAATTGCTGTACGTTTATCAATCTGACAACATAGCACCGAGACAAATGTCCTCCTTCAAGAGAGAGATGCAAACTACAGAAACATACAGACAAATTACACTCTCATTCCCTCAACATGTCAGCTAAGCAATGAACTGTGGGAGATCACCTAAACAGTAAGGGGCACAGGGAACAGGAAACAAAATAACAAATGTTTTCATGGTTCACTAGATCAAATGACATAGGTTATTTATTCAGTCTTATTTGTTGAGATCACTGCAGACATTTATTACATGTATATCCTAGTGTGTGTGTGTGTGTGTGTGTGTGTGTGTGTGTGTGTGTGTGTGTGTGTGTGTGTGTGTGTAAAATATAGAGAGAGAGACATAGATTAATAATAAATAAACAAATTATAGCTTA
>JAODLL010000015.1:3829862-3844651 GCA_026546735.1 Forbesichthys agassizii
CAGCGTTAAGTAAATAGGGAGTGACAATTTGATGGCTCTAGAATACGCAGGAAGATATTATACATAAAATCATAAATATAATAGAAAATATCACTTTTTGGTTCTTACCATAGTTTACATTACTTCAACATCAAGGTGTAGCCTTTAAAAAACAACCTAAATATCTTAGTGTATACTGCTATATTGCAATTGGTTTCACTTTCAGACTTAATTCTGCTGCAGTATATCATCATGGATTATACGTCAAGACATAATGACACTGCAGTGTTGGATATACTCCTCTTTGGATGACAGTTTTGTAATACAGCATTTAACACTGCAGGAACCTGGGGAGAAATGACTTTTACTGGGGAAAAAATTACAAAAGAGCCTAATTAACTTCTTATTCATTCAGAAACCCTGACAGGTTCAGCTAATGTAGTCAACTTTAATACTTTTCAGCATAGTTCAAACTATTCTAAACAACACATAAAACAACAAAAGCACATCCTGGCATCTCACAGATATTCTTTTTAATGGTTCTTTTTTTTCAGTGCACCCACAATTCAGTGGGCATAAAGCTCGTTAATTGGAAAGATTGCCCAGATATCTCACGTGAATGGCCTTTTAACTCATTGCTATTTGCAGAATGTACTATGGTTTGTATGTTCAATTTAGCTTGCCACTGTCAGGGTGAAAATATTATATGAACAAAGCATTATTTATTTCTCTAGTATTAAAAAAAAGAGAATAATACTAAGGAGTCCATCATAAACATGCACCTTTACATCTTTATAATATAATCTTCATTTTCAAACATTATATAGAAAATACTCATTCTGTGATTTACATACAGTATTCTTTCTGGCAAATAACAATTAATCACATACATTTCAGACAGAATCCCAGTAATTTTTCATTCTCTGATTTCTGATTCCTGAGCAGAAAGATGATACAATACCACCTCTCAACAACGCCCACTCATAGATATTCAGTCAAATTTCAAAATTATTTGGTAGTGTACATTTTTCACATTTAACGTTATCATTGTGGTTTTGTAATAATGTGCGTGTCTGTGTGTGTGTGTGTGTGTGTGTGTGTGTGTGTGTGTGTGTGTGTGCGTGTGTGTGTAAATGTGAGTTGGGCTTATCTGACATGTCGGCCTTTGTGAATACATTTAAGCTTCAATGTGTGTGATGCAGAGAATTCTTGGGTCCTAGGTGCTGCGGGAGTGTATGGCATTGTCAGGTCCATATTAGATTGTGCAAACATCATTTTACAGCATCATTGCCTGTGTCTTTTTTAACAGTTGAGTCCTTTGAACAGCTCATTTGACAAACAGTGTGTCCTTGGAATTTTTTGTTATATAATAACTGCCAAGATTTGCCTCACTCATTCTGGAATGCTAAGCAAATCAGGAAAAGTATGTATGGCACAGTAACCATTTTGAAGATTGTTAATTCCTGAAAAACAGGCTTCTTAGTCGTCTATCACAGAGCTCCGAAAGAGTTTCTGAAAATGTTGGTGCAATCACCCATGGGAAAACCATAGACTCAAATACTTTCAGTACCTTTATACAGTACCTCAGTATTGCTGAGTTACAACTATGGTAAAGTTGTGAGTGTTCCTCATATTCTTAAAATATATATCACCTTATATAACCCATGACATATGAAATTAGGTACTTCCAAAACATCCAGTCATTCTGCTGAATCTGAGGTTATTGCAGGTGTGTGAACAGGTAGTCCTTCAAAGTTTGCAGATTTCTAGACACTGTGCACTAGCTACGTAACTACGTAACTTGAGATGCAGTGATCTATTGCGCTACATTTTGCCTGCTGAGATATAAGGTATGAGCTCACAGAGAAAGAGACACGTATGTGATTTCTGCGCTGTTGTACTCATATCTCCCGCTCCATAGCTCCACACTAGCACTTCTCCGCATTGAATGTGGCTCCTGGCTCCTCTTCTGCCACCTGTACCACAAGAACCCTTGATCACGAAGTGACCTCTCTGTGCTGCCAGTGGCCTCTTCACTGAATCCCTCAAGGACATCAGACACTGCAGGTCCAGGGGTTGGCTCAGGCTCAGTTACTGTCATAATCAGTGATGGTACGTGCATGCTCTGGGTATCACACTGTGGTGGACCACCTGAATCCAATGGGTATGGGTCTGATGAGCTCAATGGAGGAACGGGGTCTGAAGGTTCAAAGTGTGTTTCTGAAACGGACTCTGGTTCAGGTGAGACGGGACTAGGAGGAGATATAGTGACAATGACCTGTACTGGTGAGCCTTGAATGGCTGCTTCCTTGGGCATTTGAGCGAAGTGATACTCCATAGCTGGATGTACAGGATTCTCTGAGCACACATCACTGAGCGCTATGGAGTGTTGGGAAGCATCTGGACAGTCTGAGTGTTCGACGGATGGATTTAAATCCAAAGACAGAGAGTCACCACTCAGGTCCAATGGCTCCGGTTCAGGGTCCATAAACACTGAGTCAAGATCATCTTGGTCTAGGGAGGTCAACATAACGATGTCAAAGTGGACCAGATCAGCATGATATACAGGGGCTGCATCAAGAGGCTCTGGAAGTGGTGGCCACTCTGGTTCTTGAAACTCAGCTGATTCAGCAGTGTTTGGTTCAGAGGTAAATAGTGTTTCTGAAAGGGCCTCACTGGGATCATCTGGAAGGGACAGATCTGCATTTGAGACAGTATCAGTTGGACTTAGGGGTAAGTTGAAGTCAAGATACTCTGACACCACGATGGATGGGTATTGGCTGTCTGGCGCTAAGGCAGATGGAATATCAGTAGTCAGGCTGTGTGATGCCTCACAGGTAGTACTTTGACCCTGATCCAGGTGCACTACTGACTCCGTGGGGGAGTCCTGTGGTTTAGTGTGTGACTCTGTTGGGTTCAATGGGCCCGGATCGTCTAATGGTGAACATACATGTACAGTGTCTCTAGTCACTGGGTTTGACGTATACACAGTGACAGGCGGTTCAGACTCAGAAGCAGATGCCATGTCATCCTCCTGTTCCTCAGGTGGCGACACCATAACTACCGGAAGTGGATGGGGTAAATTAATATTTGTTTGCGGCACTGAGTCAGAAGGCTTTTTATCGTCTTGCTTAAAAAATGTACATTGTGAATGATAATCACTGACCCTCTCCACGGTACGTTTTGAGACAAATATGGTGTCTCGTTCCGTTATCTCTGAATCCTGCATGCCAGTCTCTGTAGTGTCTGACGGTGTTGTGAAATGAATAGTAACTGGTTGAGAGGTGAAAACATCTAATGGACTCGTTTTATCACAGCTGACAAGTTCTGGTGAGGGCAAATCTACAGGTTTTGGCACTACCTGAACCGGTTTAACCGAGCCTGGAAGTAATGGATCTAAAGAAAGTGGTATGGCACTTTCTACATACATTGATTGTGGGCAGGCAAGTATGCTTGGATCCATAGAGAGTTGTTTTGGCAGATGTCTGCGAGACCCTGCACCCTTTTTGTGGTCCTCTTTTTCTTCGGGACAATTGACGGCGGCGTCGGCAGTGTTTTGCCGTATTAAGACCTTGCTCCTGGCCTGCGTGCCAACAGACACTTGGGGCTTCTTCTCTCTGGTCACCCCCGTGCTTCTATCTGTCCCAGAGGCTCTAAGCCCCGCTCCTCTCATTGCTCCTCTGTCTACACCTCCACTCGCCCCATCTGCCACGTTGCCTCCTTGGGGAGACCACGTGTTGTAATGCTGCGTGAAGGTGTTGAAGTTACTGTTGAAAGCACGGAGCTCTGTGCAGAGGTCCCTTCTGAGGTCAGCCAGCTCTCGACGCATGGCTGAGACCTCTTCCTTCCACTGCATGCTGATGGCTGCAGCCAAGGTAGCGGACTCCTTGATGCTTGCCTGGATGGCCTTCGGGGAAGGTCGCTCTGAAGTGTGAACACTAGGTCTGGGGGACCTGAAGAGGCTTGGCGAAGCAGGTGGTCCCGATAATGGCTTGGCTGTAGCCCCCAAATCATCTTGTTGGTAAAGCCTGTCTCTTCTAATGGGGCAGCCTAGATCGTCATGAGCCAGAGGTTCTGTGTCTGCCAAGACCTTGAGTACACTGGCCCGGTCAGGTAAACAAGAGTCTTCCTGCATATACGTTTTGTCTGGAAGGCAAATATAAATATGTATATGTAATACAGCCACAGGTGCGGACAGCTGGAGAGAATGTGCTTAATAGTTACAAAGCAGTAACATTACATCATGCACTGATTGCTTTATGAGTCAAAATAAGATGTAAAGGAATTTGGTAAACCTCCATTTACCATATATATATATATTGTATATATATATATATATATATATCACGAGTAACACAGTAGACTAACCTTTGTGAATATTATTATCACGAGTAACACAGTACACTAACTATGGAGTGTAACAACTCCATTACAACAAAGTGTCTGTTGGAAACCAACACAACACAGGCAAAGCATTCTCATTTTGACTCATTTCTGCTAATGGCTTACACTGCCTTCTCAATCTAAATTTGTTACATGCATTCTTAACATAATTTCAGTGCACAAAGCTGATACTCCCAGCTCTCGATACACATCAGAGAAACAAGGCAATACTACAAGTACATGAGGCATAAAAACAGTCCCCACGTGCATGCTATTTTTGCTTTCAGTTGGAGCTAAACAACGTGTACTTTGTGCAGTGAAAAGAGGCAAAGATGAGCAAAGCTTCCAAACCGCTCCTCATCATTCAGGAAGTATAGTATGAACCCTATTGAAAGTGTGTGGTCCAATTTGACCCTGTGATTAAAAAGCACCCATTGCCCCTTATTTACAGCAGTGGTCAAATCCACCATTTGCTATCCTCTGCATCCTGAAAGTACAAACATATTGAGAAAGCAGTGTAAGCAACAAGGCAACAAGGACTATTTTCAAGCATTATCCGACCAAAGCACGTCTCCAGATGGCCACACCTCTATCCTTCCCTATCACAGCTGCTGTCGTTTGTGTCATTACAGTGGCAAGACGCGGAATCCGTATTGACTTCTTTTCCAGACACTTTTTACATTTCTTCTTTTCTTCCCACTTTCTTCAGCAGTATCGGTGCGTCTGTAAATCCAGCAATCATTATGGGAATAGCCAGCACTTTACAGTTAATAAGGAAGGGCAATCATCAGCAATAGCCTTGTGTTAGCTGAAGAGCTTCTTTGGATGTGTTGAAAGAGAATATGTGTGTGACATGTGAATTGGAAGTTTGGTCAATTAAAGATTGAAAGCTAAATGTATATGTTAATCTAGATTAGTCAGTACCAATGTCTGGGAACAAGACATACAGTTTGCAGTAAGACAAAGTAATGCAATTAAGTCTCTGTTGAAGACCAGTTTAAATGAGTACACCTTTGAATTGAAGTGCATCACCATGTAATGGCAAGGACGTCCTTCATGTTCTTTGCAAACGCTACCATGTGGCATCATAACAATAGGCAGAAATCAAACCGTATATCAAAAAGCCCTGCTTTCTTATTCTGGTCTGAATTTGTCTCAATATTCCTTAATGTTTTTCAATAGGGTTCATAGCTTTACTCTCTGATGCATCCAATGAATGAGCAGATGAAGCTGTATCCAAAATTCATGTAGGATGAAATCGGCACAACTCACAAGCTGGAGCTAACGTAATGCAATTTAAAAGTGATGAAAACTTACAAAATCTCATGCACATATATGCAGTTTACGCTATCTGATCTATGTTTTAGTCATCACCAAACATGTCAATGCAGGCCTCTGATGTCACATCTGTGCGTAAGCTAACAATATTCTAAACTTACTACATGATATGGAACAATGTAAAATCAGTTACCTGTGGTGGACCTAATGGTCGAGGTGACGGTGGAGGAGCCAATAGAGGGGATGCAGTCATCGTCTTGGGAGTAACCAGCCTGTATGGCTCGCAGGTAGCTGTGACTCCTGGTCCTGAAGCAGCCAGGTAGGTCTAAAGCCTCCATGGCCTGCGATTCCACTTCGCTAAACACAGACTCGCAAACTGATTCAAACTGGCCATTCACCTCTGTTTCGCTTACCTGTGAAAAACAAACGGCATTGTTTCCTCCACATTTTCCAATTATCTCCTGGTTTATTGGGATGACTTTATAGGTTGGCTAAAGCCTAATAATGTATTTTTCTTTTGTATTTTGGCATCAAAGCTAGTATACTAATAAATCATGTGCTGCGTAAAATAACTAAAGTGGTTGTTTCTGCAAAGTTTAAATAGTTGAATGGTTATCACTCAATTAACATTTGGCAATTGAAAGCATTGAAGATAACAATGCGTGCGTAGATTTATTATCTTGTCATGCTTCAAGAGTGTGTTGGTTATGCTAAAGATAGAGGGTAGGAATTACAAAACGCTTGGTTTAGCTTTTAAGAATCCAGACAAATCAATACACATCACATTGAGAGAGAACAATTCCTGCTAAACTCAAGTCTTTTCAAGATTATTCACACTGATATAGAATAAAGTGTTGTATTTATTATTGATAAGCATTAATTATTTATACAGAGAAGTATCTTCTGATATGCAAACCACACTCTGAACTCACCTGACTCACTTGGCTAACACAGCTAGCTTGGCTAAGGGTGCTGACTGCTCGCATATAACTCTGGTTCCTGGAGCGAAACTTTGGGGAATTGTAGTTGGCAGAAGGATCCAAGGCAATGCTAGGGTGCATGTTCCTGGCAGCTTGCAAGTGGTAGCTCTGACTGGACAGAGGAACACAGATCAAGACACAGAGTTAGGCTACAAGGACCACATTGATAGATTGAATTAGGTCAATTAAATATATTCTAATACACAAGTAGTATCAATAGTGGCTACTACAGGCGTGGCATGATGACAAATTAGGTTCCAGTTAACAGGCTGTGGGTGTCCTCTAAGCACCATGAACATCAGAGAGAGACACAGCCCCAATGCTGTGTTCTACAGCGTCCTCAAAATGGCAATTCGATTAGCTATTGTGCTGAAACATCTAATCAATGAGTGAAAATGAGGGAAATGCAAATAAGGAGTCAGTTAGAGAGCAAACACTTCAGAGCAAGAACCCTGGGGTCAGCCTGGGCAATTAATTGTGTTCTTTCTTAAAACACTCAGGAAACCGACAAAAACCATGTCTGGAAGAAGAAAACAATAGAGTAAGAGAGAGCATAGACTGTACAGTAGGAAGAGCACGTTAGAATTTCAAAAGTCAGGTCCCTTCGCTGGATGTAATCCTAATGTCAGCCAAGCATGAGTAAGCAGTTTCTGAGTTTATTATAGAGACAAGACCTGGTGTTTGGCAAGCACAAAGAATGCTGTTGAGATTAAATCCTCTCTAATCCATCTTGCTGTGTCATGGCAAAGCCTTGTGCATTGGTTGCGTAATATATATCATACAATCTAAGGCAAGTCACGGTTCTTTTACAAACCTGAATGTGGTGGAATATATAACTATAACACAGTAAATCGAGGATTCATCTCATACTTGGTCATCAAGTAAGTTCATCAGATCCTATGCGTTGTTAGTTATTATTGTGTTTAGCGCTTGGCGTTTTGCGGGTTGCCCCGGGTGACCCCTCATTGACAGGTTTTAAGTGTTTGCTCTGCGAGGCGTGCATACTGAGAGTGTCAGCAGGGCGACCAGCCAACTGGCCCACAGATCTGTCCACTGCAACCAGGAGGCTACACAGAGAGGAGACTCGCATTCACCTTAAGTCTGCAGCAAAATTGGTGATGTAGTTACGCATGTCACTGTTGATTTTATCCAAACGGTAAGAGCTGTGGGTAGAGAAGAAAGCACAGTTACTGATTCCGGCGGCCAAGATAGTTGGATGGGTGGAGTCCAATGGAACTGGTTCTGTATGAAACTTTGGGATCACAGAATGTTTGCTTTGGGTGCTTTCACCAAGATGCTGCAAACATTAGGGTGATAGAACATGACTGCCTTTCATAATGACTGAAGGTTGAATGTTGAAATGGTAATGGTTACTAATGAAGCACAAGGACATACAGTAGATAATGGACTTTGATGAACAACCCGTAAATCAATTTGTTAAACCAGCATGTGAATAGAAAACCACGGATTTTGCAACCACTGGGAAACCTAAATATTATAAGTATGGCAAAATCCAGATTACATTAGAACATGAACATTACATTGTAAACCAGAATGCCTGCCATGGCAAATTAGATCTGCTTAATTAAAGGGCACAAAAAAACCGCATCCTCAAACAATGAAACTGACTCAAGCTTTTAGCTGACAACATTAGATGGAAGTCCAACAACTGAGGCATAAAATGTCCATTACTTTCCCCATCTCTGCTGCACAGCAATGTCTACTATTGTCAGCTGAGCGAAGAGAGATTGTTTTGTGAAAGTGCTGGCCCTTTATAATTTCTGCTGCTAATGTCTAACTGTAGCTAATGCACTTCCATTGTTAGCCAACATTAAGCTACTTCTGTAGATGATGGAAATCTAACACGTCGCCCCCACTCTCCCGGCTTTTCATGTCACCAGTACTGCGCTAGCTCTCCATGGTTAAACAAAGACCTGCCTCGACAATAGCTGTTGTGTGCAAAGGTCTGAAGAAAGAAGGAGGCGCAAAATACATAATTGATAGTGTGTATGTGCAACCGTAGATGCTGAGGCATGGAAAAGGAGTGTTAGCCGGGAAGCTAAATGGCACTTAGGGGAATTCCGTCTGACTAACACCTGGAAGGTAAGGAGAACAAGCAGAAGAGAATATATACTGTATGAACAGCCTCTTGTCTCCTAATGGTAGAACAGTGTATCTTAATCTGTGACCCTTCCCCTTTGTGAGGTTGCAAGATGATCATGGTCATGAGATCATTTCGATTATAGTATCTATATTTTTATCTATATTGTTATATTTATTTATACAATATGCATATATCATTATATTGTCACACACAATCACTGCACTAGAAGATAACTAGTATGAAACATGAATTCCCTATTTATACAAAATACCACAAGACAATTCCAACAAGTTCAGGTAAAGTACACAGCGCTACAAAGAACAGAATACATTTCGAGTACATTCTAGCTGTTATAGAGTATTTGAAATTGCTATGTTATACATATGGTGAAAGAGTGCATTGGAGCATTGAAGCATAGCAAACACAAACAAGCTAGTCAATGCATCACACGTCCTGCAGTGACAAATCAATGGATTAGAGCTCTGCCTCGACCTTGGGATCTGAGAGAGTGCCCACATGTAATGCAAACCGAATGAGTAATTACTTTGTGTCACATCAGGACTTATCAAATGCTTGTCAGTGCTACTTTTGATTAATTACAGCTGCTTAGGAGGCTAATCATGGACGGGAGCATGCGTGAATGTGTGTCAAATAAATTATTTATTTTAGAAACTACCCAAAATAGCTTGGACTGAATATTTTTTTTGTGGTTAAATGCTAACTACACAGATTCTTCCAGCAATTTTTAAAGATATTAAATATGTTTGAATGGCTTGAATGGTGACAATGGTACTGTACACATTCCATTTATCATAGTTTCATTCAGAGCGCTGTAGACCAAGCCGTAGGGGACCTGACAAATGATTCTTATCAAATGAAAATCATCATAGACGTCTAACCCTGCTCAATGACTCCTTACAGGTGCGAGCAAGAAGACAGACAAGGTCCTGTCAAAAGAGAAGCCATCCCCCCAAGGGCACCAGACAGCCACGAGCAGGGCAATACCCCACCTTCTCCATGTTCCTGTCTCCAAGCCAGTCTAATTCCCTTCCAGACCAATGAACCGTAGAGCAGCAAGAGCTCTCATGGCAGATGCCACTCGCATCGCGATGCCACTTGTCCACAGGCCCTCAAGACAGTAGCACTAGATAGAGACAATAGCATTAGGGCTTCTTATCACACACACTAAACAACTAAAGGTCTGTGAACAACTGTATTATATTTACAGCACAAAACGGCACAGTAAACAGCAATCAAGGACAACCAGGCCTACAGTACCCGCACTAACCCTGCACTCACACTGCCAGCTACAGTCAGCTACAAAGCGACAGAACTTCATTCATTTCAATGAGCGGCGGGCGACTACGGCGACAGTGAGCGACAAAGAGGCCAGCCAATAGCGGCTGGCGACTTGGAAGGTTGACCAACATCGAACATTCAGTGACGCGGTGTAGCGACTAACAATCAGAGAGTAGATGTGTGTGGGTGACGCCCATCCCTCTTATTGGCGATCGAAAATGGAGGAGAAAATGTATGCTTGCTCATGACAAGTTCTACAATTGTTCATGAGTTTGTTTACCTAACGCATGTAGCAAGGCAGACACACTAACGTACCTCTTTGAGTGACAGGGCAGACACACCCACCAGCGACGGCTACAAAGCGGCCTGGCTACAACCAGCTACAAAATTGCTGGCGGTGTGAGTGGCGGGTAAAACAACAGACTTTCTGACTTTCGTCAGGAGCATATATAGGTATATATAGGTATATCAGAGTGTAAAACACATTGACAACTATCCGAAAACGACGGGAAGAAAGCGAAGGGCACACTCAACAAGAACAGCTACAGCACCCCTGGGAGGTTAAGCTATTGCAGTTTTGCATGAATGTGACAACAAACCTGCTCCTCAAGTCTCAATAATGCCACTGTAGCTGTCAATGAGCCTATAGGGACAAGGCACACGCAGTGATCCAACCCAGTCAATACATGCTTTTCAGCAGAGCTGACTGCAGGCCTAACCATGGAGGGAGACATTATTCACAGTGAGTACAATAACTGCAAATATAGGCCGTCCTACTCTTGCATTCTCATAAATCATTGGCCATTTATACTCAAAAACGGATACTCCGGAGACGTTTATCTATACATGGAAAGAATAAGGGAACTATATTTTAGCCTCATGTTTTGTGTCATAATATGATAATGGGACAGAACAGGCCGTTCCATCCAAGGAGGTAACAAATTATGTTACCTGTAGGATACACAATGTATCTGCCATTTTACAGTATACGTTAGATACATAGACGTTATGCTGTTATGGATGTGCTGCAGGGCCATAACCCATCTGTTCAAGCTTGTCTGGACAATCAACAATATATTACCGATACATCTGCCATCATTGTAGCAATACTGAGATATGGGAAGCATGCTTCAAGAAATGCTGATCGCTAATTCAGTGGGTGCGTGTGTCTCACAGGCTCACAATGCGGTGCGGTGGTGTAATTGTGCATTCGCTAGATGTTGCCCTCTGCTTTCAGTATTTCCAGGAAAGAGCCACTGTGTGAGAGAAGGGTAATTTAACAACCTGCACTGAATCTCAATGAGCCAGTGTCGCAGGGGGCGAAAGAGGTGGACATGACAATGGGAGTCAGGGAGAGAGAGGGACTGAGAGAGAGATGGAGAGAGAGTGTGTGTGTGTGTGCGTGTGTGTGTGTGTGTGTGAGAGAAAGAGAAAGAGAAAGTGAAAGACGATGAGAGAGAGAGAGAGAGAGAGAGAGAGAGTGTGTGTGTGTGTGAGAAAGAGTGAGTGGGAGAAAGGACGAGAGAGAGAGAGAAGATGAGAGGCTGTAAAAAAGTACACGAGAAGTCTAGATAGTGTAAGAACTCAAGAAATCCCTTCTACAATGACACGCTGGGCAGTTATCTGATTGGGCACACTTTCAGAGCAAAGCGAAAAAGAATAACATTTCTGCGGTTCACAGCACCCGAGTATCGTCTCCTCTATGTTATATAGAAACAAATAACTGTTTTTCAACATGCCACTATGTTAGTAACTGGTATACAGTATAGAATACTGCCAGATGTGACCTAACCAAGTCCAGAGAATATCAACCCGGTATTAGCTACTACCATGCACTGCCACTGCTCTTCAGCAGAGGAAGGGAAGACCTTTGTCAAATCAGATGGCTTACTGTACATGGGTTGAGAAAATATCTTGAAAGGAAAGTTTCACATTTGTGCTGTTTGTGTGTAGGGAATGTTTTTAACCCTTAATATAATAATCCAGCCAAGCAGAGTATGAGTTAATTAAAAAGTATGAACTCTACTGTAGTTACAGAATAACAACACTTCATGTTAAATGAAGACTACAGTACTGTACTGTAAATGGTCTGTTCTCAAAATTGTAATGTACTGTAGCTATAATGTTGGTCTATAATGGAGACCTTCAGCTGGTTATAAAAACCTGACCCAGCAGAACTCAGAGAGACACACATTTTGGGCTTTTAAAGGAGTGGGACTGAGAGACAAAAAAATAACAAAGAGACAGAACCCATATTAATTATATGGACTGCAATTATCATTTTCACATTATGTTGTGTCCATTTGAGGGGGAATGAGAGTGAATGTGCTCCAAAGACACCATCTTAACAATAACTGTAGAATAGACTATTTAATAATTTGTATGACTGTATGTAATAATTAGATTAAAACCACAATGGAAATGTGGGAATGTATTATTGACACATTGAAGGATTGGTAATTACTGAAAATCTGAATTTATTTCATTGAAGTATAAAGGGAAGGGAAATTGAAATACTCAGACTAATATTTACTTTTGGCGCAACACACAACTGTACAAATTGAACAGAAAGGCATCGGCATACATATGCTGTCAAAAGCCCTTTGAGGATGTTGATCGGGAAATGAATGATATATGGCGGCGTTGGAGGTTACAGGAAATAAGGTCACCACGGAAATAAAGGGACTCAGAAACAAAGAAAGAGGCATTTGACAAACATAATTGACAATCAGCATGACATACAAAATCCCATACATAGTTAATGGATCTACGACAGAATTTAGGTCCAGGTCAAAACTTTGGAATATAAATCACAAATTAAATTACACTATATATTTATATAGATAGAGAATATAATATAATAGAATTATATACATTAGAAGTATAGTAGAATAATTTCCCTCAAACTCTTTTTTTATTGATGCTTTATTGCTGTATTGTACTGTGGCTATTTATCTCTATAACTAAGACACACATAGTGACAACGTGAAGTGCCTCATGTAATCCTCTTATGATCAACTCTTCTGTCACAGAGCTAGCAAATAACAGCACAATTAATCACATCTAAGATCTAAATGCTGAGTGCTCTGCGGCAAATGGAGATGCTGATGTGATTTGCTACTTCCCTTATATACAATACCTGGAGAGATACGCTGTATGTATCAGCTACATGTTATTTAAGTCTATTAGCTTAATTCAGCACACAACTGGCACACATACTGTACTGTTATCTGCCACTGAGATGATGAAGCTCTTGCCCTATTGTCTTTCAATAATTTGAATACATAAAACTTCAGTATATCTAAACAGATCAGTTTCATGTCTATATTGTATTAGATGTATTTTTACTGCAATTAGTGGCTTGATCTGCCTTTTGCTTTGTTTCAAATGACATACTTGCAATTAGAGGCACGTTGCTGAATACTCAAAAGATTAAACATGCATAAGATTGCATCTTATCTTTGGCATAAGATGCAAACGATTAAAAGGTTTAGCCTATGGCAATAAATAATAGTGAGGATCACGTCACATTTCAACTGCAACTACACAACATGTGCTGCTTTGCAAAGAAAATAAAATAAAAGAAAAGACGGTTATGCACTGAACTATGAATGAAAGTGTAAATATATACTGTGCAATACACGTATACCCGCAAACAAAAGGTGTTAACACTGGGTCCTACCTCTGTGAGTCCAGCAGGTCCCTGGGCCGGATCACAGCCTTGACCAGGGCGTCTGGTCGCACCGTCTTCTGGGGAGAGGTCTTGGGGCTAGAGTCTGACTCCCCGCTCTCCTCGTCCCCCATGGCTTTGACGTAGCTGCTGCTTCGCATGCGGCGACAAGGTATCTCATCGTCCTTCCCTCCGCCTGGGTACCCCCCCCACTCATCCTGGGGCACCTGTACAACGGCGTCACAGACATGCAGACAGAGTGTGCTTAGATCTAATCTGATCTGGCATACAGTAGTGCAAAGGTAGTAGCCATTCTGAATCAGAACCAAACTAGACCCCCAAGGGTAATTGGATTGTGAATTGTAGTGAAGTTATCTCACCCGACATGTCTTTACACCCATGCAAATGTAAAAGGCTGCTTAAGGGGAAACTCTCAAACGACAGAAATATATAATTTAGAATTAGGAGGTGTAAATCCTGCCTATAGCATAGCGTAAGTAATCATTAATTTACATTTATTTTATACATTGCTAGCCTGTGTGGCGCATCTCATGTTAATTGTTTAGCTACAAAGAGTCAAAATAAGTGACACATCTGAAGACCGTACTGTATTTCAGCTGTGTTGTGGTTTGACGTTACAAACCTCTCTGTGCTTTGACTCTACTAAGCTCAGCTGTCCTTCACATTTATTGGCATCAGAGTGAGACCAAAGTGGTATCAGACAGAATGGGAGCTAGTTAACGCCTGCAGCAAAACGGCTCTGAAAATATAAGAAGACGTTTTCATGTTGCCATTTTAATTGTCTTAATGGCCTTTCTGTGGCAGTTCGTCATTTTGCATCTATCGTTATGTGTTCTCTGACTGTCTTTTAAGGAACATGGAGTGTACTGTATGTACAGTATATTTGAACATGCACACACGCACATGAACGCTGTCATGACTGTCTCCTGGGCTGTCCATGTGTCTCTCTGCCTGCACTTCCCCTCCCAACCTGTGGAGGTCCTCGGTGTCTCCCCTGATCCATGTGTTTGCCTCACCTGTCCCCAATTTGTAATCACCCCTTCATGTGTTAAATACCCTGTTTTCTGTCTGCCCT
>JAODLL010000015.1:3844751-3886980 GCA_026546735.1 Forbesichthys agassizii
TATATATTTATTTTTTATTATGGCAGTCCTGGTCCTCCATACTAATGTACACGGTGTGACAATACAATTGCATTCACACATAATTACAGATGTTGTGGAAAATAAATAATATAATATGCTAGCTATATATGATATGCTGCCTTCTGAAGATAAACACTAAACAACAAAGATAAATCTGTTACTGAATGCCCTTGTGCTCAATTTTAAGATGCACTTCACTTTATATTTTGACTATGGCTCAAAGTTCTTGTTTATGGCAAACTCATACATATTTACTTGTGTTGTTTGCATGTTGAATGTTAACACATCTTCAAGGTACTGAAGAGTTTAAGATAAAACATGACATTTTACAATAGTGGTTGTGAAGGTTTCATTCATATTAAATTGCTGTGCTGTGCCATTTACTCAAACTGAAGTAACTTCTTTTTTTTTGTATTTGTAAAAAGTGAGAGATGACCGTCTTTAAACGATGACGTTTATTTCCTAGCACAGCAGGATTTAGTTGTACTCTGACTGACGTTCACAGACGCCCCTCACCCAGACACTCCAGGGAGCTGAGTCATGGAGACTCTTTGTCTGTTGGGGGGGTTTGGGGTTCCCATCTGTCTTAGGGCCATAGGTCACCATGACCACCACTTTGGCAGCTGTGGTGTCTTGATTGGAAACAAGAGAGCATTTTCTCTTTGTAAGGAAAAATGCGTTACTCCCCATTTCCTATTGAGAAGCCACTTCCAGGAAGCCCCCTCAGGATCACCCACACATTCTGAATCAGCCTCATCTGTCATATTTAATAACAGGATCTTTTAACTTTAGTTAACTTTTTTATTTTTATGAAATATATAGTTTAAAGATGAAAAGGTGATAACTGAAATTATGAATGTACAAGACGCTTTAGATTTGCCTCTCTGTATTGGATATTAGTGTGCTACAAATACATGGTTACTGTATGTATTTTACGGTATTGTATAGGGAAGAGATGGTAAAGAAACTGCTTTCTGTTCCACCGCCATTGAAAATATCTGTGATTTTCACAACTACTGTACAGTGAAGAAAGAAAGTGACCAACAGTTTGCCAAGTTATCCTGTGCATGTTTTTGTTAGAATCTTTTCCCTTGGTTATGTCTGATGATGAAATTCATTTTTGAGAGTGTTTACTATTGAGCTAATATATTAGATATTGATGGTAGGGATAACATACTTCATCTAAATGTTCCACTGTGAAACTCTGAATGTAAGAGGATTTCAGTAAGCAACATATTTCACCATGAAGCATATGTCCAAATATTTTAATCCCATGGTTCCCCTGTGTAGACTAACATTAACTACCTACCAGTGTATTAGTTAGAATATATTTAGTGCTTGTTTATAAGAACCCCCGGTCACAGACACAATTATGGACTCATAGAGCTTTATTCTAACCTCAGAACAGAATCCAAAAAGGTTTAGTTATTCTAAATGACTTTCATTTTACATAGAGCAGTTGATTGCATAAATACACTGCTCCTCGACATAGACCACATCAGAAGACTGACTGTGCTAACACGCGGCACAAAGTTGTGGACGTTTAAAAACAAAATAACCTCCTTTCCATCCTCCAATGGAATCACATGGTCTACAATTGCAGGACACTATGATGCCCCAGAGTAATCATGTATTTTGTCAGTCACCATAATTGTTGCCACAGCAGCTGGTGAGGATACATGTGTATAACTGATTTCATCAGGGTTTTCTTTATATAACGCATGCCAGATTAATCTACATTGTAAACAAACTTGTGGTCCACTCATTATTGAGAAACCAACTAGAAACGATGCAAAAGGCACTGCATTTCAACATTGTTTTGCTTGCACTGTAATTTTCTATTGAATTAAATTGAATTTGAAATGTGAATCAAAAGGCTTTGTATGACAAAAATAGTGTTTTATGAGAAACACATGTACCACAGCATACATTTGAGACATTCTATTGTAATACAATATTTCACAGCTGCCTGGCAACACATCCCCTGAAAAACCGGGATAAACACAATAAACATTTGAGTGTTTTGACAAACAAAGAAAAAGAAAATATGGAATCAGTCAGATTGGACTGTTCTGTGTCCGTATTGATATATTATGTAACCATTCACACCATGTTTTTTAATTTGTGTAGTTTCAAATGTTCCTAATTTTCAATGTATACAAAGATTATTTTACCCTGACAAGTGCAGTACACGTGAGCTGTCTTGGTGTATTTATAGTGAAGACAGACTGGTACCAGATGCGGTGGTATCTGTAGGTGTTCAACTTCAACAAGATCAGACATTTCACAAACATCAACAAGACCTTTGGTGGGATAGGCTGAGCACTGAATACAATTGTTGGCTGTCTTGTAGTAAGTTCCACAGCTGGGCTCTTCATGTGGCATTTCCTGCACAAGTGGGTGAAGCCTTGAGCCAGGATGACAGACATTAGCAGTGTAGGTGTCGTAAATAACTTAACAACTTTTATCTCAAAACCCCAGAGATAGAAAAGGCAAATGTGAAGCAATGGGATTCTTATAAAGTCTGGGCTTTGCTTGGATCATGAGAGGCAAAGCAAGTCTTCAAGTCTGTGGTTATGTTGTAGTGTTTAACAGAAAATACTGTTGTATATATTATATCCATATCTCGTCGTCATTTAGTGTGATTTGTCTGGTGGTAATTGCATCCTTTTTAGTGAAAATATGATGTTATCTACTAAATAAGCAGTGTTTCCCTGTACTGGTCGGCCTCTTCATTACACTCATTAAACACATTCAAAGTGAAGTGCTGCTTCGCTGTTGCATTTGGCATCTCTGTCTGTGGAAACCTATGTCTTTGTACAGAATGTTTGCTCTTTAAAGAGGCCCTCCTCTTTCAAGTTCAAAAAGACTGCTTCATTCCTTCCTCAAGTGTTGGCAAGCCATGAATCAATTCTGCCCGCTCAGTAATGTGTGCCTTCTAAAGCAAGGCATATTGTTTATGGTTGTCACCCAAATGCACAGCTATTTTCCTTTCAAACATTGCTGGTAATTAGGGTTGTTGCAGAATTGTAAACTCATGTTAGGTTTATTCCACTCAAGGCGTGTGCAAAATCAACATCCTTATGTATTATGCAACAGGAAGGCAACCTGGTCTTCAATTTAATGTTGTGAACACTGAATACCAATTACAGGCATAGGTTAAAGCTGCCCTCTGATCTTCCTGAGGGGTGAGCAAGAGAAGGAAGGCTTTCTGTGGGGATCACATCACTGATTTCAAACGTTGCTGTCAACTTTGCAAATGATGCATGGTACAAGTCAAGATTTGGGCGACACACGGCTTTGCGTCACAGTTTTCCTTCATTGTTACTCTGTGATCCAGTTGACCTTTACAAAAGTTACGTTTAACAAAAATACAGACTCTTTGTTGATTTTGGGCTTGGATCATGAGAACATACTGTACAGCGCACTACTGCAGCACATTATTCTAAAGAAAACGTTCCACTGATGTTTTGATGTGCTTCTGCAAGCACGATATCTATTATTTGACTATGATCCCAACAATTCACATATGTGTGTTTTCATAGGCCTCCTAAATGTCCATGTTGCTTCTCAATTCTTTATAATTGCTTTTCAATGCAGGGTTCATTTTACTATAGTGCACAGTTTGCCCATGCATGGTTCAATTCTTTTAACATGATGTTATTAAAACCTCATAAAGCCTTGTGTGCCTGATAAATGAATGCAAAGCATTTCATTGTGAATTGAGAAGATTCAAGGAAAATGTCTCACAACTCAGTGTTCAATGCTCCAGAAACTGGTGTAACTCACTGTGGTTACAATATGAATTTGAACCTTTTTTTCACCATGCATGTTTTGTATCAATGGGTTTGCAAAGTTTTTATTAATCTGTTTCTGTCATAATAATGGTTTATGGTTTTAAAAGGTATATGGAGACATGTATGTTATAGACATTTGAAATCTCTGAGAATTTTCTGTGTATAGAAATGTTTTACTGTAGATATTTTATTGAGCTATGTAATATTTAATAATACAATATCCTTCATTCATAAAACACAGTATGTTGTGTTTTGAGTTGATTCATTTAATTGAATTTATTGAATATCCAGACTATATTAAATGTTCCTTCAAACCAACATTTTCATTGATCCTGCATGAATGAGTGTGCATTTTCGAGATAACATCCAAATTCGCATATGGAAATCTCAGTTAATAAACCTACTTAAAAGCAAACCCTTCAGCACTAAGCGTCAACTGCAACTCAAAGGTAGCTATAATACAGTTATCAGAACACGGTTCACAAAAAATGGTTGCCAGTGCCACACAATGATCACAGAATAATTCTGGGTTGTCAAGAGAATAGGAGAAGCCATCAGCCAGAACCCACATTTGTGTGTAGACAATACCACAACAGGGTCATTTATCATTAAACATACATTTTTTTGACAATGTAACCAGAAAAAAAATTGTGGCCACCCTGATGTTTTCACAGAAACAAAATTTCAGCTAGTAGGCAGAATTTTGAATGTAGATTTACTGAAAGCAATCATCTGTAGTGCCAAAAATGGCCAGTTATTAGCTAATATTAAGACTATAAGCTTATTAAATTAATACAATGTTGATTGATTACGACAACTGGTGTATGTCTGGTGACAACTGGTGTTTGTCAATGTACCATTGACAAACTGTACTGTGTGTATGATTTTTACAGTCATCTCAAAGCTCTCACAGGGCGTATTTTAAATTTACAGCATTTCGCAATGTGCAATGCAAAGAGTAAAACAGAGTATTTTGTATTATACATCCACATAAGCCTGTTTAAATGTGATGTTCTCCCACACAAGCCTATGCACTGCTGATAAGAGATTTACATGACAAGCAGGGCTCTCTTTCCCATCTCAGGGTGTAAAATCTATTTTAATTTATTTTACAGATTTGCCTCTTTTATAGGAAACATTTTCCAGATGTGTACTTTCCTTACCTGCAGGCATTATAACACTATCAAAATATACATAAATGTGCTGTGGATACTGAGATGCCACATTAAAGGGTGCGTCCCACATTGCAAGGATGTGACAGCTACTAAAAGGAAAAATTACAGATCTGGTCCCTGTCTGCCGAATCCAAATAACTTTTCCCATGTCTGCTTGTGGCTGTGATCTTGACCTCGATAGCACGCCTCCGGTTGTTATCTCTGGCATTTTGCTTGGAATTCCCCCTCAAAACAGCCTTTCCCCTCCATTAAAACAAATTAAATGGTCTCATATATGGCTCTCAACAGGCTGGAAAATATTCTCTTATTAAGCAGAGCTAATGGATATATGGCTGTGTAAGGTCTGGTGAAATATCAGCTCAATCTCTTTCTATAGATTTAAAGTGTCCAATTTTTGTGCAATTGTTAAAACGTCACACAATAGAAGGGTCAGTCCCTGCATTTCAATGTAAAAAAAAATTCTCATCTTGAAAATGTCCCAACTCATGCATGTACATTATCACGTTTGATTTCAAAAGAAGGTTCAAAGTTCGGCCAACCCTGACCTGAGTTAATGCTTTGGCTAATGAAGGTCAAATAAAAAATGTCTGGTTATTCAAGACGTATTTAGTGTACATTGTATATGAAGTATACCAATGAAATGTAGGTTGTATAAGTGAACCGGGGTTATGTCGAGAAAAAAATGTTATGTGTATCTAATAAACATGCAACCTATTTTGATCTTTAGTAGAGATTAATCAGCTCGCTATTAATACACACTAGCTGTGGTCAAGAAAACACTCGTGTTCAAAAATGCTACATTTTCAGTAGTTTTATTGAAAAATGCCTCTTCTGTTTCAGAAATAAATAAGAAAATAAGGCTGCGGAATTCACAAATGTGCAGTTAAAACATGAGAAAAGCAATTCTATGTCCATAGTCTTGCAAGAAAATCTCAAATGCATTGACACAAAACAACTATATTCTGTTCAAGAAATCCTCACTAAATGTACAACACAGACATGCAATTCCACCTTTGGTTAAAATCAGCTGTGAACTGTTATCACACATCATTTGGATTTCAGGAAATAAGAATTTACACTGAGCAATCTCTTGGAGGTGTACTAAAAAGTGTTAAACTATTGTCCAATGCTGTCAAAATACTGTTGATGATTTACATTTGCGTTTATAAAAAAAACATACATGTTCTTAAAGTATTGAGATACAGTACATACCATTGACATATTTGCTGATTTTCACATGATTAGTGCATTACACATAGGATTCCGATTAACATTCGATGCAGTTATATTACAAGCAGAGACACTTAAGGGAATATTTAGCAAGCACACAGGTTTTGTAATGAAACATTTTGTTTTGTACTCATCTTGCTAAACTTTTTCACTATGGGAAAAATATACGTTCAATAAAGCTAAGGGTATCAAACCCAGTACGTTTTTTTTATTTATTTTATATAACACTCTGAAAACTCCTTTTCGTGCCTTTGATGCTATTTTTCATTACCGTCTTGTGGCTGCAACCTTTTTCATCGCTGATCTCGTGAATAACCAGTTGACTGTATTGTCTCAAATTCTTCTTCTTGCTCCACAGGTATAGAGACTACATCAGGCTCAGGTTCGTAGCGGTTAGCTAGAAAATATTTGGTTTGGCCAATCAGAAATATGTTCATCCTACAATAGGTCTCTACATGCACAAATATTTAAGCGGTATTGCACTATGCTGTCTACTTCACAAAATTACTACAATTAAACTATTCTATAGTTTTATAGTCTTTCCTGGGAAGTCAGAAGAGTTTCATTGCTCTCTCAGTAATCAGAAAAAACAATGGAGAATAAACATCTGAATGTAAAACTACTAGAAAATGCAATGAAGTGAGGAAATGTACAATAACACCCAATGAGGTATTAGATAATAATGGTACATAATTAGAGAGAGAGAAAAAAACTAATTAAATATGGAAATGGGAAAATAGCAACATTTAGCACTGACATCAGGAAAATGATTATTAAATGTACAGATGGTACATGCTTCACTCGTGTCATGAGTGCTGACTGTAACTCACATAAGGCATCTTAAAAAAGAGGTTATGCTGGTAGTAAGTAAGCAGAGGGTTATAAAGCACAAGCTCAATACAGATGTTAACTTAATGTTTAGGGGAAACGTTGTGGTTCGTACATCATTTACAGGCAAAACGTTTATTTACAGGTGTCACTTCCACATTAACACTGCCCTTGGTTGTAAAATCCACTTTGTTAGTAGTTGTTTGGGTGTTTGGTTTTGTGCATGCTCCTTCCTTGGTAGAAACTCTTTCTCTCTGTGTTTCTCTATTTCCCACCGGGCTTTGGTTCAAGATGCATACAGGCCAGTAGGCTGCCATCACTGCAGCTTGTAGCTGTGAGCTGATGTTAGTGCCAGTCCATTCCTTTGTTTGTTTTGTTAACGATTTGTTTCAGAATTGTTCATTAATTATGTCCATGGCGGTTATCCTTACATGCCCCTTAGCGAATGGGCAAACATCTCAGAAACAGGACTTGAGTGTAAACTGCACAGGCGGCTTAGAAAGTGTACTATGCTGAACCTGAAAATAGTTCAAAGATGGTGTGAGTCTTTACTGAACACTTATAAGTTATTTGCATTCCATTCTCTCGTGATATATCAGTAATCATACACTACTTGGTAGAACGCTGAACATGCCAGTTTCAATACTTTAAGCAATGTATGAACTTCATAAAATGTAGGGGTTCTCAAGAAATCCTCAAGAAAAATGTACACTAAACTTGAATCATGGATCTTAACATCCGTCTAACATTGCTAACATTTTGAACAGAGAGAACCCTTACATCCTCATCTCCATACATCATTAAAGCAAAAGCGGGTAAACTTGCAAAATGTAATTAGTGTGCATACACTTAGTCCCGCCTCTAACACTGTGCCATGCATGCCCTACAGAGTAGCAAGCGTACCTGTGTATCCTTGTCCATTGTACGGAATGCCAACACACTGAGAGGAATCGCAGTACCCTGGGGGGCCAGGGGGTCCCCTCACCCCAGGAGTACCCTGACGCCCTGGAGGGCCACGGGGCCCAGCAGAGCCTGAGGGGCCTGGGGAACCTGTTCTCGACTCGCCCGGTGGCCCTGCAGGATAGGGAAGGAAAGGCAGCACACTTTCAGAGAGGGCTCTCCTATGTCATGGGAGCCAAGAAGGAAACCCGCTTACATCACCAGTAATTCTCCAGTGGAAAAAACCCACAGGGGTGACATTAGTTTGTACCTCTGTAATTTAAATATTTAGACCACTCAAAATGAAAATGTTGAGAGTCAAGGACTCTGTAGTTACCCCCGGCCCCGTCTGTCTAGACGGAGAAAACCCACAATGGAATTTCACCCCCCTTCTCTGTCTCTCACTGACGTCCTTAAGTAAGCCCATGTGTTGTCAATAGCCACCAAAGAAAGCGGATTGTGTAATACCACCCCCCCACTCCCCCCCCCCCACACACACACACACACACACATTATGGACTACATCCTACTGTTGCTCACTATTGTCAATTCATTCACAGAAACATGCCTGCCAGTGTATGGGGGTTTGGCGTTAGAGCAGTATAGATTGGGAGAAATAATGGATATCAATTGCAGATGAGGACCAACTCACAGCTTCTTCCACATATCTGTAGATAACTTTGAAAAATCTTTGTCAGAGCTGAACAATAGAGCTTTTCAGTCTAAAAACGTCTCCAAGCGATGGATGTAAGGTTGAAGGTTATCCTACTAGAAATATGTGAATGTACAGAAAACCCCTCCACACACACATACACAGGCACACACACACATGAATCCATATGGAAAGTTAAGAATGTGTTTGGACTGTTCCCAAAGTATTTATGCACACAGCTCTCCTTCGTGAGACAAATAGGTACATTTTGGCATGCAATTGGAGTCTGTCATAATTGTTCTAGATAAGAATAGAAGGGTCAAATTGTAGACCTGGATTAGAACTGAGTGGAAGAGCATTTTTTGTTGAGAACAATGTTAGACCCATACTGCAGAACAATTTTCAACTGTAAGCCTTCAAGAAGATGCTCGTGCTTCTCGCTTCACCGAACAGGAGGTGGGGCATAGCAGCCTGCACAACGGGAAGACCAGACTAAACGCAAAGAGCAGTCATATTTACCTTGTGGCCCACTTGGTCCTCTCTGCCCTCTCTCTCCTAGTCCAGGAGAACCTCTCTCTCCCTTCTCTCCAGATGGACCTAGAATCCAAACCAGATGAAGAATACAGTATACAGCATTGACGTGGAAAGCCTGTTCTCTGAAACCTAAGTTGAGATTGTATGTGCGGAACATATCGGAACAGTTACATGTGAAGAAGAAATATCTGCTCACACCATCATTAAATCACAGAGGGCTCTAATGTTGCTATTGGCCACTGGAGGTGGAGTGGTAAAATGACAGGTCCAACACTCCTACACTTTGGGGGTTTTGGATTCATATCTTAACTCAATGACACTATGACAGCTGCTAGCAGTAATTCCTCTCAACCAAGGGATTTATTTGGGATTAGAGGAAAATCTATAATAAATCTCAGGTATTATGTATACATATGCTCACTATGTATCCTGCCCAAAAAGGGATGTTTACAAATACCAGATATCTTAAAAAGCTTAGATCTTTACAAGTTACCCAGGCAATGCAATAAAAGCCCTATGGGTCTAACCGCTGCCATCAACACTGACTCATAACATGAAAGAACGTCAACATACCTCGCTCTCCTTGATTTCCCGGTGAACCTGGACTTCCAGGGAAGCCAGGCCGGCCGCTCTGTCCAGGCTCGCCACGAGGCCCCTGGTTGCCAGGAGTGCCAGGGGCACCAGGTGGTCCTGGGGTGTTGCTACGGTAACCAGATGGAATCTGGTTGAGCATCATGTCGATTCTACTCATTTGGCCTGTGTGAGAAAAATAATGGTTGGTTGTAAGGGGTACATATTGTTATGAGTATAATAAAGTGCCTTTTAGACTTAAAGGGTTTTTGCTCACCATTCACAAGCTGTTCACAAACTTGTCTGGCGATGGAACGCATCATGTTTTGGGATGCAAAGTCTCCCTGAACAACAAACACATTATGTTTAGAGAAAATGGTAATTCTTTTCTCATGTGGCACAACTACGATCTATGAACCATGATCAGTCTCTCATAACCCAAATACAGTACATACCCTTTCTCCCTTTTCTCCTTTTATGCCAACTGCTCCCTGTTAAGGACAACCACAAAATCAATAGCAACGCTGATTTCTACAGCTACGTCGTTATATTGCATGACTACATAACAATGAAGCAGCATGAGGAAAAACAAAAACAGCTCACAATGGGAAGTATGAAAACCTCTTATTCCATTCTGGCAGTTTATAGTTGAGTTATCACTTCACTAGCATAGTAAGGTGGAAGTAATTCACAGATATGCAGTACATACTGGGTTGCCTGTGTCTCCTTGTTTTCCTGGTTTTCCTGTGATTCCAGGGTTTCCAGGGTTTCCAGGATTTCCCTGAAAGAAGCAGTAGTCATTTTGATCTCACGTTACTGCACAGAGAACAGTTTACCGGGGCTCATTATTAACAGTGGCGTAATAGGCTATATGATTGTTCAACATGTGCACTGGAGGCGTATGCTACGACGTGCCAAGAAATTTGATGGGAGGTGGTGGAAACAACCACCACAGCTTGTTAATGGCTATTTCAACAGAATGTATCCCCATACATTTTTCAGTAGCATTCGTAGTTGTATATAATTATATTTGTGGTACAGGAAGAGGGTCACGCACTACATTACAAACATGTGTTAGGGAATAGAAGCTCAAAAGACTGGAAAACCACCAATACGGTAGGTGTAATCACAATACTAGCATCCTACCCTGTTGGCATCAGGGCATGATTACATGACATCCAACACCTCAAAACACAGTGAAAAGAGAGATAGAAAAAAGATGCCAGCTTCAGTCTTCTTCTAGTGGAGGGGCCTGCAGACTACAGTCTCTCTCTTTTATGTGCTGTTCCAGTAGAATGAGCATGAGGTACCAGCAGGGGAAGTATTCAACATATATCTGAAACAAAACCCCTCTCCAAAGGAATAGTTAAGTCTATGTACAACGCACACACTCACCATTGGCCCCGGTGTGCCTCTGGGTCCAGATTGCCCTTCCTTTCCTGGTGGTCCCTGTGCAAGAACAACAACATTGTACAATACTCTTGTGAACCATTTCACACAATATACCAGTTTAAGAAAGCTGCATTGGTATGAGGATGGATGCTGCTTTTAAATGGAAAATGCCGGAAAATTAACTAAGATGGGGAGATGTTATACAGGCATGTGACAACAGTGGAACTCAGTGGGTTTTGACTATGCAAGTGGTTAACACACAGCATAACTGTGACACTACAATATTGAATACCCAACAAGGATACTCAAAGGATGTTCAAATGCCAACAGTAGTTACTGTATTATCACTGTATTAAAACTCAAAAATGTTCAAACAGTTTTGCATTATTAGTTCTGTTTCTAGTGAACTATTGATATAGTGGTAGTTCCATGATTCTAGGAGTGAAACTAAAACTCATTCATATTATCTGCAGTTCAACTAATATACAACCCTACCCTTGCTCCGGCTGGTCCAACAGGGCCTAGTGGTCCAGAAGGTCCAGGTGAACCCTGAAAAAAAGGTAGACACGCTCAATCAAATGCTAATGGTGAAGAACAACACAGTTCTACAGCTCCCAAATGAGTCTGTAAAACAGCAATAAAACACACAGCAGTTTCCCAGCGATGTAGCCAAAGTCTATACAAGATGAACATTCCACTTCTGTTGGTGCACTTTATTTTTGACCATGCCCCAACTTGATGGACTGTCTGACATATCTGGATCGCTACAACACAAATGGAAAGCCTATATATTTCTTCTAGGTTTACTTCCAAATATAAATATGTGATGCAAATCCTGGATTGAGGTCTCAACTCCATTGTCTAAATATACGTATTCAGAAGCCAGAATAACCACTGACAAAGCTTTAATGGTTGTGAGCCTGCCGAACTACTTTTCTAGGTCTTTATAGCCAAGAGATGGCAATGAAATTCCAAATCAATCCAAAATGGACTTTATATACTGTAGCAATCTTTTGATGGCGCCAAAATAACTAATGTGAAATTTGTTACAAATATTAGACACTGCCAATTTTTGCTACACATCTGAGGTTCCATTATTTTAGACACAGTCTTCCATTGTCTTTGGACTTTATGCATCAATGATATCCAAAATCCCAAAAAATAAACCCCACTAAAACACATCGACAAAGTGAACTGGAGCTTTCAAAGTTACAGTAATCCAATTGTAGGGCCTGATGATATGTCGTCTTCCATCATGATTTTTTTTATAAAGTAGTTATCTTTAATTCAAAAGGAAAAAAACAAAACATATTCCATTTCTCATCTCCCATTGGTAAAAAACATTTGTTCCATAATGATTTAACCGCATCACTGTCCGTCTACTGTATGTCAATCAGTAGATTGATTTGGGCAACCAGGCCTCCCTGGGGATGCCATGGTCTACCTCCCACCCAGAGTGTGGTTTCAACCCCACCATGTGGACTGCTTCCAGACTCCAGTAGCAATGCTTTTTTTCAAGGATAGTCTCTTAGGGTTCCTGTTCAAAAACCACAGCTGGTGAGAAGATGCAGAGCAGTACTCACTTGACGTCCCGCTAGGCCTGGGTCTCCGGGATCTCCCTTTGGTCCAGGGCGACCCTGGAAAAGGAGGAGACAGGTTAAGACCACCTACTGTAGGTAAATGTGTCAAGAAAACTGACTTCTCTGGTCTGTGTCTTATTCAAGTCTGTAATTAAAAACATGAGAGTTGTCCATCTGTAATGGCTAAGAAAAAGAAAAAAGTAACCATAGCGATGTGGATGTGCTATATTTTTTCAAACACTGCATTTAGCTATTTACACATGAGCACTGCTCACAATTAAAGCTACTGAAACTGGTCCAGTTGTTCCATTCATTTAGGGAGAACCGTAACCTTGGAATAAGACCCTTTGCCTTATGAATAATGTGACTGTCAAAAAAGACCGCATGTCATTTTTTATGTAAATAATTGGTGTAATGTGTTGGAGATACACTTACAGGTTCTCCAGGTAGAGACAGTCCATTAGGGCCCTGTGGGCCAGGTGGTCCCATTGAGCCTGGCAGTCCTTGTTCACCACGTGGGCCCATTTGACCCTACAAGTTAATCCACAACAATACTGTGTATATCAAACCCAGCTCTCACCAGAATCAAAGATCAGCAACAGTGTGAACAAATGGGTTTGCACATTACTTACAGGATCCCTTTTAAATCAAGCTGAAGCTAAATATACAGCACCATTTGATAAGTGATTTCAGATGGGTTTTTTTTGGTATACAGTATGTTAATGTAAACTGAACAGATGAGCAGCAATGCCTTCTGACATACCACAGCGTTTCATTGAAGCTGCCCAGACTTTTCTTTACAGTGAATGTAAACAGGCCAACTTGGTCCTGAACTGCATTTGCAATGTCCAATTTGTGTATGATGGACAATTCAACTTGACTATACTAATGAATTCCAGCTCTAGATAATCAATATTAAGAATGGAAAGAATGCTAGAGAAGCGTTTTAACATGTAACTTACAGCGGGGCCAGTTTCTCCTCTGTCTCCACGTGGTCCTTTAGTCCCTGGGCTACCCTGGGAGGGAAAGGAGCAGAAACAAATCAGAGTCAGAATGAGTGTTAAAACAGGAGTAGCTTCTAGAGGCCCGGAAAATCCAAGCCCTCAGAAATCCTCAGTGGGGCTTAGCAAGGTAGTTCGGCATGCATATTCCAGACTTCTCCTCAAGGCTTTCTGCTGATGTTTTTCCGAAAGGCATTTATCTTTTGACACTTCTCCCACAGTCCGCCCGCACATCACTGCATGCCATTGGTGTCATCCCACTTACAATTACTCCTTCCAAGGGAAAAGAAAGTCCGAACAGTAAGTGCTTTATGTCTACGTAGGCTCAAGCTGGCACAAGGCACGTGAATATTATTGGCTGGGCAGACCTGCACAGTAGATAGGTACACCTGCCCATCTAGATCATCATAGGTCAGGTAATCATCATCATCATCAACACATGAGTGACCTCTGAGGAAGTGGAGGTGGCGAGATATGAGGGGGGATGTGGCATGTCTTTACCGAGGGTCCAGGGGGTCCCTGGGGTCCGATGCTGTCCTGAGTGCATGTGCAGGAGTGGGGAAGGGAGGGGCACTTGGCCTCATCTCTCTAAAATGCAAAGAACAGGAGACAAAATAGGTCACAACACAAATATACAGTACAGGAAGAATATTTGAACATGCCTTGTAATCAAAAACATCATTCTAACTAATGACTGACAATGGTTAAAAAAGCAATAAATGCATATTTGATGCAAATATATACAAAGTATTTATAATTGGCTAACTGCACATGTATCATTATGCATTAACCTGTCAAAAATGAATGTGATGATTTACTGTCTGATCTGTGATCAGTAGGAATATTTGCACTATTTTTCACGTAATTGCAATGGCAACACACACATTAGTGTAATTACATAGGATGCAGTGTTCTATTCACTTCAAATGAGGCATGTTTAATTTCAAATAGCTGCTTATTTTCCAGCACTGCTTTTAGCCTAATGACTCACAGCAGCTTTAGGTATCATACGTATCATAAACGAGCCTCTGGAGGAGACAAATGTCTTAATATAGTTCTTCATTTATAATCATGAGTGATGGAGAACAGCGATTAAAAAGAACGAGTTAATCGGACTTCCTATTTCATCCATGGTCAGAAGTGATCAAGTATGTAAAAGGTATCTGGACATAATGCACCTTCAAAAAAGGAGCCTAAATTTACAAGGCTGGCTCCACAGGGTTCATAAACACAGATTGCTCATACCATTGAAGGCAGGTCACAGCACTTGTCTCGGTTGGTCCAGCCTAAACTGCAGACAATGTCAAACATCTGGAGCTGGAACTGCACCACAGAAAAAGGCAGAAACAATGTGGGACATTACAAATGGCCTCCATTGCAGATGAAAAGGCACAAAAACAGACAAATGCTAATTAAGAGTGAAACCCTTACAGAGATTGGAATAATATCTTTCTTATTAGCCATTAAAAAGAATCATTGGGAATTGTTAAGTCTTAATTGATCTTAATACGTGCAACATTGCTTGGGAATGAATACACCGGGCATCTTGTGTGAAGCTCCTCCAAGGTAGTTTTTCACATTTTATCTTGCATTGGTTTTCACTTACTGTTGCAGACTGCCTCTTTGCGCCTCCGGACATTGCCATCTTGCCAAGCACTTCATAGCCATCCAGTGAGATGTTGCTGGCTGCCTTGATGGGCTTCTCTGCCACCTCCTGGCAGTCCACATTGAGCTTGACTTTTTCAGGGGAGATGGTGATGTGAAGCTGTGAGAGAGGATGCAGGGCACTGTTAATGCAACATGCTAATCTTTATAGCCAACAGCTGGAATCCTAGATGCTTGACAATTTATTGGAGCTGTGAAACAAAGTTGGACACGTTTGTTTTTGGAATGGGCCAAATAGCATAGAATGTGCTTCCCTAAGGGTAGGGACAACCTCACTGAACCAATCATAAGTATGTCCTGTAATATAAAGATGATGGCGTATTTTACCACAATTACTTTATTTGGGGAATTATTTAGTACTGGTGAACTTTGCCAATCAGAGATGCTGTTATTTGTTCCTCAGAGTGGTTACTGCTTACTTAACACACATGTGTGATTCTTCAGAGTAATGGAAGACTGAAAAGGAAAATACCCAAACGTTGCCATTTCCATAGCCTTAAAACTATAGGCGGCGATTGAATAACAACACACAATCAACAGGGTGCCAGGTTTTGAGATATCCTGCCCATGCAGGGAACTCTATTCCACATCTTGAAATTATATAATTTTGTGGTGCACCATCAAAAGTGCTACACTTTCCATACATTCCTGTAACAGTGGCAAAATGTCCCCTTACTGAACAGTCTGAGAAGCTTTCCTTCTGTATTTAAAAAAAATAAAAATGCAAGCTTACATTTCTCTCTATAAAGCCTTACCAACCACAGGCTAGGCAATAACTCTTGGCAACCAATCACAGAATTACAGTTGACTTCCTAGGCAGCGGTGTACACTATCGAGCGGACCGGGACCGCAGGGGCAGGGGGTGTCAGTTATGTGGGTCCTGGCATGGACAAGTTATACCCTGATGCTCTTGAGGGCGTACCAAAATAACTCTGGTTCTGTAAATAATGTCTATGTATATATTACCTCATCCACCAATACGTAAACAGCATGAAAGCACAGTAACTGGAAAGTCTCTGGAAAATAAAGTTTTGTAAAAAATGCTATTGACTATTGCTACTGTACCTGACATAATGTGTTATTAACGACATTGTTGACGCTTACATCGGTGTAGAGATGTAAGACAATATTTGATTACTATATAGACATAATAGCAATTTGTCTATATAACAATGTCCATGTTACAGACACAGTAGACAGTTTAGACTCCACAAAGTTGGCAGCTTGTGTACTTATACATAAACATTCAGTCTGCTAAATGAAGTTAGCATTATAGTAAATCAAATGTATTTGTTTATTTATATAAATAAATATGATGTCCCACAGATGGGTAAACCAAATACAGTATATAGAATAAAACATGAATGGAAATGCATGCAGATATCCCATGTGTAATCTGGGAGGACAATGCTGTATTCCAGGCCTTGCTCCTGATGGATCAAAATGTAATATCAGTCTCTAGTGTGGTTTCTTGGGTCATCAACGCTCCTTGGCCAGTTTATAGAAATGAGACTTGCTAACCAGAATCAATGTGGGACATTCTCCCAAAAAAATAATGCAACAAGAATACAAAGAGTGCAGTCAGAAAACTCTCTGGCAAAGTGTCTGGGCCTGTAATTGGCATTTGAATAAATAAGACAGCATTATAAAATGGTTTAGCTTTGTGGAGCACTCACTCCTGTTTATTTGCATGCAACTAGTGCAGCCTTAGAAAATCTTCACTGATCAATGATTCTTTCAAACAATATAGTTACTATTGATTTCAGGATATTGGGTATGCATTTTAAAAAGGCTAAGCCTCTGAAAGGCTCAAACGATCTAGGCTCTGAGCTCTAACCTCTGAACACAAACAACTTCACAAAGGCACAAAAGGTTGTCCTCTCAGGTTAGAAAACGTACACCCCTAGTAAGTAGGGGGCATTCCCCAGTGGGCTAGCAATGGTATGTCCGCTAAAGGGTTTCCTAAGAGCTTTTCCACATGTTAAACTGCTGAACCAGGGTTTTCTTTTTTTCCTAGCCTGAGGAAAAAAGGTTAGGTAAACCTGCCGATTCATCCTACACACTTGCAGTGCAGTGAGATGGTAAGTAACTCAATTCTTTGGGGTCAACATATACTAACAAACTGTAAACATATGGTGTTACAGACAAGCTGACATTTGTGACATACCACGGCACTGACCAACAACTGGTCTATGTGGCTTCGGCAAACACACACTTTGTTTTCATGTGAAACTCTTTCGGAAACCGCTGACAACCAATAAATGCACACCAACACAGCAATTGGCCATGGCACACACTTAACAGACCAGTAAATAAGCAGGTAGGCAGACCGCTGCAGACACGAAGCACAGGGAACAGGAAATACTGGACCACAAGCTAGCCACCCAGGCTACATTCAAGCTATTGGCACCACCACAGCCACAGACCGAAAGGACACACACACACACACACACACACACACACACACACACACAGGCTAGCATCCAACTAGAACAATGATGATGCCATGTCGGGTGACATCATCGACATCTAGTCTTGACCCAGCACATTAGAACCAGTCCTTATTCCCGCTGTGATGAAGCTTAAGTCTTAAGTCATTCCGGGTTAGTGTATAAATACACTGTGTCTTATTGTTCTACCAACTGTACCCTGCAGTGGATGTTATATTTATACAGGCACTTTAGGTTAGGAGTCAAACAGTCTGAAGTGCTGTTCCTCCCATTATATGTCCCCTGTGGGATTTCATGATCTACAAACACTGTATATCACAGTGACATGGCAAATACACGATGGCTAAACAATGTGTGTACAGCAACAGTTAGAACACCACAGACAGTGTTATTTCAATAAACAAATGACATTGTGTCTAAATATTTCAGAGCTGTTGTTCACATTCTAGACTATTCTAGGAAGGCTGTTGTTGAGGATGCCTACAGTACAAATGCTGACAATCTCAACTCATTCTCAGTTCAGACACAAAGTCTCTCAATGCATGCAGTCATGCTGCAGTCAGACCTGCACAGGTTTGAGATTTCCATTCTTCTTGTGAGATCAGAAATCTGTTTGAGTAACACATTGCAGGATGTGTTCCTGAAATAGTATGGCACCCCACATGTTGTAGTAAATAAATCCTGGCCACATTGTCATTAATTACAAATGAGTCAAACCCCAACAAAAAGGTAATCCAATACAATCCTTACCGCTACTAAAATATGTTCTAAATGTAATAGTTCATTCTGTTCTGTTGAGGTCACTAAGGTTATAGTCTTCCCTCTACAACCTTTCCATTACCATAACTACCCCCTCCTGGACTCATTCATCAAATTCATTGCCTTTGGTCTACATAAACATTACGTCAAGATTTTATTATTTATTTAAAAAATCCAAGACCTGCAATGTACAGAGAGATGAATATCAGTTTTATTTTACATGGACCAGAACCAGTCTATGTTAAGAGTAAACAGCGCCACAGCTAAATAAATACATAGAAATACAGATAACCACAAATGACATAAAAGCAAATCATAATTACAGATCATCTGGCCTCTTGGACTCAATGGTTTTCAATAGCGATTTAACAGCCTTTTCTTAAATTACCAATGCCCCCATGGATCGTGCAGTTTTACCTTATGGAAGCTCCCATGGAAAACTCTCTTCACTTGCTCCTCATTGAAAGTGGCTCGCTGGATCTCTCCCCGGGTGTCCTTGTTGTAGAACGTGATTGTTTTGCTGGAAGCTGAAAAGAGGAGAAGCCATGATGAATCCCTGACAGTGTATTATGTCGTAGCAGCACGCACAGCCCATACAGGCCTACAGAGCACACATGGCTGTAGTGCAAGTACAGGGAAAGAGCTACGGAGCAATCACTTCCACGTGAGACATTATCACCCGGCCATTTAGCACAGGCAATAGGTTGGAGATGCTTCTGCATTCTGAAAGCCAAATGGGTCCAAAAGCCAAACCAAGACTCATGGGTTGATGTAACTCGTAATTAAAGATCAGTTATTTTGATGGCGTGATTCATTCTTTGCACTGTGTACAGTATGTTCTACAGCATTCTAATAAATACTTTTATTAGGAGTGCGAGAGGGACTGGCAGTTGAGATGCATCAAAAGTGGCTTCATTGCCTCACAAATGATGTCTAAAGTGACGTTATTGCTTACGGTTGAGGGTGACCCCGACCTCGGGGTTGTTGTTGCTGTTGGCGATCTGCCAGATATCAAAGGATTCAGTGGGCGTGTCTGGCAGGAGTCGTAGCAGCAGGATTATGGTGTAGGATGGAGGAAGGCCTTCAGGGTGGATTTCCCTGTTGGAGGTGGAAGCATGAAGACATGATGAAACAAGGCGGCAGGAGACAACTCTTCACATCGGTGCTGGCAATAAGTGGCCACTCGCTGGGAGGCTTCTACATGTTGGAGCCATTGGGGAAGGGAGGGTGGGGGCTAGTAAGGAAATGAGCATTCCTGGCTAATGTAGTTCCAATCAACTGTACTCTAGCTGTTGGAGCCAAGGCCCATTGCATCTTCTCAAGGGCCCCCCCTCTGCGGAGCTGTAATGGTGGATGGGTAGCAGCAACGCAAATAACTTTTTATCTGTGGGAGATTGCGTTGAGCCCCCCTTCCCACCACCACGGCTGCAGATCGTACAGTTTACTGTACATGCCTGCTGGGTCTTCCCTGGCCCCACGGACATTTCCTGCCCACTGAAAGTATTTACTGTCCCCTCGACGTCTCCTTCAAAGTGCTTCCACTTGTGTGCAGTAGGTTGACGGCTTAGCCCCCGCACACAACATGTGCATCATTATAGGACATCATTAACAAAGTATGCTAAATAAGTGTGGATGCTCCAGGGTAGGACAGTTTAACGGGGGCCTGTAAATAGCCAAAGGTTTTAACCTGGGGGTGATTTGTTTGCTCCCAAATGTGTGGGACGGTGGGATTGCTCCACAGTTTCCATGAGCCGTTCTTACACCTCGTATTCTGCAAGCTGCAACAACACACTGCTGGCGTGTGGGCCACTGGGTGCAAGGGAGACCCCATAGAGGCCATTATGAATCGTTATTAATAATTACTGAAGGCTAGGCAGGATTATGGTGCATGGGAGAAGCACATATAGTGAAAGGGGCTAGGAACATGGAAACAAATAGTCTCCAAACGCTCATAGTTTCTCCAAAATCCTGCACTCTCTCACACCCACACATATTCACACACACTTTGACCTCAGTTCTTACTTGGTGGGCTGGTTGAGAAAGGAGTTCTTATGCAGCCTGTAGGCGATGTAGCTGTTAAAGGAGCCCGTCTCCATAGAAATGCCGTTCATACCGGCGAACGTCTTGTCTGTGATGTTGAAGGCCTCTAGCATCCGGAAGCCTGGAAGACACATAGAAGACACGCAGAAGAAGATTACACTATAGGTACTACATCTCCCACAATGCATAAAGGCAACAGCGAGCCACAATTCCCTAACCGTATTGCTAATATACCACAATTCCTATGAAGGAGTGAAATAATAAAGAGAAACAAGAAACAGGAACTAGGTTATAAGAGCCAATGATAATAATTTCCATAACTCATTCGACTGTGAATGTGTGCAGTTTGGTATATATTTTATACTGACCAGGTGTGGTGAAGCCATCCATGTAGATCAGAGGGCAAGCTGACAACAAATAAGGGCAGGAGTTAAAGAAAGAAGAAAGTGTAAAATAGTGTAATTAACATCATATGCCTGGTAATTCTCAGGCAAAATCGTATTTATTATCCCTCTTTCCTCAGTAGTTTTACAAAGGTTAAGTTATGCTATCTCTATAATATATGGCATATTAGAGTAACAGCAATGTGGACCGTTATCCCGGACTTACTAGAAGTTGCTGTTTCACAGATGAAGGTGATCAGGTTATCCTGAATCTTGGTAAAGGCGTCAAAGTCATCCACCACGAAGACGTGCCTCTCGCTGGGTTTGCTGCCAATGTTCCTCAACTCTGTCATGTCCACATCGGCCACACCGACCACAAACACGCTGTAGCCTATGGAAGCAAAGCACAAATGCATGCATGCGTGCACATGCACATGTGCGCGCACACACACACACACACACACGCGTAAAACAAAGACCATTGTTAAGCTTCAATCAGCCAAGGGCAGTTCCTTCGTCGTCGTGATTATTAAAGCTAAAGCAGTTCCTTCAAATCTGCCAACGAACATTGGCTAGGACAGAGGAAAATCAAACTTTGAAGTAAACACATTTCTGGTAATTCAAAGCAGCTTTCTCACGTATATTCGCATACAACACATTCCAAAAACTCAAATATAATAATGAAACAAACGGGAAGAAGAGGCTTCGGGAAGACATATACAATCGTACCGGCGTGTTGCAGTTTTTCAGCGCTCTTCTTGACCTCGTCCTGGGACCGCCCGTCTGTGACCACCACCAGAACCTTGGGGACGTTCCTTCTCATTCCGTTGTCTGTGGTGAACACCTTCTCGTAGACGTGCTTCAGAGAAATACCTGCTCACGGGAAGATAAACGTGGTCTCTTGCTGAAGAAAAGGATTTAATTGTTTATTGTTGTTTTACTCTATGTGATGCACCCGTAAGTGGTTGGTAAATTCCAACTAAATGAAAACCTGAATTTAAAATAGATGTAAAATTACCTGTAGGTGTAGCAGCTGCAATATATTAAATTCATATGATGTACCTGTCTTGGTGTTTCCTCCTCTGTAGCGAACCATCCCCAGCGCTGACAGCACCTTGCCCTTGTCATGATAGGTGTTCAGCTTGAACTCAGTCTTGGCATCGTCGCTGAACTGCACAAATGACACCTGTACCAAGAGAGGAAGGACGGTAAGTAAATAAAAGAGCAGACAAACACTGGAGCCACTAGGTGAGCACATAAAGCAGTAGAGGTCTCACAGACCTGCATGCCACTGGAGCTGATGACGTCAAATGCTCCGGTCATGCTGAAGACAAACTGGATGACCTTGCTGAAACTCTCATCTCCGATACTCCAGGAACCGTCAATGAGGAAGACCAGATCTGCCTTGGCACCCTTACAAACTGTGGTAAAAAAAACACAACATGGATGAGACAGGGTGGTTAATGGCAGTAGCAAAGGATTGCCTCACAGCTGAAGTCATGCATTCAATCTCCCAAGTGGAAGTGTCCTTGAGAAGTGCCAACCCCCGACAGTCTCCTAAAACGCTTCTGTATTCACTATGAAAGCATAAATGCTTACCATCAAGAGATGCGGGGATCGTTGGTGGGGGAGGGGCAGTGGGGGGCTCGGTTGGGGCCTGTGTGGTTCGGACCACTGCAACAGATTAACACAACAACAAAGCTGACTACAGTTTGAAACGCCATTGCCTTACAGTATCGTGGATGAAGCGCAATAAATAAATAAATACATACATAATTACCATGCCAATAAGGTAGGAAATAATACCTACTATAAGCAATCAAATAATATGATGGTTGCTAACTAACCTAAGAACTTAACATTCTACTTGATAAGATTCTTACATTTATCAAGTAAATGATTCTGAAACAAACTCAATGACAGCAAATCTATCACACTACCACTTTAACACCACTCCTTGCATTTACACACGCTGGCGGTCTAGAGCCCTTTGTCACCCTGAGAATAGCTGTAAGCACGTGAAAGGCGTGTTCTTACAAGTCTTCTCCTTGACACTGACTCCAGGGCCCTCCAGGTTGGTGGTCTGGGTGTAGACAGTGGCATTGTAAAGGGCGTCGGGCGTTAGGCCATTGAAGCAGTACTTGCTCACAGAGCCCTGGACAGTGGTCGCATAGGCTCCCCTGTTGGAAGCTGAGAGGAGAAGGAGACGGTGAGGGCAGAGACCAGGCGTGAAAAGTCCGACAGTTAATAAAGTAGGAATTACGGAACATACGGTATAGTTTAAAATGCAGAAGTATACTTACGGATAAAAGGTTTAACGTCCAGCCTGTATGAGGTGGCAGCTCTGTGAGGGTTCCACTCAATACAAAAGGTATCGTGCCCGACATTGTAGGTGTGTAGGTCTGTTACATTCAGGTACACTGAAGGAAAAACATCAGTCATAGTAAAGTACGCTCACTTTTTACTTACTGTAATGTATTCAGTTCACTCAACGAGACTCTGTTACACAAAAACAGCTGAAATGTAAAGCCACTATTCATTTGTTATCTAATGATGTACACACATGTGGTGCCTTGTCCAACCAGGGGTCCACTCGTGCCCGTGTTGTACTGAGCCAGCACCTTGACGTCATAAGTGGTTCCAGGATTCAGATTCTGAAGTTGATAAGAAGTCACATCTCCAACCGACACTTCCAAGGACTGATCGGAGCCTGAAGGCACACACAGACATAATGGCAGCCCCAACAAGCACGCTAACAGCAAATGAGTAAAACATGGACCCAGTGTCAAAAGATGACACATTATTACTAATTATTATTACCATCTTTGTGATTAGCATTTGTTTCTATTATACACACACAGACCACGTTAGCATCTTGAGGGGGGGTGGGGGTTCCTTTTATTATAAGTATCATGTTATGTAATACACTGAGCACACGTGTCTTCACCTTTCACCATAAGTTACCCTTTGTGCACGTGCATGCCTAAGGGCGATGAGTGCTATAAACCTCTGATTGTTGTGGCAGCTTACACAGGCTTCTATGTGAACTGCTACTGGCCATTCAGCAATGGCAGTTAGACCAGCCCTGCATTGAGCACCTTCTCCATACCTTCCGGCTGATAGATCAGCTTGTATCCGTTAACTCTGGATGGGGCAGGGTCCCAGGAAACCCTAAAGCGGGTGTACCATTCATCAGAAACTCGCAGATTCCTGGGTCCGAGCATACCCACTATATAACAGAAGACAGACACAGCAACATAGTAAAAAAGAGGCTTTGAGTGTAGTTTGTGAAAAATTAAATTATATAACTAATTGATATAACCAAATGATTAGCGCTGTGAATAGCATTCAGTATATTACAGAAATCTATGATTTGTCAGGGGAAACTAGGAAAGCCAGTGGGCAGCTGTACTGATTTGCAATCCTCCCAAACTGGAGGATGGCCAGAATTAACTGGCGGCTAGGAGCTGTTGGCCTTAATGCTAATCCACGTCCAAGTTGTTTTTGTTTCATTGATCCAGGATCATAGCAGTAATCAGTGGCTAGTGCGTCTGTCCATTAAGATCATTTTCTTTGAATTCCACCATGTGAATGTGTGTGTGTGTCCCCTGAATGCATACCTGCACATTTTGTCCTTATAGACAGTAAAAAAATCTAACAACCTGAGCAAATGGCACACATTTACATTTAGAAAAAGGTTGTCTATTCTACCTTTAAACGCTCTCATATGAATACACTGTATACTGTATGTTCATGGGTGCATCCAATTCTTGTCAGATGTCCAAACTGTTCTAGCCAATAAACGTCAGCGCTCATACTGTAGATATATTACCTGTGCGTCCGTCTCCTTCGAGCTCTCCCCCCGGACCATCGGCATAGATGGCAGTCACCTTGATGTTGTAGGGTGTGTCTGAATCCAGATTCTGCAGAATTACATTGTTCCTGTTCCCTTGCACTGTCGTCTACGGTAACAAAACACACGCCACTGCTTTAGGATGCAGATTACTGACAGTTAACGCTGTAGTTATCATTCACATGCAGGGGAGGGAGTCAATCATGATTTATTTTCCTGAGGGGGCATAGTGGAATAGGTTCATGTAATAACACACACTGCACTGCACAGCATGTGCATTTTACATGTCAGGCAACAGCGACTAATATGCTTACGCGCTCCTCGATGGGGTCTCCGGTGGTCTGGGCGTATGTGATGAGATACTGCATGACAGGGCCGTCAGCGTGCTCCCAGGTCACAGACAGAGTGCTGGTGGTGGGGTCGTACACACGCAGGTTCCTAGGGCCGCTACGGGGAACTGGCGGCAGGACAGCGAGCGTAAACGGTTAATGTGTGACAGAGGAGGTTTGATCACAGTTTATTATCTCCAACACTGCATCTTACGTGTTTTTCCCTGGTCGCTGATTGCGGGTGCTTCTCCGTCGGCGTATAAGGCCACCACCCCTACGTTGTAGGGAGTGTCTGGGAGCAGCTGCTTCAGCAAGGCCGTGGTTGTGGTTCCCGGTACCACAATCTAAAGAAAGTCAAGAATGGTAACTAACGTGTCTGTGTTTGGATAGTGAGAGTGTCTCCTCCTTATTGTTTTAGCTAGTTGGTACACGCCTTCAAACAGATCACTCACTCACTCAGTGGCCTCTTAAGCTTGTCAGGGCCAAGTGACAGGGTTAGACCGAGATCCTTTAATTGTCAGAGAGGGATCAAGAGGGGGTTGCTGGTGACTGCCTGTGGCACTTAATAACAGAACACGTTTGGTGAGAGCTGATTACAGATGGGCTGCTCTCTCTCACTGCGTTCTCAAATTTGTAGGGGCTATTATTGTGACGTGAGGTCACTGATGGCCGGGGGCTGTTCCAGAGCATATCTGTGTGTGTGTGTGTGTATGTGTGTGTGGTTAAGAGAGCAGATAAGGTGGAGTGAAAGGTGTTGCATGTGGGATCATGCGTAAGCTCGTCTGTGAGAAAATGTAAAAATGGGTCAATATGTTGGTCTAGGGCATGTGTCTATGAATGAATGACAGGTCTTACTGAACTTGTAAGATTAGAGTGAATGATCGTTTGTGTTCAAATTAAATATTAAAATCCCTTTTATTCTCTTTCTCTATTGTACAAAAACAAAACAAAATAAGAGATGTATGCTTTGTAGTTTATTAACACAAAGCATACATCGCCTTTATTCTTAACACCCAATTGTGTGTCATGACAAGGTTATAATGACGCTTAGGGAGTTTCATATCTATTGTAAAACCAATGTCAAGAGCTGTCTGTCAAGACGCTAATGCCTCCTCTGCTCTCTAACACTGTCTGAAGAATGTGACCTTGCCCCTGGCTCTAGCAAGGGAAATCATCAGTGAAACATAAGCCGCATAGCTCTTGAAAGACAGGTGCTCTTACAATGCCGTAAACGCACTTTACAGCTGAGTGTTTATGGCGTATGCCAGGGCTATTTGGAGGTCACGTCAGCTGCCGCCTGGGTTGTTTAGTGAGTGGAAATGGCTTGCATGTTTGGCATCTTATAAAATAAATGACATTAACAAGTGCAAAGAGGCCGCTCTCCTCCTGCTCCGCGCACTTGTCTAAAGGGCACTGGTGTTTTTAACAATAGCGTGAAGCGTACTGCCACTCAGGGCTACGTTTTGTACACACTTGTGTCTTTAAGTGCCTGACCTAACCATTATAAACTGTGACCCTGGGCTACAGTGTGAGTAGTGTCAATGAGAGGCCACTCACCGACTCCGAGGGCCTGGTGCCGGTCAACGGGGCATAGACCACCCGGTACTGCTGCACGGGGCCCGTGGCTGCTTCCCAGCGCACGTTGAGGGTGTTGGTGGTGGGGTTGAACACCTGGATGTTGCTGGCAGGGCTGCGATCCACTGACAGGTAGAAGGGGTGGGGTGTGGTCGGGAAAGATTGGAGAAGAGAGAGAGAGAGGTCATGGGAAAGCAAAGGGAGTAAGGGACGGAAGTTGGGGGAGGCAGAAGGGGAGGCGGACGATAGAGAAAATAAATAACGGAGGTCTCAGGACGTATTCGCTGGTGTCTAAGTGACGCCTGAGTAAATCTCCTCATGAGTTCTAGTGTGACGTATGTCTCTGCTGACAATACACGTAGACAACATACTACGTTTCACAGAAAACACATTGAGACATTATAGTGACCATTTTCACCCACAGGGACACACCAACATAGTTGCCTAACAATGCTGCTATCAACTGGATACTTCCTATAATTGGTTGTTAATTGTTTATAAAAAAGGAAACACAAGGAGTGCTGTTTTATGCAAAACATTGTCTAAATCAGAGGAGGATCTTTGGATCGCTCGTACTGTAAATGCAACAAACAACAACTGTGAGCTTCTTTAATAAAGGCTAGGGCATTTCTTAAGATAAGACACTATTTGTCTGTGGCTTGGCTACTTTGCCCAAATACTAAAAGCACACATGCAAACCAAATGTGCTGACAAAAGAATATATTGAAATCTTGCACTTTATTCAGAACAGAATATTAGAGGCTGTGTATCCCACGAGGATTAAAACCACAGGCTCCTGGCAACAGGACACCTAAAATTACCATCTTCCAGTTGCCAAGGGGTACCATGTGATACGTGTGTAGCGGGTTGTCTTAAAAATAAATAACAACTTTGAACAAGGAGGGCCGCCGCCGTCTAAAGGAAAATGTTGTAACAGTAGCAAGCATAAAGTCTGATGTTAGCCAAGTGAATAGAGAGGCACAGAGAAAGCTCTCTATTCATCTATAACCCTTTTCCCTCTCCAAATGGGAGCCAGTTACTCACTGTATCCCCTCAACCCTTCAAAGCCCCACCATCACCCTGACCACTACCCATCATTACAACCTATAAATGGGTGGTATTACAGTAAAGAGTGAGGAGACTGCATTATGATGGTGCCAGCTCTGAGGAATTCCTTCCTACGCAATCACCCCTCAAACTGCTGACTCATTCCCAGCAGAGGCTGGTGGTTTTTAAATTGTGGAAGAAGCTGGAAAATCCTAGTGTTCTTCAAACTGGAGGAAAATTAAGCTGATTAAGCTGAACAGGAGTGTCATTTGGTGCCATGTTAGATTTCATGGTTATAGCGAATGTACATTCAAGATCGGAAAACCTCACGTATTTTCGTGAAAAGAATTTGAAATCTAATCGGGTTTTGACTACAGGCGATGTAAATCCTTGGAAAGCAAACCAACAGCTTCAACTATGCACTATTAGGGGGCTTACTGACATGCAGCAAAAGTAAATCCAGCAAATGTGAACAATAGGTTTATTCTGGAAGGATACTGAGTTGATCTATCCTGGCTATGAAAAACAATCCTATAGTCCATATGCAGAATGTCACTCTCAATAGAACTCTCTTTTGAAAGAATAAATGCATAAATGATACCATTACACTACATCTTCATTTCCTCTGTTGTTATACTGTACAGTGCTAGGTTAGGTTCGTGTTTATGATTACTTACTCCCAGTCAAAAAAAATAAATAAAAAGCAGGTCCTATCTGCAAGCTATACTTCAAATATCTAACCCAAATTTGCTTCCTAATACTTTGCTGTATTTGCTGTGGATGCAGTACATGACCTAACTGCAATTTACTATGCTGACAATACACTTGCTTGTGTCTTGTTCAGTTGTGTGTGCTGTTGTGTACGCTCCAGGGGTACGGAGTGTCTTGACCAGTGTCTTGTAATAAAGTTGCGTTAAGACAACACACCAAAAAGATCGTCATAGAAAATAATTAGCCCCTGTCAATTTAAAGAGATGGATTTATCACTTTAGCTTATGAAACTGTTCATGAGTCCTTACATGTCTTTCCGTTCTCAGACATGCGTTGTCCCTCTCCAGTAGGGTAGACAGGCACCACTGTCACCGTATACAAGGTATCAGACTGTAGGTTTTTCAGGACAGTATTATAGGTGGTGCCAGATACCTGCGTCTGAGTTGAGACATACACAAACAAAATGAGTCATCTTTGGGTCAATGGAAGGGTTTTCATTGGTCTGTCAATTAATTATACACAAAACAATCCTCTCCATTTATTTGGTATATTTGGACAGAGCAATATTATTAGAAGACCACAGCTTCAGTAAATCCATCCATCTATCCATCTTACCACTTCCTCATCTCCTCCAGCAGTGGGGACATAGTAGATCTTGTACTGACGCACATTGCCCTCCGCTGCCTCCCATTTGACGTTCAGAGTGCTGGTGGTGGGGTCAGTGACACGCAGGTTCCTCACACCGCCCATAGGCTCTGAAATGCCGTAACAGCAGTATGCACTTACAGTAGAAATAGCCACGCTTTTATCAGGTGGTCCAACGTGAGTAATGCTATTGCTGTTGAGTCAAGGACATGGGTCCAGGTTTGGGTCTGGCTGAAAGACCTTGAAAAGTCTATTTTGAGATTGTCCAGTCTCTAGAACTATTCAGTTGGAGGGAGGTTTTTTTGAGCTGCAACACATTACAGCCCTGATACATGACATCTTCTGTCCTTGTAAACTTGGGAGTGAACAGTAAGTTATTCCTTTTACCAAGGTTTCCACACTTTGTATTTTGAATGTGTGTGAAAAGTAAAAGTTGAGTTGGAAATGGTTTCTGTACTTACTAGTCTTGCCAAGTCCATTCAGCTCTGCGCTGGGTCCTTTGGCATACAGTGCCACCACAGAGATAGAGTACTCAGTGTCAGGGGTCAGTTTAGGGAGTAATACTGTGGTTTTCTTCCCTCCAACCTGAGTCTAACCAGTGGAGATAATAGTTGTTAGTCCTGCTTCACATGTCTAAAAATTCTAATAACTTGTTATGAGAAATAAACACCACAGAAGTCAAATTAATGGAACCATTTATTGATTTAACTGAAAATATTATATATTTATCTTTTACAATAAATATAGTTCACTGGTTTAACAAAACATAACAATATTTTTTGTTATTGTTTGTTGTTAGCTACATTTAATAAAACATCTCTTGTGCTTGGATTTAGAGTAATACGAGTTGAGTATTATGCCTATGCAATGGTAATTCTGTATGCAGACAGCCAAAACAGTTGGGTGTCTTATCATAACAGTAGTAGTTTTACTACACTGTATCTAAAGGGATGCTGTAGTGAGTAGATTCAAATCGTAGCCAAGATCGAGAGTGCATGTGGCTTCTGATTGAGAAGAACTCCTTTCATTGATGAATGTGTCTTTAATTATTTACAGCTTCGAGTGAGTGGAGGTTCTTATTAGCAGGCCATTAATAAGCATAAAGGTCATTCAGAATAAGCAAAATGTTCCTTGTACACAAGCGTTAAGTGTGTGTTGAACGTTCTCGTCATAATATACACAGTATTAGATAATGCCGACCTGTTCTACTGTACATGTTGAAACCCAATGGTGAACCAGAAACGTTTGGCTGCATGTTGAATGCATGTTTCCAGTTTTCCTACAATGTCTCAACTTTCAAACATGATTTCACCCAGACAATCAGCACAGCTAAGTTTGTGCCAATCAAAATGACAAAACCATTCCATCCGGTATTGAAGGAAACGTGTTGGCCAACAATCAGCATATCACAGGCTGTGCATGAGATGTATTGCAGGAAGGCTTTGATGATAACCTAAGATAACCTTTTGCAATCATTTTCAGCATGACACATTACAATGTAATGCTGCCTTAACATCTGGGCCACGTCAAATTAGAGGAATGAACCATAATTTATGTATGACTACAGCAACATTACACATACTTAAAATCATCACTCAGACCCACCCACTTTGCATCTTTAAATTATCTAGTGGGCGTCTTCCAGCTAATTATTTCAAACTCATATGTCATTATATAAGCTTTTGTTAAGGTGATATCTCATAAATTGATGTGGGCAAACATGCTGGATTTCAGTTTGATTTAAAAGAAAATTAAAATGATTTGTTTGAGTTTAACTGCAGCTGCTTCAATTTTAGTCTGTCCACATTAATGACTCCTGCTTTTGATTTTGAAGCAAACGTTTCGTAAATCATTCAACAATTATTCCTAAAGTCATTGACTCTGACAAGCCTGTAGGGAAATCGTATGAGCTAGCCTCAAACCTATCGGCCGCAAAATTATAATGCAATTTCCAGCCTTCTGGGGATCCTCTATGCGTGAGAAATCAGAGGACTGATAAGCTACAGTGTACAATGCAGTGGGCATCCATACCGTCTGGCTCCTGCCTCCACTGGTGGGGACGTAGGTGATCTTGTAGTTCTGGACGCGGCCAGGGGCTGGGTCCCATTTGGCATTAAGGCTGGTTGTGGTCTCATTGAACACAACCAGGTTGGTGGGAGGGCCGCTGGTTACTGGAAGACACACACACGTGGACACACACAAACAACAATCACTATAATGTGGGTGTGTGTGTATCGAGCATTTAGCGATAGCAGATGCTCCTCAGACTTCATTCAAACGAGACAATCTTTTAAAGAGACAATCCTTGATCTTAGGATCTCTTATGATGGAAACGTCGACGTCACAATCACATGTTGTGACATCTGTGTAGTAGGTGCACTATATCTACCTGAACAGCTCCTGTTTCGATCTGAGGTCAAATCATAGATATTAGCTAGATGCTCATTTCTATGCTAATGACACTTCAGGGCAAGCGGGTGTGATGCTGGTTTGAGTCAAGGATTGCAGCTTTAAAGAGGAAAAGACAATCATCTCCCGGGCCTTTGTCTTTTCTTTAGCCGTGACGGAGAGATGGAAGAATTAATGGATGGGTGGACGGATGAGCGAGTAGATGGATTCATTCGATAAATACATCATATGGATAGATGGACTGGTGAATGGAGAGATGGATGGATGGAATGGAACACAGAAAGACGCATGTACGAGGGGATTCATACCCCAGCCCTGCAGGTGCATGCATATAGTTGTAATATTTCTATAAGCCCGCTACATATATTACACAGCAGGAACCACCTACAGTATGGATGACAATGGACAATACAAGCACGGCATCAGACAGACAGCGAAACAAAAGGCTGTGTCAGCCACGATGCAGCACCATCACAGTGGTGTTTTTTCGTGTTAAGCGCCTTGCTCAATGGACACACTGACGACACTGATGACTGGGCAGAATGATGAAGCATGCTTGCATCACATGGGGGACAAAAAGCATCCTGTGTTCACCAACAAGTACTGTATACTTACCTACAACAGTGCCACGTGCCACTAGGGAAGCAGAAATAGAGAGGTATAACAGACATGCCGTTTACCCAACACTTCACATACTGTCGACAGAAGCGCCCGAACCCTACTGAATGTCGAATCGTTATTCATTTGATATATGTGTTTGCTGAATGTGAAAAACCAAACAGCGCTTGAGCCAATGTGCATTTCCAACATAAATGCACTAGATGTTTTTCTCCACAGACTCAAACTAAATAAAACTTAAAAATGCATAGACAAGTTGATTGATTCACCAAGATGTCCATATTAGGGATGGCACCGATACGATACTGAGATCGGAAATCGGTCCGATACTGACTTAAATAGCTGGATCGGTATCGGTGACAATTGTACAGTTGTAAGTGATCCATGGGGCTAATTCAATTAAATAAATTTGCACGCATAGGTCTACTGTCAAGCATCAGCTATGTCTAACCTACCCAGGCCACACCATCAGCTGCAGGTTTCTAAGTCCTAAAATAGGGATAGGCTGTCATTTACTTTGCAATTCAACTTAAAACTTAAGATAAGACTGTAATCGTATCGGTATCGGTCGATACCCAAAGTGTCAGTATCTGTATCGGTATCGGGACTAAAAAAACTGGATCATGCCATCCCTAGTCCATATACACTATTGAGGCACCATCATTGAACGTATGCATCTTACATGTCCTTTCAGTGCCCAGCAGGTCCTCACTCTCTGATTCGTCAGGGTAGATGGCGGTTACAGACACATCGTAGGGGGTGTCCGGCTCAAGGTTCTCCAGAAGATGGTTGGTTTCATCGTTGTTCAGGATGGCCTGAGGAGGACATTAGGATCACCACAAGGGAAATATGCTTGGCTGATGTTACAGCTAATGTGAAAGGAAAGCGACTAGTAATGCCAGGTCAAAGTTGACAGCTGCTCTTTTGCTTACATGCTGGAAGTCGTTCTCTCCCTTCTTGGTCCAGCCAATGCGGTAGAGGGCCACGTCTGGGGCACCGTGATCCCAGTGGGCTCTGAAGCTGGTCTGGGTCACATCTGTGAAGCGCAGGTTCTTGGGGGCAGGAACCACATCTATGAAGGAAACAGGTACACCAACCCTTCAGTTTTAGCAGTCAATGGCAAGGGAACCAAGTAAAAGGCATTGTCATTCACACGGTAAGCTTTTCCGTTACGTACCAGTAATGGCGGATCCATCCATCTGCGGTCCAGGTCCCTCATCGTAGATAGGAGTAACAATCAGGCCATACTCAGTCTGTGACATCAGGTTGTCCAGTTGCCTGGTGGTAACATCTCCACCCACGTCCAGCTGTGGATCAACCAAATTCAGGAATTCAAGAAATATTTCACACTTAATTTAATCACAGCATCTGTGCCTCTAACTCTGTGTGTGAAATGTACTATATTGGATTTAAATGGAAATCTAACATTTTTTTGGACAGTTTCTTTGCCAATGTGTTGCCAAGTGTTGAAAAAGCCTTGGTTCTCAGAAAACGTTTCCAGGAGAGCTGGCAACAAAAGTAATGCACATCCCGTAAGACGGCTCACAAACCTGACCAGAAGGCACAAGGTTTCTTCTGGAAAAACCATGCACTCTTCAAATCCCAAAGATCCTAGCCTATTGAAAATACAACTATGACAACTTGTCTTCCACAGATGACTTATGCTAATGCTACACTGGAACCGACAGCCACTGTTAGTTATTCTGATTTTTGGGTTTTTGCATTTGAGCTGTAAATCTACACTGCCTGAGTATCATGTTCCAAGAAAATGGCACCGCGGCTGTGTTGTGGATGATGTGGTCCGGCCACCAGTCCGGCTACAGTAGTTTCTGGCCAGCGAGCTATTCTTCACTTACTCCCCAGGCTAGAAACTTAATTCCTCAGCCCATGTGCGATTCCCATTTTTTTAAAACCCTTACAAGAGTTATGGCTGTTGTTGTGGTTCAACTTCACCTGATTTATGCCTGAGGATGTAGCTAATGGCCAGTGGCAGAACATGCTGCTTGAAGCAAGACACCCCATGGGAAAGGGCATGGAACTACAGTGTGCGTTCACCTGTCCGTCAATAATCGAAGGCCAACCATTAAGGCCACCACCGCTCCCCTCCTAACCTCAACCAACCCCACCCACCATGCTGTAGTATTTAACTTGTTGTTAATCGTAATACAAAAAATAAAATAAAATAAAATCATACCCTGTGATATAATACTGAGCTCTTTGTTCCAAGAATGTGACATCTGCCTTTTCCATTATATTTAGTGTGTAATATACGTAGTCGTCAACAAAAGGTTCAACTTCAATTCATCACAATCGAACATACTGGCTCAAATTGAAAAATAAATATCTGCAGACAGGATATTAAGTTTACCTGAAAGAATCAAAGTAGTCAAAACCATAAAGTGCTCAGTTAGGAATCTGACATCTCACGTACGCCCAGGCCATTAGGGTGCCAACAATTACAAAATAAAGCCATATTTAGAAGAGTTCTGAGTCCACTGTCAAAGGGATAGTTTGTGATTGGATGTATCTTTCTCTGTTTCTATGACTACTTTGGATGAAACACCTATTCTAAAGATAGTCAAATATTTCACAAAATTGCAAGGAAAGACAGCTGTGGATTTCAATTGCAACTGGAGTTTGCATAAGGAGATTGCAGGTGAGAGCTCACATAATGGATGTTCCTGGAGCTGCAGCTTACCTCTTTGTCGTCTCCATCCTCAGGTGTGTAAGTGATACGGTATTTGCGAACCGCTCCGGGAGCGGCATCCCAGATGAGCCTCATGGCGCTGTGGGTGACGTCATGCACCCTCAGTTTACCAGCCGGGGGCAGGGGCACTGAGCAAGAAACCACAGATAACTGAGTTCAGCTTTAAAGGAAATGGAATTAGCATCAAATCAAATGACGTGTGTGGATTTATGAAGCCCTTTGGGACTAACTGTTTCTTGATCTAACCCACACTAGGCATGTTAATAGCTAGCATTGCAAAATAGCAATGAAATGTTCTTTGTGGCCAATTATTCCTGTATCAGGGGTACTGTCTTATTTCACTTGAGAGGCTGAATGCACACGCCTGCCAAACTGCACACTCTAAGCCTAGTGGGTGTTATCAAACAGACTTCAGCTGGTGAGTCAGAGGCGACGTACGTGTGACACCCTGGTCCGTGAGGGGCTCGCTAGCAGCCTCCCCGTGCAGGGCGAAGATGGAAAGAGTGTAGGCCGTGTTGGGAAACAGCTTCACCAGCTGGGTGTCAGTTATATCTCCTCCCACCCTCATCTGCAAGCAAACAACAGGACATGAATTCCTCAGGGGTTTACAAAGACACATATTGGAGACAGAATGTTTTTAAATGCTTGAGAATGTTCTGGTGTGGCAGATCTGCTGCGGCCGGATGTGACCCTACGGATTTGACACCTCGCGAAGAAAATGATGCCGTTCCCTTGGCAGCGTGAGCTCATGGTTTACCCACCCACTTTTGTCCCGACAATGCTTTGCTCTGTTTTCCCTTCTCCCTGGACGTCTGACTGGGAACACTGGTGGCTTTGTTAGATGTTATATCAGTGTATGACATCTGCATTTTGTCAGCGATCACTGAGTGACATGAGTTTTGGACTGTTTGGACTCTTGTTCTGACGTTTATGTGCATTGCGGATGTGTTTGGATAACTTTTATTGTGTTTCAACCCATGTCAATGTGAGCATTGTATTGCGTGTGTAATGTTTTATAAGAAAGTTGTCTGCCAATAGAGACCCCAACTTTCCCACCCACGAGAGCTTATTAGAATGAAATAATGTCCAATTGGGGCTATGGCTCCCAGACGACAGGCAGTGTTAGTCCATTGGCATCAAACTAACCTCTTGTTCTACAGATGGTTGGGTGGCATTGATGGCACTGTAGAGGAGCATGTAACCAGAAGCACCTTGTGCTGGCTGCCATCGGACACGCATGGTGGTCGTCTGTTCATTGTAGATGTTCATCTTCTTCACTGCACTCAAGGGCACTGGAAGCAGGGATGATATGGAGTTTAGTGAGTTTAGAGCGTAAATGGCCGAACCCCGCTCTCCCATGTAGAGAGTGGACGCTCTACAGGCCATGCTACAACCCTAGTGTATGTTGCGGCTCGCCAGAGCATCTTTGAAGGTGTTGGAAAGCTCTGCGCTAATCAGTCGAACATATAAGTACACTCAAGGCATGAAGGTATACACTTCTCAGCATGGACGGATTAACGCACGGGGCCCTGACTGAGAAAGGGGCCCCTGGCAGCCTGTATTAACTATACAATTTTAATATTGTTTGTGACAAGTAGCCTAACTGTTAAGTATTTTAACATACTGTACGTCGACCTATATCATTTACGTTTTGCTAAGCACTTCCATAGTATATGGTCCAATACTACGCTAGCAACCGAAACTATGTGCAGAAACAATTCTGACATGCCCGTTAGCAGAGGTGCATTAGTATTTATCAACACTTGCAAACAGTCTGAAGAGGTAGTTGCCAAACACACATGGACGCTGGACAAAGGGTGACAGTTTAAATCTAACCATTTAATATGTTTACACAAAACTTTATATTGTTAAAGTTCAAATTGTAGTGTTTTCCATCAATATTCGCCTTAGTTCACCGAATTTGAATGCACCTCATAACAAAACTTAGAGGGGGGTGTCGTACTTTCAGCTTTGCCGAAACCAAAAACACAAGCGGATAAATATCACCGTAAACACACACAAAAGCAGGGCATTAATCAACCGGAGGTTTCGAACCAGCTCGATATTTAGACTATAACGTAGGCCAAGTGCATCACGGTGTGTGTGAGCAATATCCTCAGCACTATAAACAAATATGAATAGGCTAGAATCACCCGAAAACGCCTAGTCGCCTTTCCTGATGCAAAAGTAAACAAACGTGTCAGATAACTGGATTTTAGTGACTTTTTCTAGGATTAAAGCATGAAAAGGGCCACTATACAGTAGGTAAAACATGAGCCATGTTCTCTATCATTATTTTGCTGTTGTGAAGCAACAATTTATTTATCATTCAGAGCCAACAAATTTAGGCTAATTGCAATAGCAACAGCAGCTAGAAATTATAGGCCTGTGTTAGGATAAGATACTTTCTTCTATAACCTCCATGCTCTTTAATAATAGTCATCTCATCAATTTAGTTGTAGGCCTATTTATTTATGGCATGTGAGCAGTGCAGCTATGGCTGGAAGGATGCGATGAGAGGCCTGCATTGGGGATTGGGTTCTCCTCGCAACATGCACAGCTTGATCTTTGCGGTCATAAAATATAGGCCTACTGCAGGTCCCGTGATTTAGCTAACAAGGTTTCAGTCAGTAGGCATGCACACTGCCCGCGGATTTGAGACGGTGAGACCTGCGGATCTTTCAAGTATTAAGTAAAAAAAAAACACCTGTCATAATGTAGACTATTATAATGCGCTATTACATTTTTAATGGGTCCGTAATACATGAGAGCCTATGCGTACAGTAATGTGTTTATCATTGCCGTGGCAACCACATAAATCTGAACTTTGCTTCACTCTACCATTTCTTCTCCTAATCGTTTTGCACGCTGGAGATGCATTACAGTTCTAGTCGGCAACGTAGCGTTTCAGAAGTGTGCAAAAACCAACCATAAGTTACAATGATTTGTAATGTACAGTATTATGTCTGTGGGTGATGGGCCCAGCACGTTCCTGTGCCCAGGGCCCATGGACGGCTTAATCCGTCTATGTTTCTCAGACAATAGCTGATGATTGTATTAAACTACTTATTCTGTGTCATTACATGGTGAAAACTCCATGGTGAAAATAGTAATTTTATGTGCAATTTTATGGAGGTTTAATTCAAGACCATAAAAGCTGCGTTATTCTAGAAGGTACAAATAAAAAAGAACCAGCAAGAACAACTTAACAAAAACAAACAAAATATCTAAATGGCTCCTTAACCTCAGTGTGATTATGTAGAGTCCCTTTAAGTTTTTATGCTATTGCCATCTTCACATGGTCACATATGGTTGTATCAACAGAGCTGCAATATTTTTAAACGTTTCATTATTAGAGGGCATATGAGGGCACAGTCATTGAGTTGGCCACTGAGTAAATATGTGCAGAGCAATTGTAATCAGACTTTTAATAAGTACATTAGTGAGTATGACATGTATACTTTATAAAACATTAACTCAAGTAAAATATGTATGTTTTCCTGCTGCAGCATTATTCTATACTACTAAATTAAAAGCCAGTTTAGAGTTTACCATTGTGTTAATAAAGCAGCAATGCTGAGCTTTTATGGGATGAGGACTGCATGTAGAATATCTAATACATTCATATGGACGTTGATGTAAAGAATACACTTACATGTGGTCTCAGATCCTTTAAGTGGCTCACTGCTCTCCTCTCTCACCACAGAGTAGACATTGACCAGGTACTTAGTCAGGGGGTTCAGGTTCTGGAGGACCACAGTGGTCTCTGTGCCATCCACAAACACCTAATGGAAAGGGGAACGATAGAATATGGCCAACATGTATGTGCATGTGTAGGTGTGTCAGGTATTGCAGGTAAACATATACATAAAAGACAGGAACGGATACATCTGATAATCCATTTAAGAAACCACTAAATCAGTATGAAAATTGTTTTTTTTTGTTTAGACTGGATGGATAATCAATTAGGCAACACAACAAAAATAAGCTCTATTTGATTTCAGGGCTGGCGCAAGTAGCTCTTACTGAGTTCCAATTATAGGCATGAAACCTCCCCCTGACCAAACTCGGGTGGATCCAGACCATTGTCTGCTTAAATCCCAGCTCCACAAACAAAACTAAGACATCACCCATGCTGCTGCACTAACAAGCACAACCAAAGGAGCTGGACAAAAACAAACTTAATTGAATTGGATTCAGATACTAAAAATGGGCCTGTTTCATGGTTTCTGGAGCCAGGTCTCTGCTGCCCAACAGCACAAGTACACATGAGAAACAATTCATTATTTGCTTTGCAATTTTCCAAAGTGAAAGCTGTTGCCTTGTCCGTGGATTGTAATGTAATTAGAAATCTACACAGCAAGAGGTCCAAAAACACTAGCCGGTGTGGGGATGCTTAAGTGGAGTTTCCCTAAGTCACAGCAGGTCAGGGTTTCATGCCGAGACAAAACCCTTCTGGATCTGCATTTCCCACAATACTCTGAGTACTTAAATGAATTCATGGAAAAGCAGTGTTTTTACAGCCGCTTGTGCAAAAGCAATTGCAATGTGACCAGCACATGTGCATCTTACATCAAAAGGTTCCTTATACAATTTTAACTTTGGAAATATGTTCGGATTGTATTTTGTGGAGGACAAAAAAATGGTAACCTTGGAGCAAAGTTATGAAATTGATGCTCAGAGAAATGATTATAGTTGACGTTTATAGTATCTTTCAGTTTGGCTACATCATCTTTAACATATTTCATGAATGGCCATTGGCCACCTTGTTAAACAGTCATGTTAAACAGTCATTGATTGTTAAGGTGTGTGTGTGTACCTCCTCTGGCTGTCCAGACACAGTCATGTATTCCACACGGTACCTCTCCACTGGGCTTGAAGGTGCTGTCCATGTAGCTCTGAAGGAGTGGTGGGTTACATCTGATGTCACCAAGTCAGTAGGTGCCTCGGCTCCACCTTGTCAACAAACAGATGGAAAAACGAACTAAAACATAAAATAGTACCTCGTCTACAGTTCCCTCTTTCTAATACTTGTGGTGGTCACAAATCCAAACAAATTTTAAAAAGCACAATGTACTATAGTATAACTGGGTACATACGATATTGTGCAAACATTATAAAATACTGCTCTCATCTAGATAACTAGCTTAGGTTTCTGATTACAACTCTGATTACACAAGTAGATATTACTTTTATATGTACGGTACTAATAGAGGCCAATAAGCCTTAAAGTAGTTTCCCTGAGATATAGTATCAAAACAGCTCTTTAACTTGGTGAAGAGGCAGACAATTATTAACTACAGGAAGGCAGAGAGACTATAAAAGATGGAAGAGAGAATATGATCTAGGGGATTTATTCTCATAATTTTAATTATAATGTATATCAAGTCTATTGAAATATGGCTTGGAATCTCAAGTTAGTTTTTGTTAACTGTTGCGAAAAGGAAGTGTATCACTATAATAATTTGTGTTCATGTCCTATATACCTGGTCCCTTAACGCTGTTACACAGGTTGTCAGTCAAGCCGTCCACAATGTCCAACAGGAAGGAGAAGTCAGCCACATTGTACATGTGAATCTCATCCGGGTCAGAGGCAATGGACCTCAACTCATTCTCATCAGCATTCTTCACACCTACAGATTGGAAGTTCAGAGGTGACTTGCTGTGTTTCTTTTGAGTAGCGGGATGTCTCTACGCTAAGTGATTGACTTACAGTACAATGAGTACAATTACAAGTGTTAAGAAGCAGAGAGGGTCTCGGGCCCTCTTGGCTGGCAACCCACCACCCTTAAGACTAGCCTATCTTGTGAGTTAAATGTAAGATATAATGATGCTAACACGGTTTAAGAAGATGATCAGGATGTCAAGAATATTCACACTTTTAAGGGTTGGTTAAACAGGACAACTTTATCCAAGCAGTCCACTGTAAGGAAATTTCATTTTAACTTACCAATGGCATACAGCTCAATGTTTTCGTTACGCAGTTTCTGAGAGTTTTGGATAATGTCGTCCTGAGACTTGCCGTCAGTGACCAGAACACCAATCTTGCGAGCGTTGGGGCGCATGCCAACATTCTCTCGGAAATTGTTCTGGAGAATGTAGTTCAGGGCCAAACCTGAAATGAAGACACAGTCCACCATCAGCAGCCTTTATCTTAAGCAGATGCACAACTATTTAATCTTAGTGGAAAAATATGGACGCATTACCCGTCATGGTGTTTCCTCCCTTGTAAGGCAGGTTGGCCACAGCCTCCAACAGTGACTCCCTGCTACTGTGAGCATTGAGGTGCCACTCTGTCTTTGGGTCTCCGCTGTACTGGGCAAGACCTGGAGTTATCGCAGCAAGAACAAATTGTGTGACATCACTCATTATCAGGCACATTCCACAGCCATGACAGTCCAGTAGCTTTGAGTGTACACATCCTGGGCAGACCCACCTATCTGGACCCTTTCGGGGCCAATGTCAAACACTCCAACCATGCGGCCGATGAAAGCTCGGATGGTCTTGAAGTTGAGACGTCCAATGCTCCAGGAGCCATCCACCAACAGCACGATGTCGGCCTGGGCCGTGGTCTTACACATCACATCTGACAGTTCAATGGGCGGAGGGTTGCAGTTAGAAGAGAACTGTGGTCACCGGCAACACCATAATCTACGTACATAGCTTCAATATAGATTATGTGTCCACGTGTCATGATTTAGATTCAGAGGTGTTGGAAGAAGTGTGAGTGGTGAAGAACGGGCACAGAGACAGGTCTGTGGTAGCATGAGAATCATGACATTGACGACAACAACTACAACAAAAACCTGCAAACACATATCCCAACATCAGGGAGCATTAATAAATCCTTTAGATTTTACAACCTATTCTGAGACACTTTTATCAGGGCACATTTGTGTTTTCAGATCTTGTCTTCTGTGGCATGGCATTCTCTCTCTCTCTTTCTCTCTCTCTCTCTCTCTCTGTCTTCACTTGTGAGGAGGGCTGTTTCTTTTTCACGGTTGGACTTGTTGCGAGCACACACCCCTACAGAGCCATGATATACGATGGTTTTCCTTCGTGCGAGACAACCGTGCATTCCACAGCACTGCGGCACCACTGTTTCTGGTTTCCAAACACCTGTGTGATGAAAAGAATAGGCATCCCATCCAAAGAACCTAAAGGCAAGCTGCAGATGCACTAGGAAGAATAGAGGTAGACATTGTGCAATCTGTCGCTTTCTGCAATTGAAAACAGGTTACATTTGATTTACAGACGTTGGGGGGGGGGGGGGGGGGGGGGGGGGGGGGGGGGGGGGGGGGGGGGGGGGGGGGGGGGGG
>JAODLL010000015.1:3886990-3899685 GCA_026546735.1 Forbesichthys agassizii
GGGCCCCCCCCCCCCCCCCCCCCCCCATCCTCCCAATACAAAACTCTATAAACAAAAAGTAACAGGTGACAGACAGACAGACACTGCAGAATGCAGTGTGAAGTGTCTGCTAGGATATCGTATTATGGTTTGATTCAAGTCATGGAGACAATAAGGCAGAGACAGATGTGTATCCTGGCTAGCAGCTCCTCCCGTGATGAAATGAAGAATGCCTTAAGAATAGAGAAATAATTAAAGACATATATATAAAAACATTTTATAATTAAAAGCTACAGTGATGTTATGGTAATTTAAGTGCAATGTGAGATTGTATTTGAGTTAAGGAGTTTTAGCCAGGCGCTAGTGCGGAAATGCCCGAGCTTGAGAATGTCACACTTCTTTCATTCTCCATTTGATCCTATCAGAGCAGGGCCTTCGTTGTATACATATCTGTTCCACATTAGCGCACACCGGCAGCCCGCAGCTCCCAGCGGTCAAGCTGACCTCTGGACCCTTCCATCAAACACACAACATTTTCCCCTGTCCTCACACTTGCCGCCTGCCGTGCGGTTGTAAAACATTGTATAATTGCTAACAGATACGTTTACTGGGCATGTCTGCCTGCCATGGTCCTGCATGGACTCGACATACAAAGGAAAAGAGAGTGACAAAGCATAGAAAGTAGGTAAATGTTGACAGATGGAAGTGTCATTCCATATGATATAATGTCTGACAATTAGCGCTGATGAATGGCATTTAGGGCAGCCCATTGGCTTTTATGGCTCTTGGAATAGTGTGTGCATTTTCCTAAGTAAAGACTCCCTGTGATTCCCATCATTGAATGCTGGTGCCCAAACTAAACATAACAAGTCATGTTTTACTGTAAAGAAACACTTACAATTCTACTGGTTTAGAACAATGGAGGCATTACCTGTGATCTCATAACTAGGGGGGTCGGGGGCGTCAGAGAGAGTGGTTTTCTCCTCCCCAGCTAATGGCATACTCTCTCCACCATCAAACATCCCAAACACACTCACTGTGTACTTGGTACCAGCTCTGAAAAACATTATTAACACATTTTAATGATCTGTCACAATCTCCTTGTTACTTGTGTGTATATATATATATATACACACAGTATATATACATATACACATACATATACTGTACTATATAATACAAATACCAATGGGGCATTAACACTGCAGCATCCCCAGAGATCTAGTGTAAAGGACACACCTCAGCTCCTCCAACACCACAGTGTTGTCATAGGGCCCAACGAGAAGCTGCCCCAGGTCAATGTCCTGCCCCAAGGGGTGGAAGGTAACTTTGTAGCCCTTAACGTCTCCAGGAGCAGGGTCCCAGGTTACACGGAAGCTAGTCCGGGTGGGCTCTGAGGTCTGGAGGTTCCTGGGCCCTTTGTAAGGTGACACTATAAGGAGAGGAGACATTATTTATTTGTCTAAAAGACCAGGTAAAATCATAACCTAACGTAAATGTGAAGACACACAACATAAACAGAGGCTGATATTATTATGGTAGGCCACAACAACGTACCAATTGGTGAGTGAAATGGATAGAAGTTTAGGCAGGCTAGATTGACGTTAGGCATACGGTTTTACTTAGTTGACACATTTGGAACATTGGAGACATTGAAGATGGAGTTATTTATTCTAATTCCTAGTTTTGGAGCACACACATTGTGTGTGTGCATGGAGGGGAGAGGTATTTTCTCGAATGTTGAGCTCAAATTTCAACGATCTTCCTCAATCATCGCTTACTCCACCTATGAAAAGGACTCCAACATACTTGTATAGGACTGGGACAACAGAGATGCCAGAAAGACCTAACCCACTCTCAGAAGAGTGGTGCTTGTGTGTATTTGATGTGTTCACGTGGCCTAAACATACGTGTTGTTCCCTCTCCCTGCCTCGCTCGCCCTTCTCCCTGGCGGTAGACGGGCAGCACGGTGATGTCATAGGTGGTGAGGGGAGTCAGTCGCCTCAGGACGGAGGTGGTATCGCCACCGGGCACCTTGGCAGCCAGCTGTCGCCCGCCCTGCTGGGGCTTGTAGGTCACTCGATAGTTGAGCACGTCACCAGGCGCCTGTTGCCATGTCACCCTCATGCTCTTCTCCGTCTCCTCCGAGACGGTGATGGCCCTGCCAGCAGCAGACACTGCAAGGAGAAGGAGGAGAAAGGAAGGGGGGGGAAATGGCAGTTGAAAATGGAAAAAGTGAGAGACCGACCTGAGCGATGTTAAATGTATTCTTCTCCTGCCATGTTGGCACGGAAACGATGCGAGCTATAACTTGTAGCGTGCGTGGCTGGTGTGTAAATGTTAACATGCTTGGCTACCTCGCACGGTCTCTCATCAGGGTGTCTGCCGACGTTCCATATGCTTGTGAACACAAACCCACTGAAAGGGGGCTTGATTTCATGAGCAGACCTGACTTTACAAGACTGATTGCATTCAAGAGAGTGTCAGGGCTCCAGCAGATGATTTGTGAATTTGAGAAACGCCAGCAGTTCTCTATTTTCCTCCTGTAGCGTTGCCTTAGAGGGTTGTATTTTCAACAGGAAGGGCAAGTGTGAGTTGTCCGAGCCCTCCAAACGAGTCACAGAAAATATTCAAGTCTACTTCAGAGCGAGTCTTTTTTTATATTTATGAACGGAAAAAAAGCAGCGCATCCAAGTTTTCAGTGTGCTGCTTTTCCGTAATGGGCCTGTGGTGTCTGCTGCACAGAAGGAACAAGGAATCAGACTGGTGCAAGGAAGGCATGAGCTCAGCTGTCATGGATACGAGGCCTCCTCAGCTTCTTTAAGGTGGTTATTCTGGTATGGCACCAATATTCATGGCCAGAATTAATAACCAAAGAAATGTTGGCTAGACATTTATTTTTCCCAGTCAGAGATTCCATCTCACTAACTGGTAGATACATGACATCCCAACTGGGAGCGGGTTTCCATTCAATGTGCTTTTCTAATTTTGGCACCAATCGCGTCTAACAAGGAAGACACCATCGTCTCTCTGTGTCCTGCATCTCCCAGGAAAACTGGTTGCAGGTGTGCTGGACATGACCTCACCTCAGTGCACAGAACACAGGCTTAATACGTGCCTAGAATATCGAGAAGCATGCGTTTTGCTATAGCATCCCAATAGTAGAGGGATTTATTTTTAATCGTTTTTGAAAACTATGGCAAACTCGAAAGGTGATTATGTTATCAAGACAATGAAATGAGACAGCCTTTTTGCACAGATATATACTGGGTCTTACACATGAGACTTCGTTCACTGACAAATACCTACGGTCTGCCACTGCTCCCCATAGCTCAGTGAAGGCACCGCAGTCTTGTCTTGGCACATTTGCACTCAATTTGAACTGTTTATTTACATAAATGTTTTCTAAGGCTTTTGGGGCGTTTCAGAGAGTGATGTCTAGGTCTACTTTTCAAGAGCTATTGAAGGGCCATCTTACAAAGCCAATAAGTTCACTATTGTCAACCTATTTTGCTGTTGGTTCTTTGAATTCTGTCAAATTCCAACCAGGTGCACGGTGTTTGTTTGGAACGGAAATCTAAAATGGGACCATTGTTTGCTGTCAGAGCCATGTCAAGCTATGCGGTAGCAGAGTGTGTGCGGGGGAGGTGGTTCGATAGTAAGGAGGGGAGGACAGGTAAACAAAATAATAAAAGAAAGTTGGAGAATGATAGCTGTGAGTGAGGAGATGGAAAAAGAAGAGGGAGAAAAGAGAACAGGGAGTCGAGTGAGGATGAAAGGGGCAGAATCAGTGTGAGCTAACGTGATTTACCATCTGTGGTTTCCTCTCCCACCAGTGGCTCCCCCTCTCCGTGGCCATAGCCAGCATAGACTGAAACCTGATAGCGCGTTTCTGGGGTGAGACCCTCCAGCACGGTCTCTGTGACTTGGCCGGCGACCCTCTTCTCCCCAGTCTCATCGGTGAACAGAGACTTCCACCTCAGCAAGTAGTAACGGACATTGCCTGGAGCTGCAGTCCAGGACACAGCGAAGCTTGTGTCGGTGACGTCTTTGGTGATCAGGTCTTTGGGGGAGCCGAGCTCTGGAATACAGGTGGGGAGGAAAGGATATTAAACACTTGGGTGTACAGACATGATTGCTGTGCTTGTACATAGGGAGGATCGTCAGCTGTCCTGGAACCCTTTCAACAAAAGTAATTGCTCATATTTTCTCTTCTTCCGCCAAAAGAGTTGGCGTTAGGTCTTAGGGTATCTCCAAATCTGCGAGCCCTTACCTTACATGGTACTGATTTCTAATGCAGAAGGGGGTCTTAAGAAAGTGGGCTAGACACAAGATGGACAAAAGAAACTGACCCAGCGATAAAACACCAACAACTGCCTCCGCTTTAACCCCTCAGGGTCTGTTTGAACACCACGATTTACTCCCCTAATGATAGACTCCTGGAAAATGTTCTGCAAAACTAATCAGAAATCACATTGCCACAGTGCCTCTCATGGCAGCACTTTCATTTTCCATTGAGGCGGAAGAAACCCGATCCACAAAAGTGTGTTCTGGTATAATCACAGATGTTATCCCCTCTCTCTCTCTCTCCTCTGCTCATTTTTCCTGAGAAACTATTGGAGCAGAAGAAAAGCACAGAAATACAGTAGGGAGCATTTGCGGTGGTGTTTCGTGATGTGCAGCCAACAGATGCTCGGCTGTTAACTTGAATTCAACAATCTGGTCTGGCGGCAGCAGAGAGAAGCTACGTCCAGTAAACCAGGAAAGACTGACACACAAACGCACACACACACACACACACACACACACACACACACACACACGCACACAGAATACTACTACATAAGTTAAAGCCAACCAATTACAGACCTCAGAAGACACTGTGTACCAACCACCTAATGACAATTTAATCATAGCTAGAGCAGGACTGGTTGGGTGGTCTCAAATGATAAATGAGCCAACTGGGAAGAAACCAGCACAAATCTGTTAAGTTAAAATTATTAAGAAAACATGTTGCAGACATTTTGATGTCTATACTGTTAATCAGCTTTCTGTTTTCTCTCTGTGCTTATCCATGCATTACACTTCAAGTGGATCACCAAAGCAGACAGCAGCAAGCAGGGTTATCTGCATCTTCAACCCAGGGCCCTAACCTGGAGATTAATATAACTAACTGTAGCAATGTCTAACTGGGAAAGGTTAATGTGGAAAACAAGTACCACAAGATGATATTGGCTAATAGCCCACCTGTCTGTCTGTTACAATGCTACAATCATTTTAATTGTTTAGACAAAACTGGGTCCAGATAAACAATACAGTGGTGTTCACAATCTACTCATCTAGGCTGCATTCACACACGAAGCTTGGTGCACTGAATTTAGAGTTTTCAACAGGACCAAATCACAAATTCACATCAAGGGTTCCCCTCTTTTAATCCAGAACCACATATGACGCTAATAAATATCACCAAAGTGGTTTCCTTAGAGACAGAAATGTCTACAGCTGGAGGATTGATTTAATTGCTTGCAGTCATAAACTGTATTAGCCTACACTAAAAAAAAAACAATATAGAGATTTTCCTGAATTAGTTATCTTCAATAAGTTATCTTAAAATATAGTCTCTGGTAGTGGATTTGTTTAGATTTGACTCTGAAGTCAGAAACAAAAGTGTACTGCCTGACTTAAATATAATAAGTCTTATTTAATATTGCAGTTTCCATACACTGCTCCAGGAATTACTTTATGAAATCCAAAATTTCTTGAAAGTGCCATTTCAGCAGTGGCACCCAAACTTTCTTTAATTCCCTAACTTTATTGCTCTTGGTTCACTAAGATGCGCATATGAGCCACTGTTTAAAGGAATCACTGTCTGTGTGCCAGGGTTGCTCGTCTTTGCCCTTTACCTCAAAGGACCTTTAGACGTGGAGGAAAACAAACCTGCAGTGCCACTGAAAGAGCCTGGTGGTAGCTAACACCAAGCTAGCACAGTCTACTTGTGTGAGAAAAATTAACTTGCTGTGACGTCACAATAGCTATCCTGAATATGTAACCGTCAGTGTTTTGGAGAAAGCGGGCGCCTGCAACTTAGTAAAGAAGACATTATTATGCTTATGAAAGCTACTGAAAAAGAAATGTGTTCATGGGCCAATTGAGAATAATTAAACTGTTACAACAGTAGTAGTACAAGTATTGTAGTTGACAACCAAAATGAGCCAATACATTTTCTCTAACATTCGCTAATTTACTATTAGGTATTATGAGATACTTCTAATATGTATTATAACCTCAATTACAGTCAACATATGGCAGCTGTGAGTATGGGGGGTTGATGCATCCAGCTGCACTCTCAAAGCTAAGGAACAACTATTTGTAACACTTTCCAACACAAAGGTTCTTTCATTGACAACACCCTTGAATTGAACAAACATACGAGACCAGACAGCTCATGAAGCTTTGAAGTGCTGGTTGGTAACGTCTTCCACATGAAGAGGTATGAAGTCACTTCCAAAATACATATTCCAACCATATGATGTCCAGCTTATTGGTGGGCAGCTGGGCATTATTTATGTACAGTACGAACCTCTGACTCTCATATAGTTACAATTGGTGTTATTGTTTAAGATAGTTTTCTCTGCAAGGTCCACGCCTACATTGGCCATTTCACAGAGACTGTCACTTAAAGCTAGTGGCGCTCAACACAATGAGGTCAGTGTTGAGGTGTGCTGACGTCATGGCAGTTTAACAGAGCTTGTTAAACAACGTGCTTTGTCATGGAGCACAGAGCTTGTCTACTACCGGTTCCCAGTGGGAGTGTGTGGTTTATGGCTGTTCACATTTAACAAGTGAAAGCAAAATCCAATCCACTTTTTAACAAACAAACAAATTGGTTGTTTTCATTTATGTCACACTGAGAAATGGAAACGCGCATGATCAGAACTGAAGTATTTATATTAAAAATACCAGCAGTATATGTAATGGAAGCGCACACAGTACCGTACTGTTTACATCCAGTGCACAGCTCCAAGTCAATTATATTCCTAAATAAATGGTGAGATGACAGGGACCAGGAACCATGGACATGCCACCGGCACTGCAAAGTTGACCCTAAGAAACAAAGCTTCCACTATCGTCGTCATGATGAATAGAATTGCTTGGGCATGTCTGTGGGTTCAGATTGCTTTAGTGAGAGAAGCCAATGCTCAGAATGGGTATTATAGAGTAGTGGTTCAGAGATGTGCAGGGAAGGATAGCCACAAGCCTGATTTAGTGGTGTAGATAATTAATTACAACGTCAATCACATCAATGGGTTATCATATCAGCGCTTCAGTCATCTTTACAACACTACCCTAAACACTACATCTATAATGCATCTCTGTTGGACAATCGTATACTGTGTTTAGCTTCCATGTGCAGATCAGATCAGGCTACAGAAACATTCTTGTCGACGGGATACAGCGGAGATGTTATTGTTGAGAACACACACACACACACACACACACAACTCTGTATTGAACCCTGGTGGGACACTGGCTGCAAACCCCCACCCCCTCCAAATGCATAGTCCCTGCAGAAAAAAGTCCTTCAAATTCCCAATGGAAAACAGATGTTCCCTTCACTACAGTGTGCCGTGTAGGAAGGACACACCATCTACTGTCTATGTATAGAAGACAAGAAGATCAATATTAACATGTATTTGTTTTAAAGGAGTCTCCAGACAGCAGCAAGAAGTAAATAAGCAGAAAGCTGTAGAACAGTAGCATTGGAGATCCATTTGGTTGACAAATTGTCAGACTTATATCCGAGGTTCATTATAAAACAATCCTCATATGTCATATAAACCACTGTATAATAATAACCCATATGGAGCAGTATTTACTGTAATTCCTTATACTATTCTGGCATGTGGTTGTGCTGGTCTGTTCCAAGTAATTCCAAGGCCTAGGCCTGTCTAGGTTAACAAGCATCCCCCCACACCATCGTGAACTTACTGCTTCATGGGTTGCTGTACATTCCCGGCTTTTAGCAAAAACAGCCTATGGTGAAACCAGGCAACCTCTTAGATACTGATGTATGAAGTTAAGACAATGACGTGTAGAAATGGCAGCCTACATTACTTCACCTTGCAAGTTGAAGCTCTCAGAAAACAGTTGGGCTTACAATCATTCCATTATTATAACATTTCAGAGAAAGTATATCTTAGGCTTCTTGCCTTTTGAAAGGAACCAGAGCACAATAGTTTTCCACAAAGAATTCTGCAGCTGTACTTCAACCATGCACATACACATGTATACTGGAGTAGAATATTAATAAGAATCTTCTTACCTTCCAAAGTGGTTCCTGTGCCTAGAAGAGGTTCGCCAGCTCCTGAAGAGTAGCGGGCACTAACAAATATCTCATATTCGGTGGCGGGTTGGAGCTTCTTGAGCACAGCCTCTGTGATATCTCCCTTCACTGTGATTTCCTTCCGCTCACCACCATCAGCGGGTTTGTAAGCAATTTTGTACTGAAGGACATTTCCTGGGGCCGCCTGCCATGACAGTTTCATCGTCGATATGGTCTCATCAAAGACACGTAGGTCACGAGGAGAGCCCTGAACTGAAAAGAAGCAAAGTAGATAAAACATTCAGTTAAAGGCTGTAACTTTTAACCAGGATAGGGTAAGACAACACACACAATGCCGCTAGTGGAAAAAGACACACATTACAAGACTTACTTTCCTTGGTGGTGCCATCCACCTGCATTTCATCCCCCACGCCAGCGGAATACTCAGCAGACACAGACACACGGTAGGTAGTGACGGGGGAAAGCTTATGAAGAACAATGGTGGTCTCAGGTCCATTGGTTTGGGCGTTCAGCGTGTCCTCAGATCCATCCAATGGGACATAGGACAGACGATACCGAACCACTGAACCTGGAGCAGCCTCCCACGAAACCCTGAAACTATTCGTGGTCTCCTCTGTTACTTTGAGGTTCCGCACATTTCCTTGTTCTGAAGAAAAAGGACACGTTTCACTGTGACCTTTCGATATATTATTATAGATAAAAATGTGCAAGAGGAATGCCAATTCCCTTACCTTCGAGTGTGGTCTCTTCACCACTCAAGGGGAAGCTGTCTCCTCTCTCATACTGAGCGAAGACGTTGACCTCATAGGTGGTGAGGGGAGTGAGGTGAGGCAGCACAGCGGTAATGGTGTTCCCAGGCACCGCCATGGAGATAAAGTCTCCAGTGACGTCCTCAGCCTTGCGGAAACGCACCAAGTACGACATCACACTGGTTGAGGCTGGCGTCCACGTAGTGCGGAAGCTTCTGGAGGTCACCTCAGAGAATTGCAAGTTGGTGGGTGGGAGAAGACCTGAAAACAGTGCTAACATGTTAGAAATGTTGTCCCAAAAGAAAATATATTCACAATCATGAAAGATAATAATGTCATATTGTAATATACAAAATAATAATTATTGTCAGCTTGTATTAGTCAGGTCATTTATTGGTTTGCAGTTAACTATGCAGATGTTCCCTGGCTCTAATGTTCTAGATCACTAATTGTGTTGTGTTGTGGGGTTACAGCCATCAGTATCAATAAGTGTGGCTTAAGAAGTGATGTCATTCTGTGGAAAAGTAGCCATAAACCATTTGACTCTTACAGCTGTGGTGGCCTTTTGAATCAAAATTGTTTGAAGGTCAGAATAACACTGCTGTTTCCGTTGCTATAGTGTTTTACTAGAGTAAAGTAAACATGGGCAAATGGTGTGAGGAAGCCCTTGTTAGCAGCTTGTGGCTTTCTGGAATTGTCGACAGGCTAAACACAAGTGTGTGAAGAATGTTTTTGCTTGTGTCTGCTTGTCTGAAACGGCCAACGGAAGGGATTAGACTCAGTACATTACTATAGCACTATAATTGTCTTTGGCTCATTGCCATTGACCTATTCCTGGAGTTAATAAATGGGACATCTTCCAGTACAATATTAGAGTGAGCGTACAGAAAAGGTATTAATATTCCAAATGGAAAGTGCCCATGGTCAATTATGGTTAATGACTAAACCCTGAACAAAAGGATTGCTTGGGTTTTTGTGGTATACTACTTACTTTTCTTTATTATGTTGAGCAGTTCTTGTTCAATCCTCAGACAGATGGACTGAGTCAGCTCCTTGGAGATCCTTTGGAAGGCATCAAAGTCCTCTACTTCGAAGACATGAGTGGTTGATGGTTCGTTAGCAATGGCTTCCAACTCCGACCGGACTGCATCCTTTACACCGACAGCAAAGATCTCAACATCGGAATTTCTCAAGTTGGTAGCTGCGGACTTGAAGGAGTCAGAGGACTTCCCATCTGTAATCAGGACCATGACACGAGGAACGTTTTGTCGAGCACCACGAGTCTGCACAAAGATCTTCTCCCTGACATAAGTCATGGCTTTGCCAGTGTTGGTGGAGCCTCCGCGGTAAGGGAATGTGCGCACAGCCTTGACCACGGCATTGATGTCATGGTGGGTGTTGAGGGCAAATTCAGTGTGAGGGTCCCGGCTGTACTGAACCAAGCTTATCTGTACCTTGTTAGGTCCAATGTCAAAGGAGTTCACCAGTACTTCCAGGAAGCCACGGACCTTGGCAAAATTTTGTAATCCGATACTATAAGAGCCATCTACAAGTAGGACTACATCAGCTTGCACATCCACTCCAAGAGAGCATTCTGGGAAAAGACAAGCAGTAATTACAGGCCTAGATTAATAATTGACTAGGGTTGAGGGGCCTTTATAATAAGACATAGGCAGCAAAGAGTATCCCTCACCTGTTGACACCTTGACAGGCTGAGTTTTCTCCATGGCCATAACAGGTTCGCTGGGTGTTAAACCTTTGAGGGCATATAGGCTAATCTCATACTCTGTCTCAGGAGACAGGTCACGGACATTGATAGAGGTCTGTGTGGGCCCCATGTACAGCTCTTGACGTTTCATGCCAGGCAGCATGGGAATGAGGACGAGCTTGTAGCCTGAGACATCACCTATCGATTCGTCCCAGGTTACCTTCATAGACTTGGAGGCAATTTCTATCACTTGCAGGTTAGATGCTGGCTCGACCACTGAGCAGAGAAAAGAAGAAACCAAATCATCGTGTTGAACTGATTTGTTAGATAGAAAGCAATCAAAATAAGTATGTCGAAACCTCCTGTACTTAATTCATTGACTTACTTTCCTCTCCGCTGACCAGAATGCCAAGCTGGTCTTCAACACCAGAGCACACCTCTGTGATTATCTTTTTCTGTACATCTTGGATAATGTCAAAGTTGGGCACATTGTACATATGCTTGCTGTGCGGTGTGGAGGCAATCTCTCTCAATTCATCCTCATCTGCTCCTTTGATGCCTGGATTATGCAATACGCACAACAGAAATGTGACTCGCGTTGAATTGCTATATTGGTGTTTTAACATTATGTAAGGAAATGTTAGCTATTGTAATCTACCGTGTCCGAATCTTAATATAAAAGCGGGCAAATATTAAACATTAGGCACAATAAGACATACCTAGGACAAAGATTTCCACTCCAATGTTCCTGAGTCTTCTTGCATGCTCTTCAACTGGGTCTTGGGATTTTCCATCAGTGATTATCATAGCAACCTTTGGAAAAGCTTTCCTAGATCCACTTGCCTCCGTGAAGATGTTTTTTATCAGAAAATCAATGGCATCACCTTGGAACAGAGATGATGTATTATCATATATCAAATATCACCCATCCCAGGGAAGTATTTTCAATACTGTGTTAGCCTGTGTTGGACTTTACCATTTTTTGAGGTAAAACAACATAAAGGCTTTTTAGAAAAAGCATGAAAGGCTATTAACTACAAAGCAACAAATAATGCAGGATTGCATCTTGAAACCATTTCCAAAAATCATCATGTAGTTCATTGTCTAGTTTAAGAATGTCCACTTAGTTTTGTTAAATTAATCCATTTGTCCTATGTATAACCAATGCCTTACCCGTCATAGTGTTTCCTCCCTTGTAAGGCAGGTTGCTTATGGCCCTTAGCAGATCTCCCCTCTTTGCATACCGGGTAAGGGGAAACTCTGTGCGTGTGTCTGAGCTGTACTGGACAACAGCTACCCGGGTTTTGTCCTCGCCGATGTCAAAGGCTCCTGCCATGGAGCCAATGAAACTACGGATGTGTTTAAAGTTCTCCCTGCCCACGCTCCATGACCCGTCCACCAGAAAAACCAAGTCTGCTATGGCACTGACTGAGCACTCTGAAAATGAAAGGATAGAATACAATACAATACAAAATAATTAGAATTCACATACAGTAATGACACTGACCATCTTGGGTACCAAAAATCTCTACATCTTGGGATCTGTATCATTGGTGTCTAAAACAAGGATTGTGCCCTGACCATTAAAGTGCTACAGTATTAACATATGGTCCTGTGAGAGCTACAGTGTTAAGTAATAGCAGCAGCACCTAGGTCTTGGAATGACTATTGAACTCATTTACTCTACAACTTAAATAAAATCAAACTTAGTCATCCAACAGTTAGTTGGATGACTCATATAATGCTTTCTGACATCAAAGGAAATATCAACCAAACACGGTCAGTGCTAAACTGTGGGCTGGTAGTCATTCCAGCTAACAGAAACGAAAAGAAATATATAGCCCAACAATCAGCAAAGCTTTCAGCTGCAATATACACTGTGTGTGTGTGTGTGTGTGTGTGTGTGTGTATATAT
>JAODLL010000015.1:3905559-3920550 GCA_026546735.1 Forbesichthys agassizii
CCCCCCCCCCCCCCCCCCCCCCCCCCCCCCCCCCCCCCCCCCCCCCCCCCCCCCCCCCCCCCCGTTTAAAGTGCTCGAATTGCTGCTTCTGGTCGCGCCACAGCGTGTGTCTCCAGTTAGAGCGAGAGGGAAGAGACGCGGCCCGAGCTCTGACTAGTTTTCTGCTGATTTCACTTTTGGGCAGAGAGTCGTCAGTCGTTCTGCAGTGGGTTCATTGTACGTGTCAATTGTGTAAAATTAGTTTAGGGACTTCTGAAACACTTCTTTTATTTATTCTTTTATTTATTTATTCTTTGTTTGTTTGTTTCTTTCTTTCTTTCTTTCTATGTTTCTATCTTTCTTTCCTACTAATTGTCTAGTGAACTTTGATGTTGTTTTCCACCGTTCCTTCTCCACAGGGAAGCCTCGGAGCACAGCCTCAGCACACGGATTATAACCTCTGTCCCTCCGCAGGAGATCCCCCTGTCTGAGATCCTGCAGCTGGAACAGTCCGGAGACTACAGCAGCCTGGCCCAGGGCAGCAACCCCCACTGTTTTGAGGTGCTCACGGCCACCATGGTGTACTACGTCGGGGAGAACAACAGCAGCCACTACCACAGCCCCGCGCTGGCGGCGTCCGGGGTGGGCGTGGAGGTGGCACAGGGTTGGGAGAAGGCCATCAGGCAGGCCCTGATGCCTGTTACGCCCCAGCCCAGTGTCGCCTGTGCCACGGGGCAAGGCAAGGACCACAGTAAGTAGATCTGGTGGTTATCTCTAGTTCTCTGTTTGAGCGTAGGGTGGCGTTTGTCATCACATATCTGCGCCTGGTGTATTGTGTGTTATCGGCACTTGCCTTCATTGTATTGTAGTGCAAGCTGTTTTACAACACCTGACATGACACCCTTGGGATATTGCTTCTGATGTGGCCCATTGAAGGCTGTGGTGTAAGTGTTTCATGATCGGGTCTGTCTTTGCTCATGGCTCAAAGCACTGCTGTCTGTTGGTCAGGGAAGGTGAGCCTTTCAAAGTGATTTCTAGATATGAGCCAACAGACATGTCCTGAAATGACTGTGGGGAAACTGAGCGGGAGGTTTAGAGGTCAGATTGGGACATATCTTCTGTTCTGTCCTGACTCCTGAATTGAACTTGGTCTTCAGCAGTCATGAAGAAGACTGATGTTTACTGCAATTATGAGTATCAAATGGCACTGGTACTGTAGTTATTCCGCTTGTTTAGTTTACACTTGCTTTTAAGTACCTTTTTTTTCTTGTAGAGGATTTCTCTTCCATTTGAGCACTAAGGTTACCTGCATTATTGCAGTTTGGTATAAGGCTTCAGGTTTTGATAGCAGTCTCCTAGGTAATATAGAAATATGTCAATAGTCAAATGTGCTCCATGAAGCAATACTCTTGATCAATCCTTCCTCTGTAACAACCAAGAGAGCAATCCTTTTTTGTGAGGTAACGTTATGTTACCTCATGTTAAACAATTGACTCTTCAGCTTTCACAATATTAAAATATTAAGTCCAGACTCCTGACCTTCAGGAGGAAATATGGTTTGGTTGCTGTGTTCAGCGTGCAAATTTTCATGTGACCTTTTTGTTGGAATATGCACAGTGATTTCCCCACAATGCAATGCGGCCTAATGTCAACCTCCCCAGCTCTACAGGACTATCACAGTCTTTATGTCGGCCTAATTTCTTGCATACAAAATATGCATAAGTTTCTGTCCCGAATATAAAATGGCACAAATGGGAACGAGACTAGCCTTTTTAGCAGACAGAAGATGAATGCTAACAAGGCTGGTACCAGTGACCAGCATAAAGCCTAACATAGACTTTATGACTGCTGCCCCCTGAGTGAGTTTATAATTAGAATGATGAAATACAGCACATATTTTCACACATTTTATTTAGTCACACATAACTTCCCAAATCAATTTTATAGCCTATTATTGCATAATAAAATGCTGCATAACACAGCGATATGGCGCATTGCAAGCAGCTGTGATTAACATTGCCCTGGTGGTGGAAAAACTCAAGTATGCATGCAGGCAATCTAGCATTCCATAAGGATTACAAGCTGTTTAATGTGATGTAACATGGCGTGTAAAGTTGTTGAATGTGAAAACGCTGTGTTTCCCGTTGCAGAAGAGCTGTCCATCAGCATATCTGTGTCCAACTGTCAGGTGCAGGAGAATGTGGTGAGTGCTGCATCAACATAGCGTCTGTGTGGTTTTTATTCATATCTGCCTTTGTCACGGTACTGGTACGTACAAGGCCCACATTTTCCCACTGGCAAAGAAATGTTGCGATTTGGTTCCACTTCCTCCATTCTGCAGTGAAACTGTTTTTTTTTTGGCATTACCAGAAATATTCTAAGGAACACAGAAGTCACCCCATTGTTGATGATGAAATACCCCAGAATTTTTGCCAGCAGTAAATGTGGAAACAATAAAGTAATTAGCCAATGTTCTTATCTGTGTAGGATATTTCATCAGTGTACCAAATCTTCTCTGATGAGGTGCTGGGATCTGGCCAGTTTGGCATTGTATACGGAGGTATGTGTTAATTCAATAGCTGTTTATACGATTCTGGGGACCCCCATGAGTCCGAAGAGTTCCTCATGCACCGTAACGTGCCCCACAATGCAGGCAAGCACAGGAAGAGTGGAAGAGACGTTGCCATCAAGGTGATAGACAAGATGAGGTTCCCCACCAAGCAGGAGAGCCAGCTACGGAACGAGGTGGCCATACTACAGGTAGGAAATGGCACAGTAACACAGTGTGCTGGACCCATGCACGAGGGTCTATAGCATGTCAATGCATGGTACTGCACAGCAGTGCACGCTGACTGTGGCTTGTGCGCGTGCAGAACCTCCATCATCCTGGCATCGTCAACCTGGAATGTATGTTCGAGACGCCAGAGAGAGTGTTCGTCGTCATGGAGAAGCTCCACGGCGACATGCTGGAGATGATCCTGTCCAGCGAAAAGGGCAAGCTGCCCGAGCGACTTACCAAGTTCCTCGTCACGCAGGTCTGGTTTCCAAGGCCGTGTCCCTGGTCTTCGCCATTGTGTCACCCTCGGGCCTTCACTGCCATCTTGCTTCCTACCCTTGCCTGCGTCTTTCCTCTCTCCTAGTGTCCTTCCCGCCTCTCCTTTGCATCTGAGGCGTGTCAGTCCGCTGCGCGTGAACCTCTTGTCTCCGCACCGGCCCTGTTTATTCTTGCGGTGAGCAGCTGTGTGGGGACAAGGGCTTGTTAATGGGTAGATTGGCCTGGACTGCATGCGAGGCCGCTCCCTTCCAGTGGATTACAGCCTGTAGTAGCGCGGTGTGGTTTTGTGGCCTGATTAAATGGGCGGCTCGCCCCTGAGCCTCAAGTCCCCGGCACCAAACAGGAGCAGGACCATTACCATCAGGCTCATTAGCTGCGGTGGGGTCCAGCTCTGATGTGGCCCACAGGACTTCTGTCAGAGCCAGGGTCAGGATAGAAAGGCAGGCGTACTGTGGTTTGGTGCAGTACAGCGCCGTGGCCAAATAGCGTGCAGCAGAAGTTTATACCCGGGCTAGAGAATGAGATGAGATCATATGTCCTCGTGGTAAGGTGCCGGTCAAGATGGAACGATTTAGGGGAATTGGCGTGCTCATACAACGTCTTTTTTTCCACCGTAGATTACACCACATTGATTATACAAACATTACACTGTTTAGACAATGTGTAATATACATTCAGACAAGTGAGTTTGAAAGCTAAATATGGGCTTTTGGGTACTTTGTTTGAACTAGATCCTGGTTGCCTTGAGACATCTGCACTTCAAAAACATTGTTCACTGTGACTTGAAGCCTGAAAATGTACTACTGGCCTCAGCAGAACCGTTCCCTCAGGTAATCATGTTGCCGTGTGCCTGTGTGTGTACTGTGTGTGTGTGTGTGTGTGTGTGTGTGATTGTCAGTACAGTATACATATTGTCACAGAGGATGTGATATAGTGACCAATACTGTATAGCGTCCATGCCTTAATAGGCCCCACGGTGATATTTGGGATGATAAATTGCATTTGGTTTCTGTATTTAAAGCAGTATATCTGCCATTGGTGGAACACAACAGTAATTAAAATACACCATACATTTGGTTCACTGAAACTCCCGAACGGCAGCATGCAAACACACACAAACACACTATTACTGTAAGAGGGTATTAATACACTTCAAATTCACAAAATATCACAACAACAAAACAACACAACACACAACACAGCAACAAATCCCTAGGCTCAGTGTGTGGGGCAGAGCATCTCAGGGATATGTCATTGAATGGAGAGATGTTTGCCTTGATTTGAGTTCCAGGTCAGCAAGCCCTCTCGAAATGACCCTTCCTTCAATGTAATGGAAACTGTGCAGCTTAAGGTTTCGTGAATGTCCACGTCACTCAAAGCTCTGTTTCTTTGCCCCGCCACAGGTAAAGCTGTGTGATTTTGGCTTCGCACGTATCATCGGTGAGAAGTCCTTCAGGCGCTCGGTGGTTGGAACGCCTGCGTACCTTGCCCCCGAGGTGCTGCGGAGCAAAGGCTACAACCGCTCCCTGGACATGTGGTCCGTAGGGGTCATCGTGTACGTCAGCCTGAGCGGAACCTTTCCTTTCAACGAGGACGAGGACATCAACGACCAGATCCAGAATGCTGCCTTCATGTACCCACCCACTCCGTGGAAGGACATTTCTACTGAGGGTGAGTGAACAGGTCGTTTTAACTCCGATATAGCTGTGTGCATTTTATTAAACGCTCACAAATACAACATACGACATGTTTCTAATCTACATGGGAAGTTTAAATCAGTTTGGAAGAATAATTAACCAACCAGCTGGCAGACCTTACAAACAATAAACAGACATGTTAGTATAGTAGTATGACTGTGTTGTGCAGTGCAAATGATGAATGATCATTTAGACTTTGAGCCATTTATGTTATTCCATTCACATGCATTTTCATCGCTTGTCTAGTGGCTCAAAGATAAAGATAAGTGATAAAAGGGCACAAAGATACATTATGAGTAATAAACAGTGATGTTGATGAATCATGAAACCCATTATCTCAGATTTGATCAAATCATCTTTGGATATATACTAACCCAATTATAATTGTATTGCCCTGAGGCCTTATAAGAGTGATTGTCAAACAGCCACATAGCCATTGTCCCCACCTACGTGTCTGGGCTGATCAGCATGGCTTCACCCGTTGTGGCTGTGTGACCTTTCATCTGACCTTTATCTTAAACACTGTACGGCTGCCAAATCTGCCCACATGAAGTGCGTAAATAATTTTAAGGAGGGGGGTTAGCATGCTTTAGCCTGCTAACTAAACACTGAAACTTTTTCATTTTCATATTTTGCTCTACGCCTACCTCGATCATGGTTACATATGCAACTTGGTGGTCGGTCTTCTTAAGACTCAGAAGTTTGTTATTGCATTCTACATGTAACGTTGATGTACTGTACTCTATGGTCCACAGCCACAGATCTGATCAACAATCTTCTCCAAGTCAAGATGAGGAAGAGATACAGTGTGGACAAGTCCCTTAGTCACCCCTGGTTACAGGTAACATTTTCACAATCACTTTGTTTCAGCCATAACGTCTTGAAACATTTGTGTTTGGAAGTCCCCTTGTGAGTGCAGCCAGCATTGCAATAACAAGTGATAATAAGATAATAACAATTGAGATTCTGAGTTTGGCTAGAACCTGCCCTGGCAGCACAACACAAACACTCGTGCTCGCATTGTTATCTACCTCTTTCCCAGTGTGGCGTGCTCGTCTGTTGCATGGGTCTATTTCAAACATATGTAAGCGGTAAGGCAGCACACATAGAGGTGTGTGTGTCCAGGGATGAACTCAAAACACAAGTGAGGGGGTGTTGGGGATATCGTGGAGGGTGTGTGCTCACATAGTTTCTCTTTTGGCCTAAACAAAATGAGTGTTTTATCTGCAGTAGCAGGGGCCTAACAGTCCGTCCCCTTATTGCCCAGGACTACCAGACGTGGCTTGACCTCAGGGAGTTTGAGACGCGAAGGGGAGAGCGCTACATCACCCACGAGAGCGACGACGCGCGCTGGGAGGAGTATGCTGATGAACACTGCCTGCTCTACCCCCAACACTTCATCATGTCTCCCAACTTGGATGACATGGAGGAGGACCCCTAGTGGCCCACGGGCTGTACTACAACATGTGTACTTCAGACTACGAATGTAGCAGGGAATATTTGCACGGACCTTCGCAGGCACGCGATTTTCCCTGGAAAAAGCCAAATGCCATGGAAACCGAGATGAAGGTGGTGTCGGCCAGTGCTGAGGCTCAATTGTGTTGAAGTTATTGCCGTGTATTTTGGCGCACTGATACACAAAGTGAGAAGGTGGAAACTTAGTGGTATAAGGTGGAAACGTGTGCTAAAGCAAGGCAGCCAAACAACTATGTGAAAGAGGGACTTTTTTCATTAGTTTTGCATCACATGAAAGTTTTCCATGGATATGTCTATTTTCATGAACAATAATATAAGCCGCAAACTGTAACATTTTAGCTTTACTACTAGCAAATCTATTTTGTAATTACACGTAATAATATGTCTCTGCTCGTTGTCTGAGACATGGAATTGCAGACCGAGAAAGCATACCCCAGGAGCAAAGGGCACTTTTCACAAGGGATCTACCGAATCTTCACTGGGATTTTATAATATGTAGGTTTTGGATAACTATTGTGTTTAAATTTCAAGACTCAACCCTTGTGCGTGAAACTGCCCTTTGATGGCAAGAAACTGGAACTCATGTATATGTCTGTTTTAAATGTACTTGTGGTAGATTTGTTGCACTACACTAACAGTGAACACAGCCGGTTAAAGGCAGGATGAAAGGAAGCACTATTTGCTGCTCAATCAGAGCAGAGATTCAAGCATATAACCAGGGCCATGGTGGGGGTCGTGGCAGCTTTGGAGGAAGCCCCATCATCTGACTTTTAATCCATTATATCAATTTTCTCATTTTAATTATATTATTATACAAGAACACCAGCATCAATTCAGGATAATGTGACTGCTGATTATATGCAGGGCCTTTTTTCCTGTCAAGGTCAAATTAGTTGCCAAACAAGTGCCAAACGCTGAACCAATTAGCCCCAATACTGCAAAAATCAGAATCACCTACAGTATGTTAAAAAGTAAATACTTTGTAAAACACATTTGTGTTTTGTTCTTACCTTCCTTTCATTTGTTAGTCCTGAGTGTTCTTGAATGTGACTATTCTGGAAAATGTGTGATTTTTGGTGCTTTGGGTTTTAGTTTTGAGGTGGAAGAACTAGTGTTTTAACAGATCAAATATGGATTATATCTTTTGGGAGTCATTATTGCAATGCGTGTCAATGTCAGGCATGAGCTATTTTAATGTCTGTACATTAAACAGATTGAACACAGTGGTTCTTCCCTTGGCTATACTGGTATGTTTTGGGAGTATGGTTCTGTTTCCTCATTCTGTTTCCTGTCTATGTTGCCACTGGTTTGGCAGGTATCAGTGTTTTGTATATTTCAGTACAAATAAAAACTCAACTGTTTTACTTTTTTTCTTCCATTTAGTTTTTTTTTTAATGACTTTTATGACCTTTATTTGTTTATATATATATTTGCCTTATAATTCTGTTTCTCTGTATGAGCGTTACTAATCTTAGGCTTGACAATGCCTGAGAAATGTGGAGAACATCAAAAATAGTTGTAATATTCATGTAGGTTAACTGTCCATGTTCACTGAAAAACCACACCCTCTAGTGGAGAGATAAGGAAATAGGAATTTCACCTGTATCAAGATCATACAGTATGGCCTACAGCAGGGCTATTCAACACCGGTCCTGGAGGGCCACACCCTGCATGTTTTAGATCTCTCCCTGCTCCAACCAGTTTATTTTAATCGGCGTGTTGAAGCAGGGCGAGATCTAAAACATGCAGGGTGTGGCCCTCCAGGACCGGAGTTGAACAGCCCTACCCTACAGAATCTCATCCCTCTCACGAATATCATAAAATGTGATATTTTAACTTATTTCCCTTCTTTGAGAAGAATAATTATATATTTTTGTGTTTTTAAAGAAAGACACAGGAAAACTATATTATACAAAGACCTATCTGTATAACTGCCAGTAAATTGCCTACCAGCACTCATACATGTGTGTGTGTGTGTGTGTGTGTGTGTGTGTGTGCGTGCGTGTGTGTGTGTGTGTGACACAGAAATACATTTCCCATAATATATTAATCAACAGTGTGTGTGTGCGTGCGTACAGTACGTGCAGGGTTAAGAAGTAACTGATTACATGTAATCAGTTACATGTAACTAATTACATAAAAACAGTCATTTTAATCAATTACATTTACCAGATAAAATAGTGGAATCAGATTACAGTTAATTTTTTAAATGATATAATTACTTCTAGAACTACTTTAAAATTTAAAAGGTAAATTTGCAAAAGAAAAATGCATAAACAATAATATTTTCTCTTACTAACCGTTCATTAAGTAAATCAATAATTGAAATGAAGTCCTACTTTAATATGATCTGAGCAACATAAACGGTCACAAAAATAGAACGTTTTGGCACGCCAATGCAGTAGGCTAAATTACTTTAGGTGGCATTTCAAAGAACAATGTTTAGGCGTGAAGTAATCTAAAAGAAATGGATCAGATGATATTACAAAATGTATATAATCCAAAAATAACGTCACTGATTGTAATTTAAGTCTAACTACTAACTGTAACGGAATACATAGTAACCCACCCAACCCTTTGTGCGTGTGTGTAAGATACATAAGAATAGCGGTAATCCATGCATACAACACAATGCCGTCTTGTACGGTGCGTAGCCCTCATTGCTCGATAGCTATGGTGTAGTAGCCTACCCGACAATGTTTTTGTAGACAGGTTAATTAAAGAGAGGCAGTTGAGGCGAATGCATATTGCAGTTGCAAATTCTCAACAAACTGGATGTGCTGGCCATTACATTGGTTTTCCAAAACCTTGAAAGTAAGTAGCCTGTAGGCCTATGTTAAGTAGGAATGTAATAAAACCTGTTACATTCAGATACTGGACCAGGCCACTGTGTGCAGTCATGGCTAACCTAACATAATGCTATACTATTGTCTAATAGCTACTGTTGAGTAGTTATTTCGATTCGAAGGACTATCTGCTGAACAATTATCTGCTCGTCTGAATGAGTTCAAGATGTGGAGTTCCTTAGGCAGGCTACTGCCCCTGCTAACCCCCGTGTGTGCGGGGGATATTGTAGCTACCGGGAAACCCTATTCAATTAATATCTTAGGTTTAATTAATATGATAGTCACCATGTCTACTTCTAGAAGGGTTTTTAACATGTACTTTATGACATTACATGCCCGCCATGCTAATGGAAAAACAAAGGGTTTGATTCTGATATCAGTGCTAGTGAAATATTTATATATTTTCATCTGCAATATATTTCCAGCAGCTATTTAGTGGATTTACATTTTACCTTTTCTTCCATTTGTGTCTTTATTATCCAGTCTTGCAAATGCAAATTATATTTGATCACAATGGCCCCTAGATTTAGCAATGAGTGGCCTTATAAGCCATTCGTTAATTATTTCTACAGTTTATGTAGGCCTAAAACGTTCGTCATATTTTAGTGACATTTGTCTTTTAAGTCTCCTCTACCGGATGCTGTCCTGTTGAAATGTACAATGTCTCCCTCTTGTGGCTTTAAAGCACATTGCACTGGCATTTCCTTTTACAGTATATTCACATTTGTTAGCTTTGAGTTGGTTGATGTATATATATATATATATATATATATATATATATATATATTCTGTGTATATTATGTTGTTTCCACCAACCCTCACACAGTTTGGTACTTTGGTAATTGACTCTAATTCTAATCAAATACACCAACTCAGTTTACAACTGGTAACAGTTTTATCTATGGTTGTGTTATTGATATTAAGACAATAATGAATAATTATTACAATGCCAATAGCAAGACATATAAATAAAAGTTGATTAGGATTTTTATTGTGACAAATCAACACAGAACAAAATACACAGCTAACATGCGTTGTATTTTAGCAGCATCGTGAATTACCTGCTATTATTTCCACATGGTGTAAATATTCTAGGTATCAACAGATTAAACTCGACGCGAAGCCCACTTTGAAGTTAATATGGAATTTACATTGCTGAATCGAGTTTGTGGTGTCACATATGTGTCAGAAATAGCATCCGCTGAAGGACCGCAGACAGAAGCACAGACGTGAATCTGCCTTTGTAGCCATGATCCCAATGTCACTGGGTATTTGCGGAGGAGCTTTCCTCAGCAGTCTCTTGGCAGGTCTCTCATCACCTCCAGAGTAGGCCTCTGTGTCGTGCACCCCGCTCCATCCTCTCTACTTGCGCTGGTCCTGCGACGGCTTCCATGTTGGGTATCCATGGCCTCCAGACTAAACAAGCAAACAGAACAACAGAAAAACACATCTCCCAGACAAGGGAGATGGAGAGAGATCTTGTTTGCTCTGTGGGCTCGGTTCCATTTCGCTGTGATGACAGAGAAGGCCTCCCAGGACAGGGCAACCCACACTTTGTGTTTGACTTCCAGAGGGTGGAGATCAAGGTGACTCTCGTCATTGCCACCTTACCTTTCAGCCCAATACGCAGCTGGCTGTGGCCACAGTCCTGTAGCCTTTACTCAAGCTGGCCTCGCACTCCAGTGGGCCTTTTATTTGTATGCTGCAGGAACAACTTGTAGGTGCCATTCAGCTCCCATAGGCACCAGGCATGCACTCTGGGGATGACAATGCGTCTTTGCCATCACTGACTTCTAACTGCCTGGCCAGTATATAAGCACGTGACATTTTATTAAATCAAATGTGATCATGTGATTGCTTGGAGATCGTGTAATTGTATTATACTTAATCTTAACATACAACATTTGATGGGAATTTATTTGTAGTAACAGTGATTTTCACCTCGTGGGTTGTGAGATTTAATATCTTCTTAAGGGTTGTGGGTGATTTTGGGATGATTTCACGCTCATTTTAATCTGTTTTGTGTATCAAATATGCACGCATATTTTAGTGGGGTTAATGGCAGATTATATATAGTATTTTGATTTAAAAAGTGTGTGGTTGATAGTTCCTGCATTTCATATTTCATCAAACTGGTAGTAAGTCATTTTGCTGAGTACTGTACATCGTAGTAGACAGCCACTTGTCTTTCTACTGCTTCTGCCCTTGCTGGAGGACATACTGTAGAGATCCTGAGAAATACTCTATCTCTTAATGCAATCTCGCACATAATTTATTTCTCCCTATCTGCTTTTCCACATTAAGTGAATGCAACTGACGCAAGTGTGTACTGTCTAATGACTTACACTATTCCTCAATGCAGCGATGGGTGATTACGTTTAAAGTTAGATTTGCGCCAGCCGGGGCTTTCAGACTGCAATGCAGAGAGAGGTCAAAGCAATGTGTGTGGCGGGTCGTAGTGTATAGGGGGCAGCAAGCCTTTCTTTTGTGGTAAAAGCTGACATGAGAGGAAATTAAAGTCTGGGCTGATTTCCTGGCCTGGGAGAATGCAGATGAGCTACATGGGCATGTTTAGTTTGCTGACTCCAGCTGTGCCTGGAGAATTCCCTGACCTGTCCTTTGGACCGGTTGCTGTGTGGGGCCACATGTACCCTCTGGAAGGCAGGCAGGCGTAATACGCAACCCCACTGAAAGGGCTGGCCATTGAACTCTCAGGCAAGTGGCAATATTTGCTCACCTGAAATACACACATCTTGCCAATTGGGGTCGGGGGTGGCCAGGGGCAAGAGGAGGGCCTCCTTGACGCAGCTGTGGCCCAGGGAGAAGAACAGATCAGGAAGTTTTGTGGTTGGGTGGGACGGGGGCTCTCTTGGCGGGGGGCTGTTTAGCGTTGGTGGCCCCATTGTGTTTTATAGGAGGCAGGGACCATATTTGTTGGAAGCAGCTGGAGGCTGATGAGGTGCTAATCTGTTGAGTGGCTGTGTCACTGGGCCTCTGTTCCCAATAGCCTGTTAGCTGTCAGGGCCTGTAAAAGGACACAATTTACAGGCCCCTGCCCAGACCTCTGCCGGGGCTGTCCACGGTTAAGCAAACACAGATTGAACACTTATGTTGTCGCTGCGGTAGGACAGACTACCACCAGGGGTGACACGTAGCGTATAAGCAACCCCCTTCCAGCCCCCGTCTATGAGCTGTCGGCCCCATCTCTGCTCCCCTGTCCTTTGTAAACACAACAAATTAGTAATCTGCATATGGATGGCCCTCACTCCATACAGGAAGGAGGAAACTGCTTGCCAGACGATACAAGGCTTGACCTATGGCCACATTATACATACAAATGATAGCCTACTTTATCAAATCTCAATGTGTGTCCCATGCCAATGGAACTGCCATTTTATAATTTTATAATAGGGATTGTAGCTCGAGCCAACGATGTGTCTGAGTGAGGTTTGCTCAGCTTTCGGATAATGAAACTCTTGGCAGGTGAACGTCTGAGATGGGTCTGGTTCAGCAGTCAGAGGTAATCCCAAACTTGAAATTCCCCATCAACCTGGAATACAGATAAGAGAAGCGCAGACTAACTGACTGATGGGAAAGGAAATGGACCAAAATCGTGTGAGAGATACAGAACCAAGATGTGTCTGTTTTCTCAAGAGGCATTTTCCACCAGGAGGATTTGAGGCCTGCTTGTGTTATGCTGATACAAAAACACAAAATATGTAGAGGATTAAAAGTGTGAAAATTAGATTACATTATGCAAGGCTAACTATGTTTACCATAAGTGGGAGGTTATTAACGGTCATGGAAAGGATGCAGCCGAGAAGTTACATCCAAAGTTGGTCATAATTAGGAAGATTTTTATTAATACACAGCTCTTTAATCATCTGACCAAGTTTGCCCTCTTGTCATTGCTGACAGGGGTCTGATATCGTGGTGGCTGAGTGTGAACGTCAAGCGCTCACCGTGGATTATGCAAGGGGCCTGATTGTGGTGATATTTAGAACCTGGCCTTCCCATGGGAGCCTGGCACTTTAATTAACATAGCAGTCCTGGCGTCCTGTGCTCTAATTGCCTTCAGTCTGTGATTAAATGTGTATTGACTCTGCAGTTGGCCCACTAATGAATAACAATGTGCCGATTTGGTGATATTAAATCTATTGGGCCCAATACACATTCTCTTCACAGTGGCTTAGAATGGTCAGGCATTACAAGCAGGCTTGTGGCATCTCAGTAGAACACCATATACATATGTTATTGTCATTATAGTTAAATAGATGTGTAGTCACATAATCAGCGTTAGTCAAAATCTCTGTCATACATTCATTTATTTAAATTGTCCTTTTCATTGTCTCTCTCCCTTCAGTTCTATGGTAATTGGAAGAACAAGTTGTGATGAAGTGTCTCAGCCCTGTATTAAAAGTACATGGACCCTCAGAAGGCTTGTCCTCTTCCTTCCAAGAGTGCATTGTTAGGTGTCATCTGATCTGATATGAGCCTCCTCCATTCTACTCCTGTGGTCCCATAGATATACTGTCACTTTGATAAGTTGAGGGCAGCGGCCATCTTTGGTTTGTTTCCATGGCAAGACTATTGGATCCGCAATGCCCTGGATACAGTCAACATAAGAGATATTGAATGGCATTCCTCACTACATTCCTCTCAATATCAAAAGGTGCGTATTTGAGGATATTCTTAGGCGCTTGTGTTTGTGCCGTGACCCCGTGCAATAATGTTGGGCTCCCTCCCACTGCGTCCCGCCATTGCAGTGGCCACCCTTTAGTTTTCTATGCTATTTAGCTGGCTTGTGTGTCTTCCCAGTCCAGTTGCTTTTCAGATTCATTTCCAGGTAAACACAGCGTGGTCAGCCACAAACCTGCAGCCAACAGGCGTTGTCACAGCTGTGGCAGATAATGGCAAGTCCAAACTCCGTCCCAGCTCTGGAATGTTTACTGTCACCACAGGCACGTTGGCAGCAAACATGATTTTCCATCACATTCTGAAAGAAAGCGCCTCTCGTTATTAATTTTATTTTGACAAACTGCATACTTAACCTATTGCCCTTTGGCTTCTTTTGCAAGACCTAGTGCTCTTAGGTTACAACACAACAAAGTAAAAAGAGGGTAAAACTTTAAGTCTTAACTTAAAGGCCCAGTGGAGAAAAAAAAGTACTTTGAATGTGACTCTTAAAGTAACACATCCCCGCCAACAAGTCTGTTGTGTTTGAAGGAATGTCCAAATGTTCCGCCTTTCTCTCAGAGTATGGAGAGGCTTCCATCCCCCTGCCCATAGGATCCCAGGCACCCAAGAATGTCACTTCAGTAGTGTGGTACTGAAGGCTTGTGTAGCACTTGGTGGAGGACCGCAGCCATTGACTTCTGCGTACGTGTTGCACTTTTCACTTGACATTGTAACTGCCCGGTATTTGCCAATGTCACAGCAAGCAAGGGATTGACACCTATATGTGTGATATTTTACACTGACCATTATGGACACTAATTGATCAGCTAAAGTGCAAATCTAGCAGCCCTGCCACCTTGAGGGAACAGAGCTGCAGGGCACAAAAGCATGGTAATGCTTTGCATGCTTTCAATCACTGTTAATATGTGAGTACAAACATATGCACATGTGCCTTGCCCACCAAGCACTCCACTAGTCAACTGTCAGCATAGACCACTCATTTATATGTACTCGTCTTGAATCAACCTAAATCCATTTGGCATAGTTATGGCATTATAATTATTTTAATTTAAACGTGGGTTGATGTGAATGTGTAAATTATTATTGAACATTGTGTTTTCATAGATATTGTTATTTAGTCTGAGTGCAATATGTTCATTAAATTATATGTTGGTGATTTCATAGATAAATCTACACACACACACACACACACATATCTATCTATATATATATATATATATATATATATATATATATATAT
>JAODLL010000015.1:3930335-3946530 GCA_026546735.1 Forbesichthys agassizii
TGTATATATATATATATATATATATATGTATATGTATATTGTAATGAATGGAATGTATATAGGCCTGTTAATTATTTAATTAATTTCATTTTAATAAGCTCCCGCCCAGTTGCTTAATTTAGTTGATGAATATTCCTATTTAACCAAGTATAGTTTTAGATGTAAAATTATTTGGGATAGCTTATAATTTGTAAATTATTCCTAATAATACACGTGATGAATTACTTAATACAGTCATTTAGACTTTTATTCTCTTCATTGTTTCAAAATTATGTTTGGATTTGTTAATTTTTTCTCAGTATTCAGTAATTGTCATTATTTTAAGAATATTTCATTGCTTCAATTATCTCATTATGTAGTGGTTCTTAATGAAAATGCTTCTAATGATATGTTTTTAATGTTATGTTACTCACATGAGACATTAACACTGTATGTCATAACATGCAACATTGAAGAAATATAACCAATTAAGACAACACAATTTTTACAGTCCAAAAATGGGGCCCAATTCTTCAGCATCTAAGTAATTTTCTAGTAATTTTGTAGACTGGAACACATTTCACTCTTCTTTGAAAATATACAATAGCCAATATTTAAGGTTTAATTTGAGCTCAGTCTATGCAAGCCTGTAGCATGTAAGGAGAATGTGAGTGTGTGTGAGTCTGTGTGCATGTGTGTGTGTATCTGTGTGTGTGTGTGTGTGTGTGTGTGTGTGTGTGTGTGAAATGGGTGGATGGACAGGGCAAGAATGCGGCCACTGACTGTGATGTGTCTGCACTCTTTTGACACAAGCATGTGACATTCCAGTGAAGGTCTTCTTCGTGTACCAGGCCCAGTCACGAGAGACACAGAGACACAGAGAGAGCTTGAGAGAGACAGAGACAGAGAGAGCGAGAGAGAGAGAGAGAGAGAGAGAGAGAGAGAGAGAGAGAGAGAGAGTGTGAGAGAGAGAGAGAGAGAGAGAGAGAGAGAGAGAGAGAGAGAGGGTTCCATCAACAATGCACATTGTGGTGCAACAGCTGGTAAGACGTGCACTGACCTAATGACGTTCTATTCGGGCAAGGATGCGGTGCCTCTCCAAGTCACTACCCATGTGGTTTTTTGGACAGTAGAAAGTGGATGGATGGCCAGTGTTTACCCCTGTTAAATACTGTGGCCCTTTGTCACGCTAACAGCAGAAGCCAAGCACTACACCATCCACCTCTAAAGCAATGCTGTAGCTTGAAGAACCAGAGCACGTGTTTCTAAGATGCCACAAATTTGAAGTCAGGGAAAATATAGAAAACAACACTAATTTCTAGAAAGGATCTCTTGTTTCTTTGTCCATCAGGATAGATAGATGTGACAGACCATCTTTGTTTCTCACAAGAGAAGGGCTGAGGTTCAGCAACAATCTAGAAGGGGACAATGATGCTGAAAGAGAAATTCCAAGTATCCAGGAAAACCCACTGCAAGAAAATGCATATCTGGTGAACAATTCAGAAAGGTCCTATATTGGCTAAATGAGATGCTCAAAATATAAGTTGGATATTGCCCCGGTTGACTGTAGTAAAGGTGAGCTTGTGTGTGTGTGTGTGTGTGTGTTTGCGTGTGCGTGTGCGTGTGTGTGTGCCCGTGTGTGTGTGTGTGTTTGTCCCTTTAGACAGGGATACACACACACCTTTCTTTAGTAATTCCACAGGCATTTCCCATTGGGTTTCATTCTACTCTTTGAGATCAAACCTTGTTGGCAAAACTACCAAATGATATGTCAGTCAGCTATTGCAAAGGTATTCCTGCCCTTCTGTGATTGATCTGCCTGTGCTCCTTTATTCCCCTTGAGGCCCTGATACCTCAAGCCTTCCCATTCTGCACTCGACGGTACTGATAGATATCGACTGCTCCTGCTACGGAAGAGCATCTATGAGACAACATCCCATCCCCTTTGTCTGACCCATTTCCGTATAGCACAGAACATTCTGGACCATCTGACTATTGCAGTATTCCACACTTCCCTCTATAGCTTCACATCCAGGAAGTATAAGAACAACCTTGCCAGCCAATCACGGCGAAGGACACCCAACTCATTAAAAGTTAATGAAACCCATAAACGTGGTGCGCCAGCGATTCATTTAAACCCCCAATCCAATCTCCTCTTCCAACAAAGGCAAACAAGCCAGCGTGCCCCCAGTGTGGTCCTCGGAATAACAAACTACGTAATATTTTGTCCTGCATATGTTCCCCCATGCAGACATGTGCGCTGTGATAGGTTATCCTACAGTGGGACTTGTCCAATTTACCGAATGCCAAGATGTTATTCTGCAGGGGTGAATTCTCTAATCTGCGTAAAAGTTGAATTTAATGCCCTCACTTTACACCATGCGGCTTGTCAGGAATGGCTGCACAAGGTATGCCATTTCAACATTCATGAGAATCACTGACATTCAAATAATGCGCTCATTTCAATACCCTATGAGTGAGAGCCAAATCTGTGTGAAAAACCTGTATTTGCTCTTCTTCATGCTTATGTGCGCATCGAGAGCTATTCTTGATCCATGCAGATAGACCAGGGCACATCTAAGGATAAGCTATTTTCTCCTCTGAACCATAGCCATCTCTCTCTCTCTCTCTCTCTCTCTCTCTCTCTATATATATATATATATATATATATATATATCTATCTCTCTCTCTCTCCCTTGCCTGTCTCTCTACCTCTCTCTCTCACTGTCTCTCTTGAGTTGTGGCGTTCATGATGGGCCTTTCCCGGTCCATCCGTCTCTTAGCAGGTTCGCCATCTAATAGCATTGCCTCACTCAATTAGATAGCAACCAATCAACAGCAGTAACACAGGATGTACAAGTGTCAAAAGGCAACGATAACAACGTTCCCTTCTTTAAGCAACCAAGGGCCTTGATGGCTTCACAGCACCTTCCTCAGGGGATTCAAATTAAATTCCCCCTATGTGTAGTGCCACTGTCAGCTCGCTAATGAGTTCCCATACCCGGACTTGAATCAAATTAATCCCCAATTTAATCCCATATAAACGGTTGTGTCGTTTATCATGGACAGGCTGACGCTCGGCTGAAGGATCGAGGAAAGCTGGGAGATGTCTACATGGCCGTTGAACAGATTATGAAAGATGGGGCCTGAACAATCCCCTTGCACAGAGTAGTCCCTTGGTACACATTATTTAACCCTCGCCTGCTTGATGCTGACAGAACCGTCGCAGCTATTGTCATTTAATATCCTTTCAGATTAAGGAGTCAACTGCCAGGTTTATTGTTGGCAACTGGGGCACCCTTATCGCAAAGTGTCCAACAAAAGGAGAAACACGATACAAATCAACACTACTATTTTGTGTGAAAGGGTGCCAGTGTGTCAGTGACACATTTCTGAGACATTTGATTACAGTTAAATTAGCTGTAGGTTCAAATGCTCTTGTGGTTATGTCAGAGACCGTTGCCTCTGTACACTGGTGCAAATAAAATATTGAGTTCCCGTCACACAAAGTCTGCTGAAATCCTATGATATATTTCTTGTTATTATTTTTTTACATATAATCAGGGCTGTCCCATTAGAAATTGCTTGTAGAAGGACCAGTATAATATAAATGCATCATGTGGTATGGTAAAAAATGGCAAATGCCTTTTATATGCAAATATACTGGCCCGCAACTCTTTCAGATACTTTGTAAAGAGACAAGTGAAGGCCAGATGGTGGCTCAAGTTTCAGTTATTGATGTGTGTCTGTGTAGACTGGAACTGTTAGAACATCCATGCCATTGCAGGTTTGGTCTTTTCATGGACTAGGCAGAAAATGAAAATGCCACCCCCCTATATCTACCAATAGAACAATGATGTCTATAACCATGGCAACAGTATACTCCGGGTCAACAAAATCTATTTGTAGGATCATGGTACACAGCACTGGCTGGATGTCAAAGAGGGTTTCACTAGCAAGATTGAACATTAAAAAAAAGGAGTGGCATATCGAGCATTTACGCAATGCTTAACAAGACATTGCATTGTCCTATCTTGTGAAAGACATACAGTAATTGTGTTAGGACTGGCAGTGCTATAGCAACAGTTTGAAGGCATATATAAGACTGCTGCGGATCCAAATGTATGAAATACTGTGTATAGTTATTAAGTAAGAGGTGGCATGGGAGGGATATAGAGATGACAAACGGTTCTGAAGTCACTTTGGCGGTTTCGTGCGTGGTTCGCAGCCTGTTAAGCCTGGTCTACCAAATGTCTGAACAGCTATGGTTTATTGAGGCATCTGTAAGCTTATTCGTTTTACTGCCAAGCTTGGCTCGTGTACCTACCGTCATGGAGGGGGAAAAAAACACACACACAAAAGTTTTCTGTTTACCTTCATTCTACCAAATCCTCGACAGCCGCGCTATAGCCCATCACTATTCACACCATTGTGCTGTCACAACAACTAAACGCATCATTTGTGTTGCAAAAACTCATCCTGTATGTATCCAATACCAAATGTTTGGCGGTGGAAAGTGGTTGTGGTGGGGGCTACATAATTTGCTAGGAAACATTTTACCGAACATTTGGTGATAAAAACGCCAGTGACGGCCCCAAGGCTTAAAGCAATTAATTCAGGATCCTGACATAAACTCTTCAATCCTTTGACAGCTTGGAGCTGAAATAAAAATGCTAGTTCTCCTGGGAACGGCAGGAGATAGCCGGCTCTTTTCTGGACTGTTTGCTCACTGGCCCTGAGAGCAATCTTCCCCAGTCAGAATGAAATGCAAGGACACAAACATTGTAGTGGCGAGAGAATGGGAGATGGGGAATGAACAGTTTGGACTATTTGCTCAGCAGAAGGGCAGCCACAATGGCCGGCCCATGGCTTTCCCATGCATCAAGCCTCTTAGTCTTTAGGCCTCCCTTTGTTGCCTGGTTTCACCATCCACAGCCAGATAAGAGCCCAGCTGCCCTATACTTTTAATTCCCTTTGTAAACCATACTGTATGGTCATTTATCTGTCCCCATTTGGATCACCACAACGTCTAATTGTCTTGTTGTCTAATTGAACGGGTTATCACTCATGTATCTCCATTCACCTTCGCATGTGCGCACGTTTAGCAGTTGAATCCATCTCCTTTTCTGTTAAACGGTGGGAGAGGTGAGGGCAGGGAAAAGGGGGGAATCTGAGCCATCTTTTCTTCTCAATGCAGGTCGCACAAGTCAAGCACGGACTGCGATAGCGATACCCTTCCCCTTTTTCCCATTCTCCATCGGTGGCAATGAATCATCTGACAGGGAAATGGGAAACTCAAAGTATTTGACAAACACTTTGACGGTATACATTTAACGTTATTGACCGAAAGCAGCAGAGGGCTCTTGATGGAGAAATGAGTTGCGGTCATTATATGAACTAATGACAACTCCAGTTAGAAGATAATGCAAACAGAGTTGGTGCAGAGGCACTGGCTGGGAGAAGGATCCATATTGTGTTCCTTTGTTTTGGTTTGTTGGTTTGTGTTTGCATTTACATTGACTAGGTCTTGGTTCAATGAGGATTCAGTCTCAGTGCTCACGCTGTTGTGTGGGTGGCACTGTGGCAGGAACGGGAAGTAGCATGGTTCTCTGTGAAGTTTGCCCGCAGAAAATATCAACAATAATAATAGAAAACACACAATACGACATGCTAAGACCTATTCACATAAGGTAGAGTATGTTCTTGCATGTGAGTTTACTCTTGCATTAACGCACACGAGAACACACACACGTGTGTGTGTGTGTGTGTGTGTGTGTGTGTGTGTGTGTGTGTGTGTGAGACCCACCCCCCTTTGTAAAGGTTGCAGTGTTAGCAAACCCCTGGGTGGTCAAACTGAAAATGAACTGTTTTACTCATGATACTCAATGTACAAAAATCTTTTAGAAGACATAAATTACACAACTTTGATTCCACGTTTGCATTACCCATGTCACATTTACTACCATTTAAACATCTGTAACCAGTAATTTTTGAGGTATGTGCCTTTTGCTGCAGTGACTAACCTATTTACATTTTCGCCTCGCAGGTAAAAGTTCAAACGATTGCACAGACATTGCAAGAAGTATGTTTGTTTTACACCGCTGTGAAAATACAGTGTGTGGTAGTCAATTCTACAATGGTTTATTCTAATGACTAAGCCCTTAATCTGTCATATCATATTTCAAAGTTGAGTGCTATTGCTAACTAGGTGCGCTAAGGTTCCAGCAAGGATTGTTTTGTATGGATCTATCTATCTATCTATCTATCTATCTATCTATCTATCTATCTATCTATCTATCTATCTTTCGCTCTATCTATCTATCTATCTATCTATCTATCTATCTATCTATCTATCTATCTATCTATCTATCTATCTATACAGTATATATAAAAGTATGTGAGACATTGAGGAATAATTGCAAAAAATTATGAAATAGTGAGCAACATAATTAAAAACCAATAAGTGCTTGTTTTCACAGTGACCTTTACTGTACCATCAGCTTTTAGCCAGCATGTCAAACCTTGTGTATGGCAAGACTAATAGCTGTCTTATTTTTTGCATCAGCTATAGCTGCATGTGGGGTGGTGCTCGGAGCTTCATGCTCCACCAACTCTGAAATAAGTCTCAGTTTGAAGCTTTTCAACACCGCTTAAGGTTGTCGGTGGCCGTGTAATTTATGAGTTGAGAGGACTTCATTTTTAAGTTCACTACAACCTACAATCTCCCAGCATGGGTGGAGAAGCAGCCAGTGAGTCATAGGAAACTTACAACACTATTCCAATTACAAAAAGCAATGCCTGTGATACCTGCAGTACTGTGATTTCCGCAAGGCTTTTGTCTCTAGATGTTGACGATATGTGACCTATAGTCATTGGAAACATGCTCTGAAACATTGTACTGTAGGTGTTCTGTCACCTGTCTTGATTTAAAGTTAAGTTAAAGTTAGTGGTCAGAGTTGTTCTATTCAAATTCTGTTGTGCTTAGTGTGCTTAGTGGGTGGTCATATGGCTAGCCAGCAGACAGATTGACAGGCCGACATATTAAACGTACAATTGGTCCAGTTTTTGGCAACCAATACAGAATACATTCCACCAAAAAACTTGAATTGAGTCATATGAATTATTGAGTGTTGTAAATCAAATATAATAGAAGTATATTTTTTAATAATGCATAAAGTTGTTGTTAAATAAGTCTAGATTAATAACAAATAAATGAAATAACATATAAAGGTAATTTGTGTTTTGCACGTAAGGGAGACAAGTTATATGAATTATTATTCAAATCTCATTAAATTCAGTCTCTAATAAAACATTTTCCTCAAAAAACATTCTGATTGATTCAATATGAATCATATATTATAGAAAAATCATGTTAATTTCTCAATATGAATATTACAGCGACATTTACTGAAAATTATTTGTCCTACTCAAAAAAAGTTTTAGGATTTTCTTTAAAAATATAATATGTAGTATAGTATTTACATAGTAAGAAATACAGTGCATAATGTATATTGTGTGTCTGCTGCTTTTAACAGTGGTAGACTGTTCCTCCTTCTTTTTGGTTTTATTACTAATCCATCAAATAATGGAAATTGGTTTTATCAATGGTAGCCTGTGACTGTTAGCTAAACATATCATACAGTATCATATTAATGATTACTCACTATATATATTTATTAAAACAATGTAATGCCTTACTTACCCAAATTCGTTAATATTACTATAATAAAATGAATAAACATTATAAATAATTGAATGCTTAAACAAAGGGTATTATATTGTATGTCTAAATAAACTATAAGTGGAAATATGTAATTGTCTTTGAAAATAAGACACACTTGGATTAATATTATTGACCTATATTGATTGTATGATAATCTTTGCAAATGTTTGTGGCCTCAGAATATCAGTGAAATAATAAATAAAGAAAACATTAGTATAAGGTCAAGTCTCCAGTCCGGTATGTGTATAATTAGGAGTCAGGATGCAATTAAAAACAAAGCAAATAACAACACATATTTGATGTGCTAAATATTTTAAATAAAATGTATAAATCCTAAATGAAGATATTATGATTATAGTACAACTGGAATGTATCACCAAAAAATAGCAGTTTCTTTTAAAATGTACAATATGAGTAGGATAATCTGCCAGTCTAATTTAATCTTATCTAAATTCGATCATAAAATATATATAAAATAATCTTTTTTTTTTCATTACTTATTTTTCCATGCATAAATAATAAAATGAATTCCCTGAACTAATTTCAAAATTATTACATTAATTTTGCAACTCTATATCATTTAAATATACTTCTATTAGAGAATTGTCACTAAAGGTCACCTTTCTTCACACGAGATAGCCAAAGACAGCACGCATGGCATGGCTGTACCATTCACATTACCTTTCAATGTGTGAATGTCAACACCCTGTAAACACCTTTGACACACATGCTTGAATGTGATGGGGGAGCTAACTAAACATTCCTGGGTGTTCCCCATATCGGTCTATCACTCACACACACACCAAACGGCATTGACCTGTCTCCCACGCACCAAATTAGTGGAGAAATACAATTTTGTTTATTGTTCTTGTTTATTTATTTATTTTCAAAATAATATACTATAGAAATAACAACATTTAAATAACAACAATTCTTCCCAAGCACATCAGTGTTTTCTCTGTAATGTGACTGGGCAATGCGCTGTAAGGATTTGGGATTTGGGGAATATAATTCCTTCCCAGTGCTTATCGGCACACCCAGACTATTTGAGTATGTTGAGACGAGGCTCCCCGAGGACAGCCTAGTAGAACTGCCCATCACACAAACAGAAGGATGGGATTTATGGAGGCGGTGTCTCTGTCAAACAGGGCTCTGCTGGCTGGAGGGCTCCCCACGGCTTGCGTGGAAGAGACGAGGGAGAGGTGGTGTTGCAGGGATGGAGGATAGCCAGGAAAGGTACGGGGAGATGAGGAGCTACCGCACACACATGCACGCGTGCGAGCGCACACACACACACACACTCACACACACACACACACACACACACACACACACACTCACACACACAATGTCCCTCTCAGTCCAGGTTGTGACCGGCCCATGGCACAGGCCAGGTATGTCAACTATGTTTGCCAAGCCATCCATCAACTACCTTTCCTCCTGAAACAGGAACCTTTGTTTAAAGCATACAGTTGTTAAGCCCATCCTTTGACTCCAGTCAAGCTAATTTATATCCTTATGGCTGAGGTAAAGGATTTATTGGCTGCTATGTTTTGTTCTGTATTTTACACTTCTCGTGGGCTGGGCTGCCTTAATGCGTTCAGACGCTGGTGGAATCAGGGGTGTGTTGTCACCAATAGAGATGGAAGGTACAGTGTGGGGACACACGATGACCCTTATCGTCAGTGACCAGGGTTAGCAAACAAAAACACCATGGTGGAAGTTCAGCTGATTGCAAAGAAGGATCTGTGACTGCATGACATTCACACATTAAATACAATGTTTTTTTTCTACTTGAAATGTATTTGATTAATGTTGGAGATATTGCATTTTGTATAATGAAGCAAATCTATCATTCTATCTTTACAAAACATATTTAAATTGTACTCTGTGTTATGTTGTTCGTTGCAAGTCATTTCAATACATTTTACTTACATTAAACTAAAATATTGAGAGTTTGCAGAAATGTTGTTTTAATAAAGCACAGGTTAAACATCATTGGTCATAGATTTCCAAGAAGTGCTGCATTGATCTCAACAAACAGCTGAGTCACTCACCAGCTCGAGGACATATTTTTCTAATGAGATTTTAGCCAGCCATGAGAACACAAAAGAATCAAAAGAAAGGCACATGTATTTGATATATTGGCTTTTATTTTATTCCTTGAGACACAACCTTCAGTTATCTTATGACTTCTACTCAGAGCAGATATCACTAAATGTGCCGTGTCAATGATTGACCAATTCTGTACCAAGAATTCTGTGTTAAGTGCCCACTTTGCCTGCTCTTGGGCTACATTTTTCAGCCGTAAATGTTTGTGGTCCCACTATCCCCTCCAAATCTCTTACAGTATTATTAGCATAAGGGGTTAGGGTTTGGTCGAGTCTAACTTTCAATAAAAGAACCATTGGCATGCTGAGGTAAATGGAAGATAAGAGTTTGTCCCGGGCCTTTTTGTGCTTTATTAGAATGGGACTGTGTAAACTTAATTTTCCCTTGAGATAAATGTGGACCCGTTTTGCTTTTTTTTTATGTTCTAAAGCCCACTTTGACGGGCACGAAATGAGTCCTGTGTTTTCATTAACAGTTCAAGATGGAAAGCAAACCGAGATTAGGGCCAGTTAATTAGTTATTGGGAAGGAAAATTCCCAACCATAAAAGACTGCTGTTGCTGTGTATATTACAATACAAATATATTCAAATCTTGATGCTATGGCCTTTTTAATTTCAACGTTATTTTCAAAATGTTCTCATCACTATCTAACCTTTATTAAATCTTTATACTGACAGCACTTAATACCCAAACCACCAATCAATAACACTATTGCATTTCTGATGCGTCAAATGGCAATAATGTTGAATGTGAGATTAACCTTGTGTGTTCTCCTTATCCCCTACAGATGCACATCTCTTTCATGAGAAAACTTTTCCATTGGTACCACCTACCACCATTGCCCTGGTGCAAGAGAGCTTAAGGCACTTTCCTGTTCATTTACCTGGCTATGTCTGCATCTGACCTGTCTGCCATATGAAATATCAAAGCCTCTGTCAATGTGGAGCTGAATGGGAACAAAAGAGAGGCCTCCATTAATGATTAACTGTTCTAAAAGCCCCTGCTTTTGTATTCCCATGGTGCCCAGGCTATCTGGCCGCCATGTGACATGCTCACAGCATTTTTCGAGCAGATTGGGGGAAAGCTAGTGAGCAAACACAGGTGCTTTGGAGCAGCGTTGCTGATGCTGTCAGGGACAACCACAAACAAGAGCAGCTATGCCTGTCTAAATGAGTCCCCGCCCCCAACCCCTCTGTTGATAGCTAACTTGTTTGCTAGCTGCCTAGCTCTCTCACTGCAAAGGCTTCGTTCTGGAGAGTCCCCTCATCCCCCCCCCCACCCGAAGTCCAGTGTCCGCCACAGCCGTGCTCCGCAAGTTCTCACACCCGCCAAAGAAACAAACAAATAAAAGTGAGGACGACAGACTACTTCTTTGAGGTGGTGGCGTTTGCTGTAGTCACAACTAGTGGGAGAGCAAACAAATTAATGGTGTTCCAGTTTTCACTTTCCAAATGTCTAAATGTCTTTTAGTTCAAGTGGGGCAATTCCAGTGACCCTGGTGTCAAAGAGTGTATAAGGGTTGCACTTGAGGAGCCTTTCGGAGGCAATGAGATATTAAAAAGGACCTAGAATATAAACACTGTGTAGACTGTAATGGTTTCACTAAAAACAAGCCAGTTGGCAATGTAAGTAAGTATTCAAATTGTATGAAATAAATGTATAGTAAATTAATTCCAGTGTCATTTCTTTTCTTATTTCTTTGTATTGTATTGACCATTCTACCAAGCTTTGTCTAAAGCACAAACGCTTTTTACTCAGGTTTAACTCAAGCCTGCAGCTTAATACTGCCTGAGGGCGCTTCGGCGCCCAAGTTTGATAAGACGATCAGTTGATAGGAAGGTGTTATCTTAACATGGCTTTCCGGCAGGGAGACAAACGAACAGTTTGTGATAACAGGAACAAAGGCTTCGCTCTTATTGGCTGGCCTCTTAATAGAAAAAGGAAAAAGACTTGCACAGTTCATTTCATTTTTAATTTTCCACACTGCCCGGGTCACAGGAACATCTTTTATCACTCCAATATTTATATTGTCTCTTGTTTCACAGTCTGCAATTACCCACGCACGTAACGTAGCTATTGTCACTGTAAAGATTATTAAAAAAAACTTTTTTAAATCAAACGCTTCTACCAACCCAAGAGGAAATTAAGTTGTAAAGGGAGGGGAAGGGGGGGGGGGAGGTTAAGCGATGTGGACAGAGAGAGACAGGAAAACAGAATGGTAATCAAAGTGAATGACAGACAGACAGAGAGAGACAGGGAGACTTGGGGAGGTAGAGACAGACAGAGAAAAGAAGAAAGACAGAAAGAGAGAGAGGTCAAAAGTGGTTACCTTAGAGACCAGCCAGTGATCAGTGAAGCGTCACTTCTGTCTAGCTGGCTTTTGCAGCCCAATTCTCAGACTCAGAGACGGCCGTGTGTATGCTTAGGGATTCCACCCAGGCTGTGTTTGCTTCATTCCCCCAAAAAATGATTGGAAAAAGTGTTGGTACTCTGCCATGAAATGTAGAATAAAAAAAATACAAAAAATAAAAAGAATTATATGAATCCAACAATTTACATATTTGGGCTGAAATGTCATGGATGTACTCAGAGAAGCACAACTTGTTCCAAAAAAACAAACAAACAAACAAACAATATAACTCAATGTAAGGTTTCACTTACATCAATTTAGCTAAAACAACCACATTATAAAGACCCACTTTACCCTGTCTAACCACTCCTACTGTTAGGAATCGCCTATAAACAGCAGAGAATATCTATTTGGAGAATCTCATCTCATCTAGGGGTACTGCTGCGTGATCTCTGTGGAGATTTAGCCTGCGCCATCCGTGAGCAGAGTCTGATCAGAGGAGTTACAAATCCTCATTTTTAGGGGGTCTTACTGTAATTCACCCGCTCAAGCAAAATAAGGGGGGCCCAACAACTCGAGAGGGATTTAAGACAACATCTTTGTTGCCTCCTCATTGTGCTGCGACGAAAGTCGTCCAGCCACATTGTTGGATGAAACTCGCCTCAGACCTCGGTTCAATCAAAGAAAAGTTTTCCAGTAATGAGGTAAGACATGAAAGCTCATTGAAAACAGCGACATGTTGAAAGGCCCGTTTGATGTTGCCGGTCACAATGGTAAAATTTGAAAAGAGCAAAGTGTGCTCTAAGCAGCAATGGACTGCATTAACCCCTTGTCTTTTGACAGGCCTACACGCAGAATGAAGTAATATTCCATTCTATGGAAAATGTAATTCATGAGTAATAGCCTTCTTGAGGGGCGGAGCCACTGCCAATTGTCCTGCTTCCTTTATAGATTATGTGATCAAGAAATGGCTAGCCTCTATTCGAATTTGTGTCCTTGTAATTAAGAATGAAACATACTCCTGGTGTGTTTTCTTTGTGTTACAAGGTAACACATATTTTCTATAATTTTATTTTATTTTATAATTATAAATGTTATAATATATTGACAATTATCCTATCTATAGCGCACTCGTATTCAAAATGTTATTGATTTACATTTAACTATAATCACAAACAATAGACCCTCACACATCCGTGCTAACCAAGGCCGCCAGCAGGACAGTACTTGAAAGTTGACCCTCTGGTTTTATGAAGCGTGATAAAACATTATTATAGGTAGGAGCAAACCGGAAAAGCCATAAGGCAGTCATGGGTCAGTGCAGGGACAACGCCATCAAGCCTCTGTTAACTGAGATGGCTAGCACTGTTACTGCCATCAGCCAGCTTGGCCAGCTAATAAAATATACCTGCTTTGAGACAGGGTTATGTTTGGAGGGATTGGTCTCTTTTAACTGCTGTGGTGTATTTAAATGGAGCCTTGGAATAGAACAAATATATGTCTTCTTTATCTAGAAGGAAAAAAAAGGAAATTTGTTAAAGTTAGTTTTCATTATAGCAACATAGAAAACCTCCAGTGCACAAGTAAGGTTTTGAAGCTTCATATATAGGTTTAGCTATAAAACTATTATTCTGAATGATATGTATATAATACGTATTTATATAATGGCATTATATAGGAAGGAATATATCAGATTTTTTAATTTAAAGAGAGTCTACTTTCACACCGATATTCCACCACTTTCTGAACATGGTCATATTCCAAAATAAAAATAAATAGAACAATGACTGGGACAGTGTGAGACAGGTGACGCCTGTATTTACACACATGCTGCGCCAAACTTCTAAAAGTGTTCCTCAGCTCCATCCCACTAAGCAAATACATCAGCCTTCTCAGCGCTCTGCCTACCCCCACCCCCCACCTCCAGCTCCACCAGACACAAACCCCATTAGGGAGTATTGTTTCCCTTCATGGAGCTGAGACAAAGGTTGCCTGCCTGAGCACAATCGCTTCAGGTTGAAGACGCTATGGGCTTCTGTCGTCATGGGTGAACTCTGATGAATGGCGCTCATGGAAGGCAGGACAAACACCTTGACAAACTGCCACAAGCACTTGCTTTTCCAATAAACCTACTTTTTCAGCAAGTTCTCTTATTTTATGAATTTAGCCCTAGTCCCTTATGTTCAATTACATACAGTGCACCGATATGGATTTATTGAGCGCCGCATATGAGACAAATCGTCAAGTGTACATATAAGGACGGATGTTATGGCCATCTGAGAGGTGTGGTGAAAATTACCTGGTGATTTGCAGGCCTGGAAGTAAACAATGGGGTATTATGGGTGTAATAATCTCCCGGAATAAGGATATGTTGGTTTCCACTGGTCCAACAGGAGAATGTGTAGAGGTGTTTGTATTAGCTATATAGAGACTAGAGTGAATTATGATGTAATAATTAAGTTTTTGTGCCAGTCAATTTTTCACGAGCGCCTACATATTGATATTGTGTGCGTGTTTGTGTGTGTGTGTGTGTGTGTGTGTGTGTGTGTGTGTGTGTGTGTATGAAAGCGTACATGTATGTGTATGGGACAGCTGCGGGTGGTTATCACACACGCACGCGCGCGCGCTCAGGTAGCAGCTGCGCAGGCTCACCTGTCATATTAATAAACCTTGCCAATCCCTTCTATCAGCATGAAGCCTGATCTAACAGAGAGGGAGCGACAGAACAAAGGAATGGAGATGTGGAGGAGTAAAGAACAGAAGCGAACAGAATGAGCGCAGTTTGTTATCAAACTTTTTAACCATGAAACGCCATGGTCCTACTAAAACTGTTACAAAACAAGAATGCATAAACAAACATAATCGTCATTTTAATAATACTATAACACTTACACATAATATAATATGACAATTGTTCATCTTTAATTAAATTGTTTGGTTTTTTTAAAGTAAATATATATATTTAATAGTATATGCTATATGGCCTATAGGTGTATATACGCCTACTGTAGCCTATGTGCAAAGCCGCAGTGAGAGGCAAGCAGCGAGAGAAAGAGAGAAAGAAAGAGAGGCCGTGTGTGTGCCAGCCCGAACAATAGGAGGAGGTGGAAAACGACAAGGCGCGCTGAACGAGAGAACAACCACATCTGACACACGGCCGTCCTCCCCCTCCATTAACCCGCGGCGCGCCCGGTCTGCCAGGCGGAGCTGAGTCATTGCAGCCTGTGGCTGGTGCTCCGTGGGTGGGACCCCGCGTGTTTGCTTTTTACCTGTAAGCTCAGAGCGCTCGCACAGAAAGCCGAGCAGAGATCCAATGTGTCATAACTGACAGCAGAATGAAAACTCTTTCACGGACGCTCAACATCAGCTGACCACCTAGCGAGACGGAGGTCGATTGTTTCTGCCGCTGTCAGTGCTTATAGGATATGAAATGGGAGGAATTATTCTTGACTAATGTGATGCACATGACCCAAATGAGGGAGTAGACAGATTAGCTACATGTGTGAATTGTCCAAACGTGTCGAGGGGACACACAGGAAACGATCCATAAAGAATGTTTTAAGAGGGAGTGACAACGCCTGGTGAGTGAGCATCAATTTATGGATGAAGACACAAAAAAAGAACGTTGCCAGTGTTCATCGGATGCCAGTGAATCTGAAATGAACTCTTTTTATGAGGCTGACTTTGCCTCCGCGAGGCCGCCGGTACAATGCGCCCAACAAAGGGGGCGGCAGTAAAGGGGGAGTTGTGACAAGATAGCGGCACAAAGCGGGAATCAACTTTCACGTGGCTGAATGGCTGCAGAAGCCCGGACCAGCTGTTTTTAATGGCGCTGCATTGACAGGAGGGGAGGCTATTTTTAACCGCATGCGTGTCTTTCAGGCGCTGGCACAATAGCACCCCCACCCCTACCCCCTCTTTCACAGAGCGTTGTCAGTAACCTGTGGTGACCTGCATTCAAGGCTGTGGCAGGGACCCCCGCACAAAAGAGTTTAGGAGAGAGGGGTACTGCCGCTGTCTGTCCGGCCCG
>JAODLL010000015.1:3954064-3979831 GCA_026546735.1 Forbesichthys agassizii
ACACACACACACACACACACACACACACACACACATATACACACACACACACACACACACACACACATATACACACAAACACACAAAGAATGTACAAACAAGTGGAGGAAACAATGGGCTCTTGTAACGGGGCCTGGGATCTTGATGAAAAATTCAAACAATATTAAACGGGAGTGTCAACAGCCGACACACTTCTGCTAAGGGCCTTCCCAAACAGACAGAGTAACTCAGCACACACATTACGCCACCACAGTTCAACCTCTTAGTGTAATGATGATGGCAGCTTTAGCTGGGGCACCGCTTTAAAAAAAACCCTCTCCTGCAAACGCAGTCCCGAGATGGGAGGTAAACAAGGGAGGGGCGAGACGAAAGAATAGAAAAAGAAAGGTAAAATAAAAGGGAGGTGAGGAGTCTCTGTCCGGGCTTGCCGGTTCCCTCAGACTTAAGACTTACCTGGCACCTCACGTCACGGGTCACCTGGGTGCCCTCTGACCCCTCTTGGCTCCGCCTCCCCAACCCCCCTTCCCTCTCGAGTGACCACTTCATGAAGAGACACACTCCTGAAAGACAAAGATTAAGTTATCTGTGCTCGGGGATTCCGACTGTCCTCGTCTACATCATGGAGCAGTAATGCCTCCTGACAGCCGGGCTTTAGAGGACGGCATTGAGTTCCCACATCCATCAGTCACAGATCACTTATCTCCGGGAGTTTTGGCAAAAGAACCAAGTCGCCTATCTATTTGAGACCCCCCCCCACACACACACACACACACACGCACACACACACGCACACACACACACACACACGCACACACACACACACACACACGCACACACACACACCAACACACTAGTAAACATAGCAGCGTACACATACCACATATATAATACTGCATGTGCGTAATAAAATAAGTAACAGCTTGTCGCTGTCAATGTTGTTTTCCATGTTAATCTTTAAGTGTAGTGTGAGCAGATGTATCTTAAGTAGACAAGCAGACATGAACATTCAAACAGGTTTAAACATTACAAAAGCATATATTACAGTGTAATATTAGGGACATATCTGATTTATTAGAAACCAAAAATTGAACTTTTTTGGTGTGTGTGTGTGTATATTATTGTTTTTAATATCCCTATATAATTTATAATAGGGGCAGGTCAAAGCCATATAATGACACATCACTATAAAATCTTGCAGCAGGTATTTACTGTGGGTCATAATGCTGTTTTCATGTGGCCAACACAGATAGCAGGGCCAGATGCTCTGTCACCACCTGTAGGCAGTGAGCCCCCCCCGCTCTGGGCCTGTCTGACGGGGCGGAGCCACACCAGGCCTGCTCACACTCACGGAGAAACAGAGACAGCAGGTGCACTGTTATCACCTCCATAGAAAGGTAATGAAGCAGCAGTGCAAACAGCTGGAAATGAACCAGCACTGTTGGGCCTGGAAACCCACAAGCTGCGCTCAATGCACTCTGTAAATGTATGTCTCCTGTTGATATAGGATCAGAATGGCCATTGGCAATCACTGGGAGAGTGGCAAGCGTGAGGACGAGTTAATGCACCTTAAATGGGAAATATCCCTTTTGTTCGTGATCTCTCTCTCCCTGCGACTCAAAGTGTTGTGACATTTACGGGCGTCTGCTTTGAAGAGGAGCCAACCGCTCACGGAGCGGTAAAAGAGCCACCTGCCTTGCCTCACCTGCCCTTCTGTGGTGGCTTAGTGAATGAAAACAGCTCAGCACCAGCTAGCAGCTATACGCGGCCCACTAGCTACAGTACAGTGCTGTTCAGCACACCTTCAATCCCCCCCCAATTTTGCTCTTGCAACAGACAGAAGGTGGATATAGAGAAAGAGAGCTGTTTTCTTTTCAGTGTCTCCCCTCGGCTAAGTCTGGGGTAAGCCCTCTAATCCGGCTTGGAGAGATGACTCACCACGGGTGTGGCCAATGTGTTCCCAGTGATACCTTCTTCCCTGTCTGAATATCAATAGGTGTGTTTATGTTGGCTTTGAAAGAATCATGTTGCCGGGCATGTAATGGTTCCTAATTGCCACTCAATCGGCTCGTGTTTGCTTTTATCATATACTGTATGTTCTGTATTAATAAGAGGAAAGAAATGGCGAGAAGACCAACAGAAATGCCGCGCAAGTCACTCACCGTGTGTGTCTTTGCTCAGGTTTCAACTCAACTATGCATACTTTGTGTGTGTGTGTTTGGTTTAGCACCTATGTGAGTGTGTGTGTTTATTTGGGTATGCGCCTATGTATGTGTGTGCGAGGGAGAGAATTGGACCAGCGGCCCACCTAATTGTTATTGCGTCTGTGTTTGGGCTGGAGACAGTCGATAGGAATCAGCACAGAGGATGGGATGGGGAAGGAAAGGTGGTGGTGGGGGGGGGGGGAGGTTCTCTGTCTACCACTTCCCAGTGTCTTAGTTGTAATGCATCCCTCCACTAACACGGATCAAGGTATTAGGGATTCAGGTTATTTGTATTGATTTTATGTGCTGTCATGCTGGTCTCCAGGACGCCCTCATATTTGTGGAAATTGCAAATTCCACCTCGGAAATGTCACCAGCGTTTAATCTCCTCCTGAGTGGTCAATACATGATCCGTCCACGTTTATTAAACAGAGACCAAGCGCTTCCTCTGTTACCATGCCACCATGCAGGTAAAAACGGCCGGACAAAACTTGGTAATAACATGAGAAAGAGGAAGTCAAAATTAAACGTTAACAATGTCTGATATGATCTAAGTCAGTGTGTAGAGATGGACGGATAAGATAGTTTACTTTGGATTACTGTGTTTAACAAAGGGAGTAGCCTAATATTCATGTTTCAGACTGTAAATAATTTGTATTACTGTATTTAAAACTGCAATTTATCACACATATTTCCAAAATAATGTATTATGCAATGTATGTAAGGTATAAAAGGATTTTCACTCAAAATATTGAAGGAACAAATGATTTTATTGCACGGTGCATAAGCCATGGTCAGTCTGTCATAATTGTATGAGGACTCTTCAAGGTCCGTAAAGGCAAACAGCTTTGTTGCATCTGCCAACATTTGCATGCCACTATCATCTTTGCTTTATGCGTGTCATGGCAAATGTTTCTCTTTCTTACCCAGTGTTTACAGGAATGGCCAAGCACACCCTACTCTCTTCATTCACCACAATCAAATTTACTCTGGCTTGAGTACACGTTTAGCGGGGAGCATTTGTTTGAGGCAAACACTTAGGGCTGTCGTGTGTCATTGACCAATGTCTACAAGTATAATCCTATCAAGTTCAATCTTAGACTGTCTGATGCCATTGTTTTCTTAATGCAATAAATTAAAAAGAGTCAATCTTACTTGTTCTTACAAAGGGGTGTATTTTGTAGTGCACGTCATGAGCCTGTTCTCTTCTATTTGTCTGGGTGACTGTGGACAAATTTAATACGTTGATACTGTGGTGGTTTTCACAAACATTGAACCCCAGCGTGGTTTTAGTATTTACTGTATCACCAGAGGAGAACCATAGCTAACAAACCTGAACCAGGACACGGGGAGGCTGTGTGTGTGTGAACGCACCCTTCCTGCTGTTTGATAAACCCCCTGCTTCTTATAGCCCTTGGTCGGTGTGTACCTACAGAGAAAGCCTTAGCAAAACAAGCTGGACCCATGTAAATATGCAGTACCCAACAGTGGCACACGCTGTGTTGGCTTACATACTGCTAGTGCTGTTTTTCTTTTTACCTCCAAATTTGCTCTGAAAACTAATCATGGTCTGATAAAGCCCATGGTAAATATTGGAGAGATTGACACCCACATGTCACAGTTTACATAGCCGCATCATGTGTATGTATAGGGCCAGAGAATTGGGAGGCCAGGGGGGTGGGGATGCTGGACTGGACTGCCCTGACCTCAGTGGGTTAGACAGAGGAGACAGACACTGGTACACTGCCATACGGAAGAGATTAGCGGTAACCTGCGTATACTGTAGATACACAGTATAATTGGCACGACATCATTAACACATACATGTTTAATGCTAGAAAGCCCATCGCCTTCATATTGTTAAAGCATAGCTGCTTGAGGAAAGAAATTGCACATTTGTGTTTATGTTGGATTTTAAAGTCAAAATAATTACCAACAGTATTATTTTTTTCTTTACATTTTCCACAAAAAAAAAGTTTGCGATCAATGCAATTGTATGTATATCACCCCATGAATTCTTCCAACTAACCTTCAGAATGCATTGAATCAAGACTGTTGATACCTTTAGCCTCTGTCAGCTTCCAAGTGCTTGATAATCCACAGCAAAGAAAGTGCAGCTAACAGAAAAGGTTAACCCCTGACTGATGTGTCTGATGGTAATCTATAGATCAATTAGGAAAAGGCACACTGGGTCAAGCTACAGATATTGCAGTGGCTATTAGTTCCCCTATCTGCCATTATTACACAGTCACATGCTCAAACATTGTGCTGGGTTGGTATGCTAGGCACAGATGCCTAGGGTAAACAGACAGGCCTACAAGGCTTGTACAAAATATTGATCTGGCAGCAGATGGGAACCTCCATATCAGACATACAGTTTTCCATGCCTGTGTTCCATGCCTTCCGTCTGCATGTGCAGGGAATTTTGTGTATTTAGGTAAAAAAAAAAAATATATACCGATTTTATTTTCGCTAATGAAATGTTTAATTTTACTTTTAGATTCAGTGCAGAATAGACATAAAACCCATAAACATAGGATTCTTTATGGGTTTCAAACAAATGTAAAAGTACATACTATATATTTAAATGTAAACTATTTGACATAATCACTGATAATAGCATTTTATCCTCAACAACAAACTCAAAAGAACTTGCTGGTTACTATGCTAAACCATGCACAAACTATGCTTGGAAAATTGAATTTTCTAATTATTGTTCTTCAATATATTTAGGGATTTTCCTGAACCTAACCCTAAAATGAGTTTACCAAAAGCTGTGAAACCTGTGTCAAAATGGGGCCTTTGTGCACTCTAATTAACAAAAGAAAAGAAGCTACTGGATATAAGGTAGACTTATGTGACACAGTGAGCACAGCATTTTGAGATTTACATTTATGATATTGCTTTTCTTTTTCTAACTGAACTTTTGCTCTGTGTTGTCATAATCCAATCCTTGAGGCATATTTTCTCTCAAAATTTCCAAACAAAGCATGAAACACATGCATCAACTTCTTTTGTCACGTTAAGCTGCGTCTAAAAGAGGGAAGGATTGTCAGTGAGAAAAGATGGATTGAAATTTTCCATTACTTCATTCAAAGCTTCGCATTCAGTTTCACTGAATAAGCTTGGCGGTAAAATAAAAAAAAACCTCTGTTAAGATAAAATTATATGTTGTCTATTGCCAGAATGAAGGAATCAAGTTGTTAAATCCCCTTTATATCCATGCATGTTTTGGTGTATCAAAAAGACTCCTGCTGAGGAAAATGTCAAGAGTACTGACCCATTTATTAGGGAGGGCCGGCCTCTTCTTTGCAAAGCTGGCAATAACATTCAGAACATCACATTATGAGTGTGCTATTGGGAGTTATGAAATTAAGACTTTTTTAAAAGGGTTAGGCCGGGTCACATTTCTACGGACTATATATGTGCTTCACAAAATAGACAACGTCTACAAATAGCATTGACGGGCTAATCCGCATTCCTGAATTCTATAAACTCATTGGGCTGTCACAGCAGGGGTATGAAGGCATATTCATGACTAATTATGTTTTTCTATTTCCCTACATCTTCTCTCTGTGGTCCAGAGCCCGTTGGTGTGTCCTACCCAGGGGGATCAATCATTCTGAGCTGCTTGGCCAAACACCATTGACAGGGTGGACACAATGTAAAGCTGCTCCAGAGTCTCCATAGCATGCCGCCATTCAATTAGTCTTGGTCAGGAGGAAGAGGAGACATGATTATTCAAAAATTAGCGATTATTTTCCTGAGTAAACATGCCAGACTGGGATGTGTCATCCCTTTGCGTGCCTCGCTGGCCGCTGGGCCCCCACAAAGGAAGCTGGGGTCTGGAAGAGAGACCAGAGGAGACAAGGCTCTTCCCCCTCAAAGAGTTGCCTACGACCTCCGCTGAGTGCCGGACCTGACGGCTCGACGCAGCCCTCCCTGATAAAGTGGTGTTTCCCGCATACAAAGGAGGCATCGGCCTTAATCCCTGGCCGAACTACACCCCTTCCTTTCTTGCCAGCGAGAACAGACAATGAGCATGGACCTTGTCTTAATCTGAAGGTGGGAGACACACAGTAATCTGATAAAACACACGCTGATCAAAGTCTATTCAATGCTAATCAGAACCACAGATCAGCCTCGTGTGCCAAAGGAGTGAAATGCCAGAGCATTGTAGACAGTTAAGAATGTCAGTTAAATGCTTGGCAAGAACAATAGGCTCTCTGTAATACTGCATCATAATCCCAACCCTAAACCATACTGGCAAAACAATCATATAGAGGTACTTTTAATGGGACAGACTAACAGTGATTTAGGAAGCTTGCATCAAGCTGTGAATCATGGAGGATTACGGCATATTAGAATTGATGAATCAGCAGGTTTAGACTCTCAGGATTTCTGGAGAAGGCTTGGTTGAAAATGACACCCTCAGACTGTGTCACAAGTGCTATATTCCCACTGTACAACAACTATTCTACCTTCAAGGCAGCTCATTGAGCGCTCTTGATGGTTTTGACTTTGTGTGGAACTATTCATTGTTTGTTTTGCCACTCAGGGTATGCCCAATTAGCCATGAGCTATTAACAAAGCATGAAATCAATTATCCACTTGCCTCTAGGAAGTTGTAATTCTCCACTGGGCAGGTTGTAGTAGTCACGCCTTGCCAGCAGTCATCCCTACAACTCCACAAACCTGGGTGGCCGTAGCTCTTTGAAAACAGCACAATACAGATCCTACATTTGGCAAACTAAGGCTCCTTTAACAAGGCTCCTAGCCATGGCTAATCCCACCAAAATGGACTCCTTTAGAAAAACAATAAAAGCGAGGTCCCACTAATGACAGTGATATGTCACGCATGGAATGCAGGGAAAGTAGATATCTGTGCGATGAAAATGCCTCACGCAAAGATCGACATCCTTCCCACCTGGGCCTAAAACAACAAAGTCTTTTTCAGATTTACCAATGTTAAGATACTCCTTAACTGCCAAAATAAAGAGCAGATGCATGGGCAGGAATCTCATGTGGCTACATGCAGGCTACTTGTATGCAACGAGAAAAAGCACCCTTGTCGACAACCATTGCTTTGCAAGCTGACTTTCCCTTTCAGACAGTGTACAAAGAGAGGTTTAACCCTTTAGTCCTGACAAAATATACAAACATTAGCGACATGGGCAACATGGACAAACTTTAGAGTGATTTCAAGATAGGTAAACTGGGCTAGCGTCAAGCTAACCACCACGAATCTGATGATCTCACTTGAATTAAATAGACAGAACATTAAAGTCCCTACGGAACCACAACTTTTCTGCATTTTAAAGGCACAGCAAGTGTCCTCTTGCTCCTAACTTAGAGGATTGTATGTACCCTTTGGTCTGTTCGCAACACAGGCCCACCCCCAGTGCTTGGTCTAACTCCCACACACAGACCGTCACAAAAAGACGTACCTCAGGGTGGGCCTATCAATGTCACAGCTTTGTGCAGCAGTCTTTCGGGGTACATGAAGTGTCTGTAGTCACAATGAGATCAATTGCGGGGCTGATTGTGCAGCAGCTAGTGGCATACTAGGCCATCCAGGGCTACGAGGCGTGGCGGATAATAGATGAGAATGCTCTGTGTTTGATGGTGTTCGTAGACCAGACCTGGGCAAAGTCAGGCCCAGGCCCGGATGCGGCCCTCTGAGACATTCTACCCGGCCCGCCCGGTACATCAAACATTTTATAAATAATAATACATAAAATGACTCTCTCTGCAGAGTGTTACTTAAAAAAACATTGTTAGATACTGTTATGTTTGATTCTGAAAATGCGTAGGAAAAGTTTATATGCATAAATGCAAGTTAGCAAAGTTAGCTATTTTGTGTTTTATTTTAAAATGTTTTAGCATGTTGGTTAAAAACGTAATGTGGCCCACGAAGTTCTCTGACATTTTCAATGTGGCCCCCAGGTGAAAATAATTGCTGTCGTAGACGGTTAAACTGGTGCACATCCGTAATTACATTAGGTTAATAGAGCATATTATTCAGCAACAGTAAAATGATTAAAAACAGGCTGTTTAAATTATGTGTTGTCTTTATTGCATTTACTGTGTTTGAAATGCCATATTGCATATTGATGTACATTATCTCCATACAGTTAAATGGTCCCCAAGGACCTTTGAAAGTTTTCTGTTTACTCTGCTGAGCTGTATCTTTCCCGACAGTGACCTCAGTCAGCCTATAGGTACACTGGCTTGGGCAGGTCATTGCCATTGATTTCCCATTCCCCCTTGGCACAATGAGTGCTGTCAACGAACCACTGACACACGTCCTTGACCACACTGCGACCCACGCTGTTTTTCCTGACTTGCACAATGTCTGACCTGCTGATTGTGGAAGACAACATAGTCGGCCTAATGGTAGGCTGTCTATCCCAGCAACATATTAACTTTTTAATAACGTTTTTTTCATTACTCGGTAAACTGGTGCACACAGATTGCAGATGTACGTGTCCATTACTATTGCTTTGATGGTACCTTTCTGTAATTATGTAAACCTTAATGTATAATTATAAATAATCAGAGACCACCAAGTCTGTTAGACTTCAGAAGTATCTCTTCTCTTCTCCTCAACAGTAAAAGCCAGAGCCTAATTTGCCATCATCAAGTTCTTTTGTTCGAACTGGCGCTGGTATTTGGGAATAATCCTCCTTCCATAGATGCAATAGTGCCTCGACAGGCAGTGGCAGGACCCTGTTTAAACCTTTTCCAGAGTGAGACCTTTGTTAGCTCTGCCATGTTAGGGGCTGAATTATGTTGCCTTAATACTAGAACAAGTGATGCAAACCTGCTGACTGGCTTTGGACACAGGAAATGTGCAGTCAAAGCACAGGCCAGAGACATTGCTTATTTTGAAAGACAAATTATAAAGTGATATACAGTATGTTCAGCAACCACATTTGCTCACTATCGCTAAGCGACTCTACCTGTTGAATATAATATAAACTTTAAAAACTTGTATAAATGATGGCAATGCGTTCCTATACTTTATATTCAATATCTAGTTGTTCTTCCAGAAATGCCATGTGTAATGTCACGCATTATCTGACAAAATGACCTTAATTTAAAGGGCTGCCATTGATGTCAACACCAGGTAAATACCAAATTGCAAATGGGCATTGATTGTTTAGATGCAGCAGGTGACATCTTGTCAGTAGAGAGAACTTATGTTTACCCCTCAAATTTCACAGAATGTTGTCAGGGCTCTAAAAACTAAACTATGTGGACTATAAAATACTTTTCGCTTTTTAGAAATGAATGCTGAGGTTACATTGACTAAATATTAATTAATGCTAACTATTGTACAATGTTGCAGTCTAGTCCTGAGTTTGATTAGCATATCTTTCTATTGTGGTCATTGTTGAGAGGCTATATTTTATTTACACAAATGCATAGTATCCTACTATCCAACAACTGTGCTACATTTCCATTCTTCTGTTTTATTTCACCACAACCAAACGACCCTCCTTATACAGAATAATTCAGCAAGGAACATGCTAACGAGATGCAAATTTACAGCATATTTTAGGAACCATAAGTCAGTGTTTTGATGTAGACAATTCTTTTGTTGTTTAAAATGTACAAACTATTCAAATGATTCCCTTTGTTCCTAACCTTTGTAAGAAAGTGTGGAAAATATTTGGAATGCATTAAGTTCTGAAAACCACCTGTCATGGCCGACAATGAAGGGTAATAGATGTTAACATTGATGGCAAAGAGGACAAAAAGAAGCGACTCGCTGTTGTGCGCAAACTGGCTGGCACAACTAAAAATGAATCCATTTAGTTCACACTGTTTACTTTGTACTTTTGGCTGTAAAGGCTAAGAAAATAGAAAACCTCCAATTCACGAGGCAAAGGAGCCAAGGCCTCAACTTCTCTTTCACAGGCCACGTTCTTTCCGCTTTTTAAAAACCTCACCTGCCAAGCACCCTGGCAGGCAGCTGACAAGACGAAGGGGAGAGAGAAAGAGAGATAGACGAGCGAGCGAGGAGACAAAACCAAACCGAAAAACAGTAACATCTGCAGGCGCATCCAGCTAGACAGTTTGATGTGAATAACTCAGCACTTGGTGCCCTGACCTTGGCTAACAAAGGGGAGAAGATGCCTTAGGAACGGAGCAGGACACCCCAGGAGGGGAGCGCCCATACATCGCACACAGGCTGGATTTATTGTCCCCCTGCCCCCTCCCCGGTCAGATCCAGAGGTGCCACCAGGGCACCACATGCCACTTGTTCTGTCATAGTTTCGGCACAAAGATGGCTGCGTGGACAATAAGGCACATAAAACATCAATTTCAGACTTCATATGAATGCAGATCAGGGTCAGGCAACTAATAACTATAGAAGTGCCTTTTAAAGAGATTGCTAAATATATATAGATCAATGCAAGGGGGAATGGATGAATATTTATCAATCCTGCCAAGGGATGCTAATGCATATACAGAGTCGTTTCACCTCGGACTGAAGTTAGAAAAAGGCAAATTCTTCCCCCAGTCAAATCAAAGGGAGTCACAACAAAGCAACTGTGTACTTCAAGACTTAAATCTTACAAGTTCCTAATCCTTCTGAAGTCCACCCGGGACCTTCAGTCTCCATGGCAACACCGGGGCATTCAACCAAGTGATTGCCTCCAATGAATTTCAGATAAGACAAAATGGAAGTGAATTGATGTGATTTTAATGCAGAAGTGAGCGGTGCAGGGGAGGTCCACTCGGTTCATATTTGAATAAAGCAAACAGAGCCGACAAAAGGCTGACAGCCGTAAATGACATTGTCAGTACAAAAATTATCAGCCAGTTTACAATCTGTTTGCTCATGTAGAACAAACAGAATGTGTGTGGCATCCCCGGGCTTTGTGAATGGCAGGGCCGGCAGCCGACGGCAGGAGAATAGCCGATATCAGCTCCCCCTGCAGCCCTGCAACAATTAGATAGCAATTTGACAGGCACACTCAAAATGTCAGCTTGTTGTTCTCTATACCAAGGGCACCGCCACGTGTTTTTAGGTCGAAAAAGGAAATACATAATTTAGGCGCTGGGAACAAAGGCAAATTGCGTGACCTAACGGCCGGGGGTGAGGTAGTGGGGCAGGGGGTGACAGTGGTGGTCGTGTTGGTGGGGAAGGGGTGGCGCAGGGTGGGACATCACATACGTAGGGAGACACATTCCAAACGTAAGACCCTCAGTTACCTAGCGAGGACCCGAAGCATGGTCCTCTTTTGCTCTTTTGGTGGTGGGGACTGCAGGGGGATTCTCCTCATGCTCTTTGTGGCATTTTGTCACTTTTTGTGTTTTGAGCTTGTTAACTTCTCTATAGGCCCAGGGGCGAGCAGCAGCTGGCCAGCTTGCGGTGGGTGGACCTCAAGGCATCAATTTTATCCTTGGACAAGGAGTGAACATAGTCCAGACTTGAACCGCCCGTGCTGTAATGTCTGTAGACATCGACCACAACACGGGCTGGTGTCACAGTTCCAACATACCACAAGCAATGGCATCATACCTTAAATATAATGCCCTACAACCCCATGTGTAATACTGTGCTCAGCTGAACGGTACACCTATTTTTAGCATCATTTAGTAAAGCTGATTTTACTGTAAAACTGTGAAGAACTATCCTGGTTATTATTATAATGAATCCCACTGAAAGTTATCTTGTGTTCAAAGTAGGCACAAAAAGCCCCCCAGACATGTTTACAGTGACAAAACAGCGGTCTGAAATATTAAGATTTGGTCTTCATAAACAGAAAACGCGTGAATCTCCAGAGCTGTGCAATATGGTGTCGTGCAGCAGCAAAATAGCATGTCCGCATGTTAATTGATATTCTTCTCAAGATTCTCCTCACTGTGCTGTGTGAGCGCTGGTCTGCTCACTAGCTGTGAAGATGCCATTCAGTCTTATTAAAAAGTTTGTTTGATTAGCCAGTCTCGGAATGAAGGCTGTGGAAAGGTCTGGCAGCGGCAGATAAAAGGGAAAATGATAAATGCAAAAAGGCAAAAAGCCAGGAGATTGCCAGTCAGCCACTAGAGCATCAAAACACATCCATTTCTCCACAAAGTTGATCCAATTATTTTCAGACACTCACAGATAGCTACTATGCTTTAGTCCTTTCATTCGGGGCTAAATTGCTCTTCCCTTTTTACCGATACGGCAATCGGTCATAAAGGGCCAGCCATCATTAGTGGTGTTTGAATTGGAACCCTGTAGTGTTTGGTTAAGAGGGTAAATGCAAATTTGATGAAAGAATAAGGCTGCATTTACATATCAGCCTCAGCTCACATAGGGAGAGTAAACATTCTGTTTATCTCGAGTGTCATTTTATGATTTCAGTTGAATATAAAACCGACCTTCGACGAGTCAGAGCAAAAGACCAAAGAAATGTACTATTGTCTAAACATAATTTATTCAAGTAGAACTTGTCAACAAATCTTTTATCACTCGGCAAATAAAATGAGGATGTTTATATCAGAAATGCCTCAATGAACCTTAAGGAACAGCAAAAAATTATGCATTTAATAATGCATTTCTCACTTAGAGAAAAAAATTAATTAAAATACAATAATGAATTTAAAAACCCTGTTATGTAACTTTAGCATTATACATAATTTAGAAATTACAATTATCAAAATGAACTACTCTATTTTAACATTCACATTTGCAACAATAATGCAAAATTATATATATTCTGTATATTTAAAAACAAATGGGTAATGTGGATATATAGTCTACACTATATATATAATTCAACTCTATATAATTGAATTTTAGAAATGTTGTAACTGTTCATTATTGTATTATAACTACTATATGCACTTTAGATATTGTAAAACAATAGTGGGAATTTTATTTTTATATTAGAGTAGTTATATTATGTGTGGTTATTACATACAGTATGTAGTATGAATGAAACAACTAAATAATAATGTGTATGCTATTTTTCCTTAAATATAGAATAAAAAAAAAACATATAATCATAGATTTGGTCTCAGATCATTTGCAAATGTACACCAAGAAGTTATAAACAATACATTTAGTTTGCACTCCTCAGTTCCAGTTGTAAAGCATCGTATCAAACAATATTTGAATTCTGCATAGCAATTGAGCTGAGTAGGCTGTTAAAAATGAGGCAAAACACTGCCATCTATAGCTATGTTCCTAGGACTGCTAACATGGTCTGCACTGCATAGTGGGGCAACCAACTGCTCCTTAGAAAACTATGTGCATGGCTTGTTAGCCTTCAATAAAAAGTAATAAAACATTGTTATATTCATACATTTATTAACATTTAAGATTTTCAATATGTGTATGGGTAAAAAAAAAATTTGGAACCAATTCATACCCAAGTTGCTCATGACATTTATTATGGTGCTGACGTGTTTTTGGCTTGTGCATATGACAGATTAGACAGAAACCTAGATGTTCATCCAAATGGGCATCTGGTGGCCATATCCTTTAAGCAACACAATTCTGCACAAATCAGGGGTTCTGTCAGAGATTTTCCTACCACCTGCTGTGCATCGTCTCAAAATGATTGAGCCTGCCTTTGTTGTCGCATAATTTTATCTTAAGAATTTTCTTTGCCAACCAAAAATACACATTGTACCTTTTGTGCTTTGATGGACAGTGTGATGATGTTAAAGGAAGCTTTTAATGTGCATATATCAATTAGCAGATACGTTATAGTAAATCTGTATTGGCAATAAACACACATATGCGTACTAGATTTTGACTTTGATTCAAGAGGAGGGATGATCGCATTAAGGCGCAATAATGAAGTGCATATAGCTGCCAGACTGGGGTAGCAGGTTGAGAGCGAGGCATAGAAGAAAGCCAGATGTCAGGGCTTCTATAGCTTAGGCCTTGACCAGGCCTTCGTCAGAAGCATCTCTTTAATGCTGCTCCCCATCTCCTGCACCAGGTCCCCTATGGGAGCCCAAAGGCTTTACTGGTGATGAGACACGATCTGTTCCGTCTGTCACCTCGCTGCATGTTATTCATACAGCGTCCATACAGTACAGTCAGTCCTCCAAGGTCCTCTAATCCCCATCTCCCTAGGTGGAGTGCAGACAGGCAGGCAGGCAGACAGGCAGGCAGGCGGGCAGGCAGGCAGGCAGGTTGTGAAACCGTTCATACAGTGAGAACGTGTCACGCGTTGAGCACGACAAACCATTAAACACTGACAAAACTGCAATGGTTGTATGATTACTCCACACGCTGTGTATCAGCATTAGCTTTTAAAATAGTGGCTTATTGGAGAACTTGGCAGCCCTGATTCATACAGTAGGCCTGTGCATGAGGGACGTGTCACTGCGAAAGGATACAGATGAAGGGATAGATCCTTCGTCTGTTGTGAAACCACTTCGGAATGTGTGGTTTTAGTGAGAATACTATTTCAAAAGTTGCAGGTGCACACACTATTTCATATTATAATCCTCAACCCCCCTCCATGTCATAAAGGGCCAACTAATATTTGCTGGAAAGTTATATATAAGTCATTTTCATATTTTCATAAACTATATGGATGCCTCACATTATAGTAAATGTGGAAAATATCAATATGCATAAATCTCCATCGCAAGGTTACTAAATGAATCTAACTCAGCCCCACCCAACACCTCCCCACGCCCCTTGTGACCACACACAAGAGCAAATTTGCTCTGCACGTCATCGCCTGATGTTTACAAACAAATACAGAAAGAGTTTATGTAATGCATTTATTTAAACAGGCCCTAAGAAATGAGCAAATAGCTCATTCTTAAGGATTCTTTGCTTTGCAAACATGCCTATTATAGATTAAAGTTTGACACCATGCAAAAGTTATCAAGGTAAACTAGCATAGTGACTGACAACTGAAAGTGGTTTATCTTTGTCCCAGAGTATGCGTAAAAAGAGGGACTGAGAGAGAGAGAGAGAGAGAGAGAGAGAGAGAGAGAGAGAGAGAGAGATGAAATGAAAGAGAAAGATAGAGTTAGAGAGAATAAATGACCTCGGGAGAAACTCATACATGGAGAAGTTTGACAAGCCTTCCCCTGTGCCACACTTGTTTCACCTCGCTCCTGAAAGCCCCATCAATTTAAAAGGGGACAAGTCGACCACTCCCTTAAAGAATCAACACACAAAAAAAGAGTGGCCTGGGACAGCCACACAGGGTTCACCTCAAGGCCCATTAATCAAGTGTCGGGACGCTGGTGCAAGGAAGGTCATCGCTTGCCATGTTCTGTCGCAATCACTGGGTCATACGCGGGGCAATACTATTATAGAGATAGATTTATGGTATCTGCCAAACGGGTAGGTTCCTGCTGCGTTTTGATTGACTGTGTGGTGTTTGATAAGGTTGACAGTATTGCCTTCACAATGGACAAAGAACTTTGCTGTTGACGTTGAGATTGTTGTTGTGTGCGTGCGTCTGCGCCATAGGTCTGCGCACGTGTGTGTGAAACTCAGACCACCTGTGTGTGGGTGTTTGTGAGCGCGCATGTGCGCATGCACGAGATAAGGACCACCTGTGCAGTGCAAGGAGAGTGCTCTGTCAGTGGGCGCTTGATTTGTCACTCAACACGTGAAGGCTCCGGTTGAGTCACTCAGCGGACCACGCCCGGTTCTCTGCCCCATCTCCCTGCCTTTCCCTTTTCTCTCTCTCTCTCTCTCTCTCTCTCTCTCTCTCTCTCTCTCTCTCTTTCTCTCTCTCTCCCTCCCCCTTTCCCTGTATGAGGTGTATCAGACGGTTCACCTCCAGGCCAGCATTGCTGACACATACATACTTGGGCGCGTGGCTCACGCCCATGCTGTTGGCCAATGTACTGTAGGCCAACATACAGTACAGTATAGTACTGTACGATATTGTTGTCGCTTTGGAAAAAAGCACCTGCTAAATGCTATAAATAGTGTCAAAGACATTTCTTTGCAGCTACAGTACAGTAGTGACAAAACCATAACATGTTTGAAGGTCTGTATCATCATTATTTGGTGTCAATTATTTCCTCGGAGGAAAGTCTCGGTGATAATATAAAATTAATGTTCCACATTAACGTTGAAGCCTGCAAAAGATTCAATAGGTTCTCTCATCGTTGCCTTCTTTACTCTTAACTACAATACCAACATCTGCGTTATGAATTGTGGTGAGACTACAATATTGTCCCCAAATCATGCCATGCAGATTGTACGTTTCAGAGCTAAGCCTTTTATTTCATGCACACCTACCAATGTAAGGCCCAGCTGAGTCTGAAATGAGAGGACCATAGTGCTGGTATTAGCAAAGCCACATCTGAGCTGTTCCGAAGGGCTGCAGGTGGCAGACAGAAGCGTGTGCAGATAGAAAACAGAATGGATACCGTGGCCGCTGAAGATCACAGATGCTCACAGAGGCCTGTTTATTACACAGCATGCTTTTGAGATGATGAACACTTCTCAATGGGTGAACAACGCAGATGCAGAAGGTAGAAATCCAATGTCACCTGAATCATTTATAATGAGTTGAATTCAAATACAAACCACCAAACGGTTAAACATTCAGCGGTTCACTTTTATGTATCAAAAATATCACTTAAACTATACAAGTTGTACTGTATATAGTAACATTCTGTGAGCTGAACAAAGTCAATGCAAATAGAGACTTTTACCAACTTACAACCTCTAGTGATGGAAATTCAGTATCTTTCCCCCACAGAAGGTTTTAACCAATCCTTTACATTGCTATTGGACCAATCTTGCCAGTGAGTAACTGAACGTTAAACATGTTTTAAGTTCCTCAGTTGACGTTTCCCTGCACAGTAAGAACAACGGATGCCTTCATGAGGGGCGTGATACACAACAAAAGGTCAACCACATCAAACAGTTGATTAATTGATGGTGTGATGTCAAAGGGGAAGTAGCGTGGGTAGTTATCGTAAAAAATATAGCCACTCCTTGCCAGAGACTGTAGCTCTCTGTCTATTATACCTGTAATTCAGCCTACGCAATGTTGAGGAACCCAATTCAAACAACACTAACCAACACATTACCAATTCCTTAGCAACAGAGCATGCATTTCTGAACTCACACTCTGTGATTAAGTGACAAAGCGCATAGTCCGAGGGAGACCTGGATGGGCTGAATCCTCCCTGGAAAGGCAATAGATAGAGTTCCCACTGAGTAGACTTGGAGGAGATGTTTAAAAGGGTCAAGGCAAAGGTTTAGATGTGAGATAATTCACATGGTTAAATAATGTCACTAACAATATAAAAAGGTCATGTTGACGTCAGTTTGGAAAAGCTAAACATGCATGCATACCATACCAGTGATGTTTAACTTTTGTTAAACTCTCAGCTCTATAGCTTCGTAACATCAATAGTCCAGTTATACACAGCCCTGGTCCTGTAAATGGGAACACGTGGTGCAGACCGCACCACACAACACTATCACACCGTGTGACATTGAACGAGAGGTGTCTGTGTTTTCATTGAAATGTATCAACAATCTTCACCAGCATCACTGACTGCACCATCACTACGCCATGTGGATTTTAGAGACTGAGGAACAACAGGAATGCATTCTCAGAATACTGATTAGTTTGCATGAAAAAGCATGTTTAAATCCCAAACTGTGTAGATTTATATTGAGGTTTAGAAGCTGTCGAATTGAGGGTTTACTGTAGTAAAAGTTAAAATATTTATTTAAATACAAGCTTAGCCATACTACAATATAAAAGTATTACTCTAGGAAATAGTATGAAGACAAATGTGTCTACCTAGCTTTTAGAGAGGGGCAGGTGCAACAATAACATTGTCTATTGCGGTAAGAAGCTAATTGATGGAATGGTCCATACAATAGGCAAGTACCATACGTCCACATTCCGCACATGCCAGTCAGTCTGTCAGTGACCCTGAAATGGAGCCCACTTTCCCAATTAGGGTCATTAGTGTGAGCCAGTAAGTGCCTCTGTCACACATGGCTAAAACCAGGCCCACCTCTGCAGCACTGTGGAAAAACCCCAAGAAAAACACTACAAATAGGACAGGTTACAAAGAGACACCCGCCAAACATGTACGGAAAGCAATTCAGGTCAAATTTAGCTAGTGTATATGCAAATTTGAACTTAATATATGCTGGGTTTGCCTGAGAGGTCTTACATTGCTCATAGTAAGAGGTAACATATTTTTGTCACCGCTTAATGCATCCATCTCATAAATGCAGAAAGTGAGTCATCATGCCCATAAAGCAGAATATGCATATCAAGATTACTCCTGTTGAAATGACAATGAATAACATGGATGATGGCAGTTAGAGGGCAATAAATGGGATGGTTCAAAGGAGACAAATGAACCAGAATGACAGTTAATGGCAGTTGCTTCATTTAATCATATTGTAGATGACAGTAGACCACAAGAGTAATTTCAGGACTTAAAGTATGTTGTCATGATGAACGTACTAACCACCCTTCCTTGTCGGACCATCTGTATGGGCTTATAGGTCTTTTATCATTATTAACTCATATGGAAATAGATATTGATTCCGTGGATGATATTTTCCTATTCCTCACAATAGTCTTCGTTATGGTGAAGTCATTTTAAATCCGGGAAGTTGAAAAGAGGCCCCATTTACATCTGCGGTCACATCTTTTCTATATTGTCTTGGGGAAGAAGTTGCAACGTTGAAAACATATTAAGCAGATGTTGTTACTCATTTGACTGCTAATTTGGTTGGGCAGTTGAAATGTACATCAGAAACATCCGTTTATGGATATGAAGAAAACGACATTGCCTTTGCATGGGCCAGCATCATCATGATGGCAAACTTGCCATTGGCCAGTGTAAGACACAATGCACAGTGAGGCCTTCTGTTTCCTAGTGGCCCTCCGGTACACTACAAATTACTTTACATATAAACTTATACTTGGCCTTTTAAATGGTCGCTATACACCCAATCTCAACATAATAAGGTTTATGTTTGGTTGTTTTTGCTGACGTTGGCCCACTGACTACTGAAGCCAAGTGAGCCCGTTGAATAGGAAGACATAATGTACTGTATACTGTAGCTACAGAACACAGATCTAGGTAGACTAATGTTTTTTAGCATATACTCCCTGTTGGAGCTTTGCTATGAGCACTGCACACCTGTCACCTCTCCACTAACTGGTACAGTATACAATGCTACTTATCTGTCCTCTCCCTGACTAAAGATAAGGCATGCCGAGAGATTTAAGGTGGCAACGCACTAATCTGCTTTCAACTGTCAACTTTCACGTTCCAGAACATATGAAACAATATGGGAGAAATCAGAAGAGATTAACAGCAACGCTGCTGTCAGGTCTACTGAAAGAAACAGCCGCCTCCATCTACTGCAGGAGTTGCGTGTGGACTCAAGTGAGATTCAGATAGGGAGCTAAGCCAAGGCGATGAAAGATGCAAAGGCCCTTTGTAGATATTATAGCACCTCCCTGTGTCTTGAATAAACACTAACGTTCCCTTAAGTGTCAAAAGAGGAACGGTTTTTGACATGTGTGGTTTTTGTACAATATTTGGGGAGAGAAGATGTGAACCTTACAGGGTGCATATTCACGCCAAACATCAGCGCAGGCCAGACGATATTTTCTTTATACTAAAAAGATCATATTAGTGCTGTTACTGTAAATATGGTATGAAGTTGCAGTACCACTATCGTTTTTCGTATTAGAGCATGAGATACCAAGCTGTATGAATGTACTAATGTCAATAAGAACACAAACCAACATTGCACAGAGCTTGTACAGAGAGCCTGTAGCATGTTTGTTTGAAGTGTCTGAAGGCACTCACCTCACTCTCTGTCATAAAGAGGCTGTTTGCACAGAGATCCTCAGACTTACCGAATATCACACACTGAAAAGTAGAGCACTTATTAAGCTGTTTGTTGATCTGTGGCTCTCAATGCCATGCTGGTGAAACAGGGCAAAAAAATAATCAGCCATCTTTTTGTTTGTATAACTGCTAAGCCAACCAAGCTTCTGTAAGCAAAGTAGAGGCATTGTGTACAACTTAAGATGTGATATATTCAAGAAAACCTGGCAATACAGCCACTGCTTATTGCAAGGTCAATATTGAATTAATGCAGTAATTTGTTGTTCTTACAATGTTCTCCACCTTTCTCCCTGTGTAAAACGAGAACTAAACTGTTATTCTTATGATATTATAATCTTTGAAGTTCAATTATTCTCACCACTCTGAATAAGTACTTTGGCCTTTTTGCACAATTCCCAATGTATTGGTTTATATTAAAGTGAACAACACTGCTCTCCAGGTTATTGTGATCAACACTGCTCTCCAGTGGCTAGTTAAAACACGAACACATATATATTTCAGTTTTGCACATAAATACGGCTAGATAATGTATGCATACTAATTCATAATATCAATTTGGGATAAAAAATTTAAATAAATCGATTAAATTAAACAGGAAAATTTAGTACACAATCATAAGCCTATCAATCGGAAAATGAATTCACAAACCGTCAAATGGATATATTGTGAACTGTAGGCCTAATCTTTCTAATTGTTTTTTTTTTTATTTTTGATTAACCCAGCATCCACATCCTTGCCAGGCTATCACTCTACAGTACAGTACAGTACAGCACATGTCCCTTATCATTGTTACGACAGGTGGGTTTACCTGGTGAGGCTGGGAAGCACGCAGATATGAACGGGATATGAATGGCAATAAAACAATAACTCACTGCTTGTATGGACTGGAGGAGTCGTTACATAGATCGCCACCTGCTAGCTGTGAGGAGTCTTTATCACCAGCTGGGCAGTGTTTTATTACACCTCTCGTTTACAGTGGATGGCCAATGGCTGTAAACTTGGAAGGTCAGACATAGAACCATCATGAAACGGATATGTGGTAAAAAGTGAGTGTGTGTCAAGCATGAACAGGATGGCTTGTTTTTATCTCTTTGTGCGTGAACCTTAACTTTCCTTATTTGTGGCAAATCAGCAATGGAAGCTTAATTGTGTTCATTGTCACTGTCCCCACTGGCCAAAAGCATAACTCCTTGTTGTATGGCTCCACCTTGTGATCAATAGGGTGGCCTACACCCTGACTTTGGTTCTAGGCAAGCAAGATATATTTTAGGTTTCATTAATTGAAACACATTGAAAATTCAAGTACTTACATAAATACAAAGGCAATGTTAATAATAATAATTATAATTCAAATGTGTATCACTGTCTGTTGACTTGATAAAGCTAAGTCACATTTGTTTAGACATTTTTTTGTATTCTGTTACTGATACATAAGGCTAGTATATCTATAAGGTAAACATTACTTCGTCTCAGTTTAACTTTGACTCATAGGACTTAACTGTCTCTATATAACCACTACACATAAGACCAATGAGTGCAAGTATATAAAAAATAAACAAATAGAGAATACACACATAGAACATACACACAATTCATTTTCTTCATCATAATCTTTCAATATTTGTTTACAATTTGTTAATGCTTGAGAATACAGACTCCTACCACAAACATTTAAAAAACAAATGCATTACATGAAATGTGTTTATAATTAGTGTGATGATTTAAAGTAATAGTAAGCGATTGTAAGCTAATACACTTTTTCTCAAGCTTACGAGGGAGCACCTTATGGCATTGAAGGGTTAGGTTTTGATTGAGTTCAAATATCAACAAGCTTTAATGCTGAAATGATAGTAGACGTCTGCCAACTTCTATAATTTAAAGTAGATGTGTAAATAGTTTGAAATAGTGGTGATAATTGTTTTATTCATAACAACCTTTTGCTGACCTATTTATCATTTAAGGCTCTACACTTTCTAACTAATATTTGATTACTAACATATATAGTTTCTAATTATAGGTTAAAAGCCCTATGGTCTCTAAAAGCTCTGCTCCCCATAGTAGCAAATGCATACAGCTTTGAGTTGTAAGGGTTGTGTATGCACTTTACGTGCAATGGGTTATTGACATGTGAGCATTGACTATAATGTTATGTTTATGAACAGGCCTACAGGAAATTAAATTATGTTGATTATATTATTGTAAACATAGAGCTTACTGTATAATTATCTAACTTTAAAATATGTTTCTGCATAGGCCTATATATGTTTTTTGTTATTTATAACAAACAATATATTATCATAATGATGTAAAGGCAATTGCAACTGCAATTTTGATGCATCGAAGGTTTGCATGAAGCTTCTTCAAATTATAATAAGATGAAAGCAATTAAAAAGCCCCTTGCATATCCCCCTTTCATGATTTTTTTATTTTTATAAAACCATGTTCTGCTAATGGCTTAGGATCATTGCTAAGCCTTAATGCAAATTACTCTTAATCCAGTAGGCCTGCGCTTGGTTACCTGAGGGAAATACTATCCAGGACCTCCTATCCCCCAGCAAGTCTTCAGATTAGTCCAATATATATTAATCCCCCCATTTATCTTTGTCAACTAAGGAGCAATAATAATTTGAGAGTGAGTAAATAAGAGTGAGATAAAGGAGAGAGGCATTCCTCAGACAGAAGGCAGGTGCATGGTTTCTCTCACACCTCATAGCTGGGATTGGCTCCCTAATGAGCCTCTCTGTAGGTAAATACAGCCCGCTCATTCTGCTCATCAACATTTCATGCAGAGGTGATTATTATTTTGGAGCAAACAATGGATGTTTCAGAGTTTCTAAAATGGAAAATAGTCATCAAAAACACATGGCTCTGCCAAGCCAGGCTGTTTGAATATAAAATGAGAGGAATAGAGATTTCCTTTGTGTGTGTGTGTGTGTGTGTGTGTGTGTGTGCGTGTGCGCGTGCGTGTATGTGTGCGTGTGCGTGTGCATGTATGTGTGCTGGGACGCTGGTTCTTTTTTAACCATGTTCTGTAAAAATAAGATGTTCATAATAAATATAACAACAAAAAATTCAAGACCTCACTGAGTGATCTCAACCAAGTTGAGAATCATTGTATATTAGAGTGGTGGTAGAAATAAACCCCGGGCTTACTTTTGGACATAGTAGCAAAACTGTGACTCACTGACAACAAATGTAGAGATAGCATCACACCTTTTTACTAGCTAAATCTTTGGTTCAAACGTCCTCTCATGTGCTCTGCTTCACAGCCAAACCCTGCAGGACTCCTTGGGACTAATACATACAATTCTATAGTATATCACGTGTATCATGTATATGATGTCCTGCCAAAACTCTTATATGATTTCAGTATGATTTATTAATGGAGGCTAATACTGTATTTTCAAAAATGTTTTATTTTTTTTTTTACTGTACATTTCAGAAATGAGGGCCAATTTTATGTTTCTTTTTAAAAAATTTTTGGAGACGATTCAGCAAAAATGAAAGTGTTCAGAGGCCAGCTCATGAGTTGTCCTCTTACTCTGCCAGAGGAACTCAATAGAGTGTGGAATGACCCCAACAACACCTGACCCCGACCCCCATCTCCCTGGCATGGAGCAGAGCCATCATCAAAGGCTGGGACACCTGTACAAAAGACCCCATGAGGACATACTGTATACTGCACTTTGCCTTTAACACAGCGTTTGCCAGTGATGTTGTCAGGAGAATGTAAACATATACTGCGCTCTATAATATTTACTGTAAAGTGAAAATGATAAAAACAAAATTTCCCAGCTCATTGTTTATGTTTTACACAACTGGATAAAGTGGGACAGGATATGTGAGCCTATGTGTGCGGGGAGGAGTAGATATGAGTGCCAGCCACTCAGCATTCATGTTTGTGGGGCAAGCCATCAAATCAAAATGTTTTTGTAATGCTTGAGTGATTCTCGTCACTGTTGACTATAAGCAGTACTGATGGACATGGTTGTGTGCAGTGGCGGAACTAGAGTTTTAACTATGGGGTGTCCAGGGGGTGGCCAAGCCTATTTCAAGGGGTCCATAGTCCATGACAGACAATTAGTGTGTAACCATAACCTGGCATCTAAAGCACATGAATACATCATATGATTGCTTATTTGAAGTAGAAGTGATAATTAACTTAACCCAGTGTTCTTTGGGCAGATAATGTATTCCGCTAGGGATATAATTATTCAACATATGAATAACCAGAGTTCAGACCTGCAGCTCAACATTCTTTCTCACACTGTCTCTACTCAATACTGAAAACACTTTTAATGAATATATAAGATGGGCCTATGGATATCCTACATATTATCATCACATAACATAATATCAAATGACAACAGCTATAATAACATACAGTATATACATTTACATTAACATATGTTTATTTCTTCTTATGTCTCTGATATCAGCACCCTCAGCTACAATTGGAATACTATCACAAAATATTTCTGAGAAGTGCAACTAACTGTTTATGTTTTTAAAATGCAATAAATTATTAACCGCCTACTATTTTGTGTTTTTATTATGTAAAGGATCATAAATTAGGCCAGAAATGAAATGTCAAACCACCAGTGTAAAATGTTAGAGTGGCACTTGGGGTGGCCAATCAGATATCAAGGGTAGGCAGTGCCACCCTGGACACCCCTCTGACGCGCCAGTAGTTGTGTGCCTTCAATGACTCGCTCCCCGTTCATTTATAGTCTTTGTCAGGATTCAAACCTTCAGTAACCACTAGTATGCCGGAGTATTCCAAAAAAGTATACAAATCTGCTTTTCGGAAAAACCCCAAAACCATAATACCTTTTATATATGACTATTTATTTTCCATTCAAAGATTTATACATTGCCATCTGCTGTCTTGCCGGATCCTTGTCCATCATGATTATTTACACAAAGAAAATATGGCGGTGAAAAATTCATGTCTACGTGTCAGTCTGACCCTTTGGCCAGCGTCTGGCTCCCCACCTCCCTACCTCCGGGAGGAGAAAAGGACCTCAGGCTTGTTGAGTGATCCAGGCTATAGCGGCGGAGGTAGGCCAGAAGGCCATCTCTCTACGGCTTGTAGAGAGATGGTGCCATTGCTCCTTTTCACCACATAACAAATGAGGACAGCTGCCATGACACATGCACGGTGCAAGCTACTGAGGCTTTATTGTCAGGGGCCATAGAAAAACCATGACTGCATATTGTATTATCTATTATCTATTGTATATCACACTGTAGAGAAGCTTTCCACAGCAGCTAATTTAAGTGGTGTTGTTACACGTGATGTAAAGTTGCGTAATTATAAATGCCTAAGGATCTTTTTTTACATTTTCACATAGTTGATCTTAAAGTTGCAGTACAATCCCTTACAGTCTCCAAATTCATATTTAGAGAAGATTTAAAAGGCATTTATTCATGACTAGCAATACATTCTGTCAGGTTTAATTATTTTATTATTATTTGAAAACTGAGGTGGTCTGTTGCACAGCTTTTATTTGTTTTTGCATATGACACAACAATAAACAGTTTCGGTGTTTATTCACATCTCTCTCCTTAGCTCATTCTTGACGGTGTCACCAATAACTGTCAAGTTCCCGTGGAGGTAACATTTTCAGTGTGACTATTGTAAAGAAACCCTGTGCATCAAACTGGGTGGGTGGGTTTTTCGAGGTTTGGGGGAGGGGGGGGGGGGGGGGGGGGGGCAGCC
>JAODLL010000015.1:3980178-4007477 GCA_026546735.1 Forbesichthys agassizii
CCCCCCCCCCCCCCCCCCCCCCCCCCCCCCCCCCCCCCCCCCCCCCCCCCCCCCCCCCCCCCCCCCCCCCCAGCCTGCGAACAGATTAAGTGGTCACAAAAACCCACATGACGTGTTCTGTGTATTTCATATGAAAGCAGTATTTCCATAATCCTACATATGTCTGTTAACCACTTGTCTAAATAGTCATAAATCACTACGGAATTCCTGATTTTATTTGGGAGGTGGGCGCTTCCTAAGCTCCTGTAAGAAAACATAAGAATAAAACGAACACGACCAAATGATCTCTTTATCATGTAAATAGTATTGCATTTCTCTGTGTATATTGCAACAAGGGTATTAGAGATGAGTGTACAATAAAACACTTCAGAGCAGACTGTATGTTACAGCACATGAACTAAAGGCTTGAGCGGCTGTGCACGTGCACACACCCGCCCACACATTCACACACAGACTACAGAGCTCTGACTTCCATATTCCACCCATGTGTGTTGCCCTTGGAAAGGGAAAGCTGCCTCCCAGACAGGGAAGAATAGCTGAGCGATTCCCTTTTTCCCTCCTACAACCCAGAGAGTTAATGTCCCTGTTTTTGGCTGGGATTGCCATTTCCGCTCCCTCTGACCTGTACACCGTGGCTGACTCGTATAAAGGGTCCAAGGTGGGTGAGAACAAACATGTACACTGGGAAATGCAGGTTTGGGCCCTTGCTATGCTCTGGTGTCAGAGCTGGGTTCTCCGGGGCTGTGGTCACTCCTGTCCTCTCAGGTCAGGTGATCTGCTTCGCTCTTGGTCTACTGTAACTGTCAGCCTGTGGATGAAGGATTGGAAAAGCCATCATCAATCCTGCAGCCTGGTTAAACAGGGGTGGCCACCAACACAACTCCAGCGAATGGGTTTACATGATGTGATCACTGCAGTATCTGCAGGAGGCTTGGGCAGTGTGACCGAGAACCATGGGTACCCTGGGTCTGACGGTGGCAGAGGTAACAAACAGGCAAAACATTGTTTACTGCCATACTGGCTCAGTATGGGCAGGCTTACTATACATGGAGGTTAATCATTGTTTGTTTTGCATTCTCCTATAGCTTGATGAGTAAAAGGAAGAACAACGTCTGGGCGGAGAAGACATATGGCATGCCATAGTAAGCATACTGCATACATTAGCAAACAGATCCATGCTTGTCAGTTTGAGGCACATTGTTCAAACAGTATGAGCTTTTATCCTAAGGATAATCCATGCCAGGAAAATGCAGAGCAGCTTGAATATGGTGGCAGTTTGTGTAATGTTCAAATAGGGCATTTGCCCAATTCTCTTGAATATTCCCTTGCTAAAATGTTGACATAATCCTACTACAGCTTGCTTAGTCTACAACATACATTCATGATAATTGTCACCGAAGGATGTCACGTCTTCATCCCGACCTGTACAATATTCTGGCGTCAGGCCCGCTTTAATGCACAATGCTTACCTGGGCTGAAGTCTCAGAGCCTATAAAGACAATGGGCCTATCATGAACAAATGAAAAAAAAAAAGGTTTTTAGTAATTTGCCAAATTTTCTGTCCATAACTTGATATTCATGGTTTTGGTTGCTGATTGATCCAATTTACAAGTAACCCATGTGGGAAGCATGCCACAACATCTTATAAGAATGTAAATTATTTTCTTACGTAATCTACTGTACTAGCCCATTCATCTTGTGACACAAGGTAGTGACTGGCTATATCAAAGTAGCTGTATTTACATGGACCCTTGTATTCTGATTGGAATCAGGTTAAAAGCCCAATACAAATGAAAATGCTCCGTATGAACACTTTAAGAGAAAGGCACAAAACAATTGAAATTTCATTTGGAAGCAGATGGGAAGTAGGCTAAAAACCATTCCATAACCTAATTGAAAGAAGAATATGGCATAAACAGTTTAACTCGACTTCCTGGTTGCGTTCTGCTGTTGTTTTGCGAATGCCGGACTGATTAATGTGGAGACAAGAAAATCAGTAGGATATTCTGCACAGCCACTGAAGTCTGGAGAAAACATGCGTAAATAAGTGAATGGGAGCTATGTTGACTGAATCTGGTGCCGTAATAAATCCCTCCACCAGTCACACAAATGGCCTCACTCAAAGAGTGAGTTGGATTTTAGCGGCAATAATGGCTTTTTCGACAAAGACCAGATAGCACTTCTAAAAGGTAAGACAATAATCTTTGATTAAGGGTAGGTCTACGGTCAGATGCTCATCAACTGTTCATGTAAAACTGTGCAGGCGATGCACCATTGCCTTCCAGCGAAACCTCTCAGCCCCAGGGCCTAATGCAAGTTAATGCGGGCCTGTCTGGTGTTGTAGCAAAGGTTATTTCACAGCTGGTGTAAACGGATGCCATATGGCACACTGCAATACAGACATTTACCACTCGAGGTCACAATTGTCTTTCCTCCAACTTCACAATTGCTGCAGAGAGCCACTGCATATACCATAATGCAATGCTTTCAATAGAGCAATCACTCACATAATGAATAGATAGAATAAATTAGTAAAATCTTATTTTAAGATTTATTAAAAATCATATACATTATTGAGTAAAGTGAAATATTATTAAAGTATTATTTTTTATTGTATTTTTTATTATGTTTTACGTTGTTTTCACCTGTAACCACATGGTACAGTAGCTTGCACTCAGTGGAAGCCCCCCATAAAGACAAGCCTTCTGCTTGATCTTTGGGGTTCACAGCCATGACTGCCGGTCTTTAGGTTAGACCACTGGTCCCTCAGGGAAAGGGTCTTCACCTCTTTCCTGTTAAAGCAACAGCAGTGGCCAGGTCAGCTTTGTAAAAAAACAATACATTTCCTCAAGATGGCTACCAGTGCTAACAGCTGCAGGTAACGTACAGCTGCTGCAGATATATAATAACAAGACGGAAATGTTTGCATCGTGGCATTTTCCACTCTCTTGATTGGCACACAGCATTGTAAAATGTTTAAAAAATAATTAGAGGAAGAGGACCTCTAGTCTGAGTTGTGTACATTCTGTTAGTTCCAGTTATTATAACTGGAATCAAAATGTACTGGTGAATAAAGTACAGTATATGTATTCTCTATATTTTACATATACGCACACACACACACACACACACGCACACGCACGCGCACGCACACGCACACCCACACGCACACACACTCATTCTGCTCTACTTTATTTCTGGAGGCACGTCGATGTGTTTTGCCAAGTGAAGCTGTATACTGTCAGGCTGCCAAACCAAACAGCTCTACAGTATAACAGTTAAAAAACCTCCAGTGCCAATAAAGAGCAAAAGGCCACAGAGTAAAACGTACCATTGGCAGTCCACCACATACACTGTATGCACTGAGCTCATCCCACCAGGCAGCAGTAAATCATGTTGTGGATGCTATCATCTAAGACCAATAAAGGGGAAATTTGTATGCACCACCTCCTCACATATAACTGTCACCAACTGTCATGTCAGTGGACATTTCTCAACACCACTGTTACTAATGTTACTTCGAACAAAGGCACAAGCCCCCCTCCCAAAGAAGCAAAACAACAACATTGACTGGAGCCTGTTTTTAAATGTATTATTATTATTATTATTATTATTATTATTATTATTATTATTTAAATGTTTTCACGTTTGCCCTTGTGGTGAATGGACAGGGATTCGCCAAGAACAACTGTAAGCATAAAATAGTGTGTTCCCAGAGGAAACACGTAAGGGGATGATGAATTGTTGCTCAAGGAACGGGGAGCTGTCATCCTGCTGTTTGACAATGTACAGCATACGCACGCACATAGACACATGATTTCACAGAAAATTTTATTTTTTTACTATTGCTTGACATTAGTTCAGTTGAAACATGTTCTATTCATGTGCATACTACTTCCACAGAAAAAAACAATATTGTATATATTCTGAAATGATAAAACAACTGCATTATCTTAAAGTGATATATGACTTCCTACCACTAGATGTTACAATAAACGCAGCAGCGTCTCAAACCAAAACAAATGCATCATGGGCCAAACACGCACACACACACACACACACACACACACACACAAACATGCAGAGGAGCTCAGATTACATCACACATCATGTCATTCTTTGCTCAGGATGCAATAACTTCACTATATATTTACATATAAAATAGATGTTTGCTGCTATATTTACTGTAAATGTTTCAAATATTGTATAGTTCGCCTTCAATAAGAGGTTATTTCACTGTTCGGTATTTTACACCATTTATTTACACTGATTGGTCGTTAATAATAGTTGGTAATTTAAGAGTCACAAAGCTATATGGGTTTAAGATGGGCCCATAGAGTGAGAATACAGAAGCATCCCATAATGCACTCAGCTTGATGGCTGGCATTAGAAAGTAGAAAACTGAGGGCTGTGTCATGGGCGTCAGTAGGCACCTCACTCCCTCTGGGCCTCTCTTTTGGCTTCAGAGGGATGTGAGCGGTTTGTCTTGAGAACGACAGATGTGGGGCTTTGCCATATTCAGCCCAGTGTAACTGCCTGGCCCCAGGGCAGAGACGTGGGGGCTGACATGAACACATCTTTCCCTCCCCGCTTCAGCCTCTGGCCTGTGGTTGGTCTGCAGGCCAGACCAGATATCACAGCCTGCACAGTTGGACCGCCGTTTACTCTGCAGGCAAGAGAACGTGTGCATATAACAGTATTTACTTCATGTGGGTGGTCCCGGCTTGCTGGAATACAATGGTTCTGCCAGACACCGTTCAGCAGAGGACGGTGCTGCCTCATTGGGAAAGCCATAAAACACGAGTCATCCAGGGATCAAGAACGGTGCATGATACATTTTTTCTTACGGTCTCTTTTCCACAAAGGCTGTCATACATTTGAAATATATTTTTCAATGTTTCTTTTGCCGGTTCTCTTATTTTAAGACATCGTACATTTAGTGTTGTTTTGATTCTGTAGCTCAGTATAACATATTGACATCCTGCTAGGACATTTCTCCTTGAATAAACTGTTGCTTTTCTTCTTTTGCAGTTATGATATTTCTATATTAATGCTATGTAAGCTTGGAGCCTGCAACCCAACACTGCCCCAGAAAGTGTGTCTGATGTGACCTTGATGTTTAGAGACGCACAGAAAATCAGCTTTGCTAAGCAATCTCTTTGTGACTTGTTGCATACCCTGAGGGGCTGGAAATGAGGCTGACTAACTCTGTAATTTTTAAAATTGACATTTGACCAGAGAGGAAATCCAGCCCTGTACTGTGTGGCTTTAATGATTTCACTTCCATTTTTCATACCTAATTTGAGATTGGAAGCGGAACTATAAATCTAGGTCAAATCATTCAAATAAGTTATAACCCATTAAAATAACCAAATATTTCACCCTTTCTTACATTACAATATTATCTTCAAAATATGAAAATTTCTAACAAAAAAGAATGACTATTACAGTTACTGTATTGTAACTGGATATCTTACTACCAGTCCTTTACAGCATGTTGGATTTTCTGTTAATAATAAATGCTGTAAATGGTTTCCAACCATTTTAATAACCTATCCGCAAGAACTATCCACTATTTTCACAGGCAATTTTCCTTTATATTTTTTTGCAGTAGGCCATGTGCACACACACGTGCACGCGCACACACGCACACATGCACACACACACACAGACACACAGTAATGGAGATGTAACTGGAAGAGATTTGACGGCATATGGATGCCATTTGTAAACTGCACTGCGAAGGTATAGGTCAGTCTTACCCTTTGGTATCTCTCTATCCATCTGTTTTCACATTACTTGCAAATTATAGTGTCCTCCAGACCCAAATGAACATAAATCAGGCCGGTGAAAGTGCAGAAGTTTTCCCATCTGTCATAAAACAATGATTTAGAGTACGGGTTGTCAAAATATGGTGCTGTGAATTCGCCCCGCTCCCCGGCAGTATGAACACAAAGCGCCATCTCATCGGAGTAATTTATGGCCTCTGAGGGAACCCAGGGTGATTAGGGCTTAGGCCACCAACAGCCAGAAAAACAGTAGGAGTTCCAATAAGGATGGCTGGAAAGCCTGTGCCAAATTTATCAAACAATTCAGTGAAATCTATTTCTGTTTGGAGAAGAGAGCGAGATATATGGCCTGTTTAGTATATTGGTACATCTCTGGAACATTTGGTCATACTGCATTTGTGAGTTTTGGATATTCTACATTAAATAGTCGTATGCCGGGATATGTGATGTATCGGTCGGCTAACGCACCCACAGCCAAATAAAATATACAACGGAACCTTCCTGGATTTTAAACAAGATATTTGCGTAAATGATGTCACCATGTCTCTATGAAATTGTTTCTTTTAGGTGGAGTTTTGAGGGTGAAAGCGGTTCTGTTCAACAGTAGGGGTGGGATGGTCTGGCTGTTTGGCCCTAACAAACAAATGAAGGTTTGAAAATGCTCTTTTAGGCTGACATTACCTTAAAGGGCCTTTAATGACATATATGGCAACCAGCTGCACAGTAGGACAAGGTTTCCTGTATGGTCAGTTAACATATTATGATTAGCTCTGTGCCACAGTCAAAGAGAGGAAATGCAGGGCTGAGGCTCATGCAATAACAGCCATTTACTGCCGAGGCAAGGCGGGGTGCCTCCCAATTAATGCTTTTACTTATTGACACATCCATGTGTCTCCAAATAAACACAGATTTTCTGTGCATCATTGGTGGGAGCTGTAAAAATGGGCCCCGGCGTAAATGTAGGCACTGTATATGGGCAAAAATCATCATGTTATCCACCTCAATGTTGTGAACTATTCATATTTAAATACTTGCCTTTCACACTTCACAAGGCTAGAGGGAGCTGTTAACTCAATTATGATACAGGATTTCTGTTTTCTGAAGGTAGAAAGCCTTTCAATAAACTTGTATCTGGGGATTGCAAGTGTTTTACCACTAAAATGAAAACTAGGCTAATTTTAAAATATTCCTAAAACAATTTATTCAGTTCTGCAGACTCCATATTCATATTTCTACATTTACTCTAAGCACATCAATTCATCTCTAGCTGCTTCCTTCTCCATATGGGGGACCTCTACAATGGCCTGGGAGGTATTGCTTTTGCAACTATTTTTACAAGTGCTTTTTAAATCCCTGGCCAGTCATCGGCAATGTGCGGAGGGAGCCATGTTTTGGCCCCCACACAAAGAACAAAATGCAATGCTTCTCCTCTCAGGGTTACAGGTGTTTTTGGTAGAAGAACCATACTCTGAAGTGAAGTGGAAAGGCAGCGATGGGTCCTAGCTTCCCACAACAACAAAAAAAAGCCCACATATCATCTCCTGCTTGTCTTTGTCTTTGAGTTCTTACAGTAGGTCACATGCAAACTATCATGCAGAAACACAAGAGCGAGAGCAGTTCTAAAAGTCACCACTGATTATATTATTCATTCAGAGTCCTGTGCCTCCTGTGTTCCTACGACTTCTGTGGCAATAGATGTTGCACTTAATCAGCAAGAGCCTGACACACATTAGGTTATTCTCCACCTGCATATTTGTGTTAATCTCCCTAAAACCACCCAAGCGTCAACTCCCTGGATGTTGTCCTGGACGCCCGCTCACCAATCAGCAGAGGTTCTGCATCACTGCTGGCCATCCACACTGGCATCCAAAGGCTGTTCTGGACAAGTAGTTGCTTATTTCTCAGGGGAATACCAAAGCCCTCCCTGGGACTGTTAAAGTTCTGAGGTGGAGCAAAGTATTCTCAGGGCTTTGCAGACATTGCGGTACAAGCCAGCTATCTGTTTAAACAGCAGGTAGTCCCCAACCCCCCTGATGTTTGTGTCCAGCGTTTCCGATTGAGGGGAATTTCCCATACAGTTCATTGGTCCAAAGGGGCCAGGAAACATGATTCTTTGCCTGGTTGGTGGGTTGATGGAAACACAAATACACATGCAATGCATGCATTTTTTGGACATGATTACGATTCTGCAGTATTGTCAAACTGCACCGTACAAGATCAATATCAAGCTAAACAATTGTATTCAATGAAAGGGAAAACTATAGTGTCTATATTTATGGTACAGCTAAGTCTGTTTCTGTCACGTACTGGAAGCACAAATGTTTTGTGTGGGCATGGATGGAACCCTCCAGATCTTTGACTCCTTCATCAAGGTAGCCTTGGTCAGGTTTCTGTTGCATCCCGTGTCAACACTACTGACAGCAAAAAGCACTTAAGGGACCAAGCAATCACTTTTCCATTCTTTCAGCAGGAAAGGTGGTCTGGAAGTGGGGGTTGGGAAAAGGCAGACCGGTGCAGTGACCAATGCTCAACAGCAGATGGAAGTATTGATGCTAATAATAGGCAGTGCAATTTCTAGAGCTTTGGAAATTCTATCATTTTAAACAGGATACAGTAATAATTGATTGATGCAATTGCTGCACAATTTGAAAATATGTCTGGTAAATTTGATTTAATTGAATTTGTCATGATTACAACTGCCTTTAATTTGTCTTAGATTTCTGTGTAAGACTGAAGTGGCTGAATTTTAAAAAAATGGTGAATCTGAATTTGTTGTGACTTCCAAAAGCTGGTTCATATAAAGATAAGTATCGCTTTTAAAAACAATTGCCATTCACAACCCAGGCAGATGTTTCTTTCAAGTTAATAGCTTAATTACCCACATTATGAACCGTTCTGTGCTACAGGGGAAGGAATTATTTCAGTTAAATGCTTCATTTGCCTTTATATAAATACAAACACCAAGAATTCTCCAAGAAAGTATTATAAGTTCAAATCCACAATTCCAGTAAACTGAGTGATAATTACTCATAAAATGTATTACATGATAAATAAAAGTTCAAGCGAAACAAAAGTTCTTTACTATAACAAATGTATGTATACTTGAAAATCTGCAAATACCCTCTCTCGGGACGATATAACAAAATCACACCAATAAAAAAATGATTTAATCATTTTAAATTAAAATTAAAATAAACAATTCAATATTTTATATTTATCTAAACTGTAAAACACAAAAATGCATTAACTATTTATAATTGTATGCTATATCAATAATATTATATATAAAAAAATGAAGGTAATGGCAGTTAAATGATTAAGTTACTAAGTTATATTTTTCTGTATAACCACGCATAGGTTGACTGTCCTGGCAGACCAGGCAGTTTGAGGATTCACAGCATACAGACACCAGATCTTATTTGTGTGTTTCCTTTCAGCAAGTGGGGTCACACTCATTGGTACTCACCAAGCTGTATAATTCTGCCAAGGGCCGCCCAATGTCTGTGGCCCATGGCCCACCACTGTCGCTTCATTGTGGGTTACCAGTGGTTAGACAGCTCCCTGCCTGTAGCTCTAACTGTCTCTCTCTCTCTCTCTCTCTCTCTCTCTCTCTCTCTCTCTTTCTCTCTCTCTTGCTCTTTCTCTCACACACACACAACACACACACAAAAGCACATATGTGCACGTGTGTCTGCACGCATACACGTATGCATACAGTACATTTAGGCTACAAACATACATATACATGCAAAGAATTGCTGGACTTAATATATAAGTCCAGTATAAAAATGTACTGGATTTAATATTTAAAAAAAAATAGTATGCATGTTACGCAAGTATACATTTATTCATCGTCCGCCTTCAATTAATGAATATTTAAATGTGTGTCTGTGACATTGGCAACACTCAGGCATATATGTATTTGGCTGCTGAGGTGACGCATGCAGTCAGGTGTGGCCAGGCGCCGATAGAAGTGACAGTCTCACCTCCATTAAGCTTGCCGCCGAGAAGTCTTCTAACTTGGCAACGCAGCCATTCAACCCCAGCCAAGCATTTCTACCAACCACATTGGTTGTTCAGCCATTTGTTTTTTAACGGGCAGCTCCCAACTTGCTTTGAGAGGCAGCCTGGTCCTTCCGTGACAGCGTGTTGTGTTGTGAATCTGTTGAGCCTCAGAAGGACTGGAGCTGATCAGTACTACGATGTACATACTGAATAAAATGAATGCTAAAGGTACATACTTATTTTAAGCTTATTGTTTTACTGTAAATGTAGTGTGTGTCATCATTGTACAATGTACATAAAAATACAAATGTTTATTTGCACCAAATGTAAATATAACAGTTTGAAATCCATGGTAAAGGAAAAAGTATTGATCTCAAATCTAAAATGATTTGTCTTCATCAAAGAGTCACCATTCTTTTCAGAGTTAATCAGCATATAAATATGTGCGTGTATGTTGTGTGTACTGTATATGTGCGTGTGTCCTGCTTATAATTAATATTATACAGTACACACTGGAGGGATGTCAGCCATCTTTCACGCAGTCACTCATTCGCAGCAAGTCATTTGTAAGTCACACTTTGGCTTTGAAGGGAGCTGGGCACTTTAAGACAGGAATTCTCTCTGAAGGGAAAAATCCTCTGGAAGAGACCTATGATTATATCTATATTAATGGCTCTGCAAGTCTACAGAGATGTTTTGTCTGCTACATCGAGCAAATGCTGTGTTTTACAAAGAGGAAGGTCATCTTAAACTGATTAGGGTGCAGAAATATCAGGTTCTTTTCGAAAGCTTGTGCAGTGCCTTTGGTCTTGTCACACGGACCCTGGTGCCAGATGCAATAAATTATTAGCCTAAACCAAAACAGAATTCCAGCTTTACATCAGAATTGTGATCCATGCCTCGGAAAATACTCTTCACATTTGAAGCAAACCAATGATCCAGTATCAGAGTCTGTCCCAACTAAAACTGGTATGTCACTCTTGTGATGGATTTGACAGGGCTTAGAGGGTATTGCTCTGTGGGCCCTTGTAGTAAAGCATGTTTAATCTTCAGAAAACTGCATTGATGGCAAACCAATCACAGAGGACTTCTTGTGGAATATATATATTTTTGTAAATATTTAAAACACGCTATGTAAAACATGTATTAAGTTTAACAGGAGAAAGCAATGTTACTTACCTTACCACAATACAATGCGTAATTAGATTTTAATTAACACAAAGCCTACTTTAATGGAAATGAATAAATTATGTAACTTGATCCTTGATCCTTGATAAACAAATACATTAATCTTAAAAAACAGTTTGTCCTGTTTGTTAATGGTTTTGAAATTGTTTTAAATTTGTTTTAAACTTGTTTTAAGATGAAATAGTTGATTAAATCATTATAAAAGGTAACAATTTACTTGTTGATTAAATCGTTATTAAAGGTAACGGTGCTTTTTATTGTCACATACAGATACATGTTGCGAAATTCATCCTCTGCATTTAACCCATTCCTCAAGGGCGCAGCGCCTGGGGAACAACTCACTGGTCACTGGTCAATGGCACTAACTGGAGAATGAACCTAACATGTTTTTTGATAGTTAATGGCTTTAGTATAGATTTATTGTGGTTTTTGACCATCTAAGAATGTGCCCACTGAAAGCCCAGCAAGTGAGCATTAGCAGACTAACAGTATATTTTTTTAAATAAAGCTACATTCTAGGGAAAACATTTGTATAATGTCTGGGATAAAACAATTTAACTAACCCTTAAATACACCCTTATATCTACTGTACATGCACTCTTAGTGTATATAGTAACTAAGATGGATGCTTTTGCCCCACCCCCTTCACTCTCGAAATACCTGTAAAGGTTAATATGCATCACTGTAATGATCTGCAAGTTGGAGCCCCAGTGTGAAGTACACAGTATCACTGTCAATATGTCTGCAAAGGGTTTTATTACTAGTACAATATAGGCAGTAACATTGGGAGGTATGTGGGACTAAGTTAGCTCTCTCTTTGAAATAGCTTTTAAAAGGTTTAGCTATTTGTGTTTGACCTTTCACCATATTCAAAAGATTAACTTTTGTTCAATTTTCTCACATTTTGGCTATTACATTTTAGTTACAACATTCTATCATTCAACATTCAGCTGTATTCTATAGCTATAATTAAATTAATTACTTAATTATGTTAAATAAAATATTGAGAGCCTGAAGTCAAACATGTTTACTGTATGTGGTGGTGTATACCTCACAGTACTGCTCTCAACCATTTTGGAAACCCAAGGTAGCTCTGAAAACAGTTTTCTAGTCAGTAAGTCTACATTGAAATTAAATAAGACACTCCCTGTTCCATGGAAAGAAGAGTGAGCGTCTGCAACATGCCCACACATATCCAAACCAAACTGATATAATAATTAAGATATGTACAACAATATACTGTATGTGCAACAAAATCCAGCAGTGCAGGTCTTCCTGGATGTACCTATGAGTCCCATGGGAGCTTTCAGAGGTCAAAAAGGACTGGGTGGGGAATATAGGAACAAGGCTTCCAATAAAACAAGCCAACTCTGACCAGCATGCAAGCTGCAAAATGAAAGCCAGGTGGACCCACCATATCATGTTCAAAACAATCAAATGAATACCAGATCATGTGCTTGATTCAGTCAGGGTATAATTCTTTCTTCCTCACAATGTGCTACTAAAAGACAGAGAAGTGATTGGTTCAATTTAGCATGCGCCACACCTTGTTAGCATGGAAGAAGAAGAACATGCTAAACTGGAACGGAGTCATGATGAGGGATTCCACATGAACCAGTCACATTTTCCCAGAAATGACTGATTTCAGCTTTCATTTTTTATTCTTTTTTATACACACTATTATTTCCTATAGTCCAGCCATACATAATGTAAAGCCTCTGGCCTTCAAACATGTCTATATTTGAAATATTTGGGTATCAGTTGTCAGGAGATAAATGTGATTTGTATATGGCAAGGGGAACTGTTTAAGTGATCATACATTTGCCATGAAATATGTACTCATTATGGATAAAAGATTGGGTTACAAAAACTTCAATCTGAGTCAACACAACAACTCGGCTTTCAAATGTTTCCCTGCCAGAACAGTAATGACATTTTCAGGATAAAAGAGAAACATTCTCAAATAACCCTGGGGACAGTCATGCACAGAAACACTTTGTTTGGGGTCAGGAAGGAAGTTCATTGCCACTGAGAAAAGTGTGTTAAGAATAATCAAAAAACACACAAACAATCATAACTCTGTATAGGATGGCAGAAAACTATTAGAAAATTGTGTGTAAAAGATTGCAGGTTGATGTATTCCTGTTATGCCTTCCTTAAATGACATATAGAAAATGCAAATGGCATACTTTAAATACTGTACAAAATGTGTTTAAAAAATAGTGTACACTATACTGTAAGCATGTACTATATGAAGCAGAGCTCAGTGAAATCGTACAGCAGCAGTTCATAATATACAACACATACCAGTAGTCATAATCACATTGGAATGGTATATGCTTACAGCACTATAATCCTCCTTATTCAGCAACTACAATGCCAAAGTATATATTATATATATGTTTGGCTGCAGGTGCCTTGGATATTTAAATGTTTTTTTATATAGCAACACAATGATCATATACTTGTAAGACCATATACACCATATACACCAGTAGCCTATATGATGGAGGGATTCATTTGACAATGGACTGGGCATGTTGCTTTGTGGGTACAGGACATGAACTGCACTTTGAACGGGATGTAGAAGTGCCCTGTAGCAAAGCACTAAAAAGAAACAATCAGATTATGATGTAGTGAAATCATCAAAAACTGTTTTTCATGGCAATCACCACACCGGGTGAAGTTGGGTGTTTGCATTGGGAACATCAAAGGCTTTTGACAGCACTTTCCCATTTGAAGTAACTTAACCTAAACTCACTGCTATTTGCTATATACATATACCTGTTGTGAGAACTCCAGCCCGGTCTGTTTATGGTTAAGTTGGCCACGAGCACCCTCCAGGCAATTTGATGTATTTCCTCCAAACCCCTGTCAAAGTTCATAATATGCGATAGGGTATCCCCTGTATTCAAACTTGAATGTCCCTCAGAGGAAAGCACTACAGCAAAATGTATTTAGGCACTATGCTGCCTCTGCATTGCAGTCTTGCTTTGTGAGCTTTACGCACAATTTCTAGCTCATATAGTAATCTCCAATTTGGAGATACAGAAAATGTATCTACAATTTGTATTTTATATTATTTAAAGCAATTCTGTACTGTTAATCACCTCACATGGCAATATTATTTAATGATTTCTATCTCTCTGTCTGTCTGTATTTATGAATGTGTAGTTGCAGTTACCTACTGGATTAGAAATTATGACCTCTCATGAGGGCACTGGTTGGTACTTTAGATAGATAAATAGATAGATAGATAGATAGATAGATAGATAGATAGATAGATAGATAGATAGATCAATTGAACCAACAAGTGTCCTCCTCATAGGTCATATCATATCTAATCATTCATACATTCAATCTGCAGTTCAAGAATTAATTCAAATGGCAAACATATTTTGGCAATTTATAGGTAAATTCGTAAATTGATACTTATTTATATAGTATAGGTTGTCAGAAACTATCCCGATACTATTTATATGTACATTATTGTATTTACAGTAATGTACTGTATTGTATGTAATATATATACAGTGTGTTAAATGTCTTTATCTTTTGATATGGCCTTGGTAAAAATAAACACATATTTTAAACAATCAAATTACACAATTTAGACGTTATTAAACTACTTGCATGTAAGTAAAAAGTACAAATGTACAAAAGTAAACTGCACGTAACTGCTCTTTTATGTAAACACGGTAAAAATGGCTGCTTAGTCTGGACACTACAGTAGCAGCAAGTGGAACCTATGATTAGGCCTACTCAACCTTAAGAATAATAAACTCAAAACTTCTGGTCTTCCTAATCTGACATTAAATCTCATTTTGCAAGACCACTGTTGGCTCAAAATACCCCGTCCTACAGTATAATACCCTTTAAGAGTGCTGGCTTAGTGGTCTGTGCTTAACAGTTGGGTTTGCCAACTACATGTACATGGGCTACCGTAGTCAGAGGTAAACCAGCTGTCATTTTGAATTGATGAAGTATTGTACTGATATGACTGAACCTTAAACTTTCAGATTGACTTCTAAAAATTGTTTGTCGGTTAAGGCTCTTTCATAAAAATAAAAATAAAATAGAAATTTGATTATGTCAAATGGCAATCATAACAATATTGACAAGTTAATTTTTTAACTCTATTTCTATTACTGTAAATGTATAGGGCTTTATACTGTTCCCTTTGAAGCAGAACGTCCCAGAGAGATCAAATAGAAGACATTTCTACATATGTTCTGTGCCGTAATCTATCCATTATCATCATTTTCTGCAGCTGCACGACAACCCTAATTAGAATGGGGTCAGTGTAGACCATCAGATAGGTTTGCCTTAGCATTCATAGGTTAGATGCATTACCTTGTTTATTTGCTCCTGTATTGTTTAGCAACTGAAGAAATACGTGCCTGCCCAGTCCAGTTTAATCAGGGTGTATTCTGGTTTGGCACGCGTCACTGCCTCTGAAATCCACTGGGCGAAGGGGAACTACACTGGATCGCAGCCCAGCTGGAAAACTGTCTTGTGAGCAGCTCTTCAGCTGTGAAATGGACAGTCAGCCTGTGACATTGTGAGGTGCACTGAAACGGTTGAACACGGAGCTCTGTAACAAGGAAAACAAAACTAGGGGGCCATGAAGGGTGTTTCTTTGTCTCCAGGACCGTGTGTGTGTGTCACTATTTAAACCTCTTACTGTGTATGTTATACATCCATACAGTATTAACATAACCGGCTATAGTAGATAATTGACAGCGTGTACATGTTACATTTTATGAACAGCAGTGGAGAAGTGAAGTCATTGGCTTCAATAGCAACAGTCTCATGTTTATTTACACTGTGACCAGTTGGATGTAAGAGTAGTAGTTCTCCCGCCAATTTTGTCTGAGCACGAGTGCTCACCACGCCATGCTAGCGCTCAGATGTTTTTCATCCAGGGATGGGATTATGGGACAGTTCCAGGACAGCTGTAGACCGGGCCGTTTGGGGCAATGCTCTGTGGGTGGGTAGACCCACTGGTGTCCTCGGCAATGTAGGAAATCAACTCGCTTGTACAAAAATAAGCACAGTAGGCCCAACGCCCTTTAGACACAGTGGTCCAAGGGCGCCTGTCGACTCAGCCTGAAACACGTACCATTTCTTCACTAGATATGCTGCTGAGATTTGGTGTACAACAACTTCAAAGGTAGACTTGCTTGTTTTTGATTGTATGATTATTTAACGCTGCAGTCTTTTTCTCTTATTTCTGGGGGGAAAAGATAATATCATTCAACCACACTTATTTAATTGCAGCAATTGGAGCCACTATAATTGGGCACTGGCTTTCATCTGTAATGGTAATGATCATGAGATTGTGTTTTTGCTGAACAGTGCTTGAGTAGGTGCATAACTAAACTGAGAATGAGACTGTTTAGATAAAACATTGTGTTGCCTTACCAAACTGTAGATGGTAAGGCAACAAGATCATATAAATATTGTGACATTTATTTTTGACTTTAAAAAAAAATTACCAACAGAGACCCCATATATGTCTCCTATCTTGGTGATTTGATCTTGGTAATCGAGGGCCTGACTGGAAAACAAGTAAACAACAAATTTCTGTTCATAATGTCAGCAGCTTTGTCAGGGAAGCAAAGACATTTAAAGAGCATCTTATCATGTTGATTTAAGCAATTAAACATGAAGTTGCCCTCTGCAAGCTCTGACTGACTGTATCATCTTAATTATTATCTACCAACCATTATCTACAAAGCATTTTCTCTGCCATGATAAAATAGTCTTATCAGAGTCATTACGTGGTTAACTGTCTGGCTATTTGAAAAAAGGAGTTGGCGATTTGGATTTGGGAAATGTTTGGCAGCTTACACACTACTCGGTACCTGGATGTATTAGTTTACAATTTTTTTTTTGCCAAGTAAGATTAATTAATTTAAATATATACATTATGTGGTCCATGTCAGTAAGTTAACAATTTAAAAAATATAATTACTATTTATTTGGTTGGTCATTTGGTTTCCTAGACATGTCGTCGAAAATGTGAAACCAGGCATGGACACCAGTCAGACACTGATGTACTGAAACGACCTTTCTCCAACAAGAGCAACAGGGAAATTTTGTCCTCGTGTGTACACCGTGTCTCTGTGTTGGTGGACTGTGGTTCCAGCAAGACAATACACTGTAGCTAGGTGTTGCGTGTGATTTTCTAATATTCGTCTTATGTGACAACAATCTTTTGGACCTTAGTCAACCACATCCAGATCCTGATCTAATCTAATGTGACAAAGCTTCACAAGGAATGATGGGCAAGGATCTGCCCATGCCAACTGGGAGCTGTTATGACAGGGCTTATCACTTTCATCGCCAGGTAATTTACAACAACCCCCACCTTCCAGATACCTACTATCTCCCCTAAAGAACTCTGCTTACAAATATGAGAGAAATGCTGGTAGCCGGGTTTCTCACCTTCTGCTGACGTTGGAGCAAAAAAAGAAAGAAAAATCACCTTATCTTTGGCCCATACTGCGGGCTGCCTCTTGCAAAGATGCTTGGGACATCAACGTCTAGGCTGAGCCATTACCAGCATGGCAATCCTAAAATGAAGGAATTTCTACATATGTCTCATAGATCATCACCCTTATGCAAACAAAAACTGTGTCTATGCAAATATGACAACAACATACATTATGTAAAATTCAAGATTTTCGCAAGCTCTTTCTATCACACCTTTGTCAAAGTTGAATCTACTGTAAAAAACAGAACTCACCAGTCAACAGTGTTCACCTAATTACTTAATAATTAGGAGTAAATGTTTTGGCTCAGAATTTACGAAATAACAACAATTTGATCAATGTAAGGAGAAAGAAAGAGCAGGACATTTTCTATGTGATTCAATCTAAAGACCAATTTAATATGTATGCAAGCATTTTGGTGACATATGTTGATGACACTTTAAGCTCTTGACCCAGATAAAGGTTTTATACCATATCACCGCATTTGGTATACAAAACCATATAAATCTTAATGTATTACATACAGTGAATGCGAAAGATTAGCACATTTTACATCAATACCCTTACAGCTAAATATATTTCTACAGACATATGCACAAAGTGATTATGTCTACCACCATAGTGAATACACTTAAGCTATAGGGCTTTATATCTATTCTTTTCAGGACAAAACATATCTTCCTGATCTACGCAAAAATGTGCCTGACTTGTGCAATGTTTTTGTAGTACAATCCTATCATAACAGCATCTGTGAAAAAGGTCTACACCCCTTGCTTCACCATTACCAAAAGACTATTACACACAGGTTAGCATACAGTAATTATGGTGGCGCCAGTGTTCTGCAAAAAAAAAAAAAAAGTTTTTAATAAAAGCTTGTGAATTAATACGATTTTTTTTGCTTGCTCTTATATGTACTGAAAAGTACATGTACTGTATATTCATATGTGTTGCAATTATGTTGTTTTAAGAGAATTATGTTCAGGATTAAACAAAAAATGTCTACACCTCAGTAAAGAGATTGATAAAAGCTAGAATCCCGTACTCTTGATGCTTTGCACAGTATTACCAGCTATTTGTTACTGTGGTTCTGGCAGATTTTCTTCAATATCGTGATAGCTTACTTTTAAACATTAACATTTGCAAGATGTCGACTGCATTTCAGATCTACTCACCACAAAGTAATGAGACTTAGTCCATTGGAATCATTTAAGGAATGCAAGTTAACATACAATATGCTGAAATCAAAGAGAGACAACCAATGAACACATCCACAATACTCTGCCCATGCTCTTGTCAGTCTGCCTGCTTTGATTAAGCAACACTGAGAGAGTTGTAGGTGCAACCATTGAAAGAGACATAATACAACTTTATTAAATATCAAATAAAAATATCAGGATTTTCAAAGAAAAAAAAAAGAGAAAATCCAAAGTTTGGCCACATGGGCTTTCCTTCATTGCTGTTGTGTTTGCTTAAACTATAGAGTTTTTCCAAAAAAGCCACCCACACACCACCAAGCAATGAGAAACCAATCTCAAATGGGCACCTATTTATGGATTTTGCTACTGCCAGAGAGAAATTCCTCCTGCAGTGAAAAAAGCTTATTGAACGTCTAGCTCATCCATCATTCCAAATCCATTGGCTTCAAAACAGAAACAAAAAGGCTATGATTTGGTAACATGCTCAAGATTAATTTCTTAGGATTTTTACTTCTAACATATATCTTACCCATGAGTCTTTACTTTATTTATGTTTATGTTTTCCCTTTAGCATTTGCTGAAGTAATGCATAGTATTTCAGATATCCATAATATCCTTATGAAATGAGTTGGTTCGCCAAGGAAACGTGATGCCATGAACAACTCTTCTGTGCAGCCCCTGTGTTTGCTCCTGCAAACAATGGTCTTACTTAGTTTGCTTAACTACTGTATGCAAACATTGTACCTTTATCACATACTCAATATATAGTATCTAACCAACAGGTTAATACAGCACATCCCCCTAGTTTTCCAGGATGTTGTTTATATTCCTGTTGTGACATCATAATCATTCAAATAGAAAATTAACACATTTTCATGTCTTACCTTTTGAATAATTGTGGCATATTGACAAATGTAAATGCACTGCTTTTATCCAAAAAAAGCATGGGGATGCAATGCAACCAACCACCAGGAACAGTTTGGTGGTATCTTGTTCAAGGATGCTTACAGGTAGGTCAACACCAGGGTTTGAACCGACAACCGGCTGGGAGCCCAACACCCAGATCACTTGACCATCCTGCTCCCAAATGTAGCAGCTGTGAACTGCATCTGTGTTATGACAGTAATCATGAACAAGCTTTTCGCACTGAACTTTGTAGGATGGTCGTTTTGTATAGTACAACAATAATCCATGGCTGCAACATAGTTATTTCAACATGACAACCGCAGGGCATGAGCACTATTTGCTGTTTAAAATGTCTCCCTGAGCTGCTATAAGTCACTGTTCTGTTTACATCAGAGAAGATTTGTGATCTTTTTGACCAGTCTCTCACAAAGCCCCAATGTGGTCGTAAACATGGGGGCAACCTGCACAAACATAAGGAAAGCAATAATAACATGGGGGTGACAATGGTTATTATAGTTCCAAAAATGACTGGTGATTGGCAAGCGCCATAATCCCCACATTCTATTAAGAAAGTAAAGACATATCATGTGAGAAGTTGGTGCTATTAAAGCCACAAAGTTCAATAATCATAGGAGCAAACTAAAGTTATAACATTATCTATTACAGTAGCCGAGGCAGATGGACCTGTTCACAGCTTTAACAAGTCTGATATGAGTGACCTGGAGAAACATTGAGCGATGCTGTGTGGGTGGGCATGGAACACGTCTGGGCAAGAGGGTATTCTGATGTACATTGTTGGAAATGGTTTAAACAAAACAACAAACTGTTTAATGTTCTTGTTGCCAGCCCATGGGCCTTCCAGATGAAGTCATGTTGTGTATTTATACTGTACTATTGCTCCAAATTGCTTGTCCTTTCAAAGAACTTGGCCTAATGAGTTCCCATAGATAGTCCTTTACTGTGTGTTCCCATATTAGGAGATCAAATTATCTGATCTTTGAATAAATTCGTTTCATTTTATTTTTTCAATGTTTTTTTCACAATGCCAAAATGTTGGCATTGCCAGATGTTCCTTAATTGTTTGTGAAAGCTTTGTTTAATTTTTTAAAATATAATCTAGGATTCCAAATTCCATGTTAGTTTTTCCTATGGCCATACATTACATATAACAGTATTCTATACTAACTCTAAAGCTAAATCTTTGTTAGTGTCTCTTTTTGGCCAACCTGCAGGATGCCTTCTGAAGACACTGTGCTACATTTTCATTGGTTGAGTTTTAACAACCATCTCAGACTTTTATGAGATGCCCGGCGCCACATCTCTGGAGTCAACCCTGCCGCCTGCTACAAGAACCTTTACGTGGAAACCAATGTCCGAGTGTCCTTTTCATTTGTTTCATCTGCAATGAATCAACCACCATCTTTAATATGAGTCTTTTAGACGTACCCCAACCTGCACCCCACACCCCACTCCATCACACACATCTCCTGCTAGGTTTATGGTCAACACAGAGCCGACAGCAGGATTTAAGAGAGTTCTCTCACTCAACATGCTTTTCAACTTTTTATTAAGACAGAATAAATAGATGACAGAGGAGCATACATTTATGAACTCCGGTGGGTGGAGTTTAAGTTTGGAGGTTTGATATTATGAATTCACTAAGAAAATATGATTTATCTGCTATTTTATACACAATCGACAAACAATGTAATTTTGACTAACTGTATTCTTCCCAAAGGAACTACCTCTAACGCCACCTGAAAATGACTAGAATGCAGTTACATGTCAACTTTTCAAGCCAAACCATGTTAATTTATTTTTACTTCCTTAATGGGAAAATATTCCCCCAATTACAGTAAACACAAAATAGCTATTTCATATGGAATCATTCATGTTTGATGGCCGCCTCTGATAAGACACTTTTGAAGTTCCATTGTATATGTTGTAAATTGTTTCTTTGAGCTTACTCAAGCACCAAAATCACCCCTGGTTCCCCTCTGGGAATACAGTAGAGCGCAGAGTGGGTACCACTTCAACATTTGGAATAGGAGCCAAGTCTCTCCAAACATCTTTTCCTGGTGCCTAAAATTAGCCCCATAATGAGGTAGTGGCTTCCTTTTTCTCTGAACTAATGTCCCATCCCTGTGGGAGAACATGATGTGGCCTAACACTCAAGATCAACAGACAAATCTCACACTGACACATAAGGCCAGAGAACTAAAGAGGTTTTAAACCAAAAAGAACATATTTAATTGTAACTCTTATAATATATACATTTCCAAATATGACTTGCATTTTTTTATATATGAAAAATGACATATACTGCATACAAAATAATATAAACAGTACAAAGTATAATGCGTATAGAATGTTTAGCAGTTAAGGTATCCTCAACAGTCTCTTTGACCACTTTTTCCGATGTATACCTTTATTAAAATAATTTTTTTGTAGATTCTATGATGGCTAGAGAGAATGGAAAAGACTCCACCTCATTTTGAAACCTATAGGTCACATTTAATTGCACTTGCATTAATCTGTTTTATTTCAGCTAATGAGTGCTGCCATAAATTTAACTGTAGGCTAGGAATTTTTATTACCCTCAGCAATCTTTTGATCAGGTGCTGAAGCTGTTGAGCAGCGAGCAAGTTGGAGAATCTTTACTGTGTACAGTACAGTGTCCAATTACACAACGGCTTACCCGCTCATTAGGAATTCTCAGTCACAATAAATGGCTGCCAGTGTCATAACAGGGACGAGAATTTGGGCCCTATGAAGACCAAATTATGTCTACAGTATATTTGCGTAAAAAGCGGCATAATACATATTGATTCTATTCTAAATTATTATTCAAATATTTCAGTGGTTAAATGAAGTCCAACTATATTTAGTGGCATACCTTTGACACTAGACATTTGGTTGTTATAATTGCATCATCAGAGTTTTCATTTCAAACACATTCAGAAATAGGAGTACAATACCAAAATATAAACATTTTTTGTCTCATAAAACCATCTTGATCTTGGGAGCTCCATGATTTGTGAGCTCCACTATTAGGATGACATTTTTATATTTATTGGGATATGTATTTCAAACATAGTTACTTGTGGATTATATCTCCACATTTGCGAATCTGAACAAGAAGTTCAGACACTTGTCATGTTCTGCTGTCCAGTCCATGATTCCCCTGTTTTCCAGTCCGTGTTTCCCCTGTGTTTCTGGTCTTGTCCGAGTTGATTGTCATTGATTTCACCTGCCACTCGTTGTCTGTGTCCACTGGTCTGTCTTGTGTTCCTGTATTTAAGCCCTGGTGTGTGCTGTTGTCTTTGTTGGATCTTCATTTAATGTCAGCCCTCTGTGTTGTGTGTTCTAGTTGGTAAGCCTTATCAAACCCCCTGTGTTTTCAGAAACTGCGTGTTGTGCATTTGGGTCCACCCTGCTGAGAGCCTGACAACATCTTACAATTGGCATCATTCTCATACTCAACACACACTAAAGACATGATTGTACTCCTATACTTAATGGCTTTGAATGGCGTGTGTCTAGACCAGACCTGGGCAAAGTAAGGCCTGGGGGCCGGATCCAGCCCTTTGAGATTATCTAACTGGCCCGCTCGGTAAATCAACATTTTAAAAATAATAATACAACATAAAATTACTTGTCAAACTCTGCGGAATATGTTACTTGATTTACTGCTGCATAAAAAAACATTGTTTAAGTGAACTGATATGTTTGATTATGAAAATGGAGTTGAAAATGGTATTTGACTATGAAAATAAATGTAATATGCAACTATTATGTGTTATTATATATTTAGCTTTAGCTTGTTGGTTAAAAAAGTTTAGAGGTCTGCAATGTTCTGACATTTTCAATGTGGCCCCCAAATGAAAAATAATTGCCCACCCCAGGTCTAGACTAACAGAACCAACTGTGGTAGATCTCATCCAGTACCAGTAGATAAGCAATTGACAACTGACTATGGAACTGTCCAATCCATAAACAGCACTTAATAAGGTGGTCCTTTTCAATAACTCTTACATTCAGTTGCCTTTTAATTGCATGGCTGCCATTACAATTCACTAATATACATCTTGCATAAAGCTAGGTGAATCACCAACCACCAGTCCAGCTTTGCCTTGAATGATTTGTGTCATGGTGTCGTTATGTTATCTCTGTGGGGAAGTTATGCCATCCTCCCTGCTACAATATATCCTTACATTGTTGCATGTCAAGGCAGAGAATGGAACTGACCAGAAGCATTGAGTAACCCTAACTGAAACACTGTATACATTTTTGTTTTAAATACCGTACCCTTTCCATACGTGTGAAGTAGTGAACTTGTCCAAACAAAAGTCTCGGAATTGAAGTTCACCATTTCCACTTGAGGATTTGAGAAGTCGGTTTTCAAAGAACAGAGATGTGCCTTCCAAATTCATCTACAGTGTTTGTGCAATCTCACATAAGTAAAGACACCATAGAAGCTCAGAAATATGAGAAAGGGATCATATCATCTAAACAACACGGTGTGCTGTGGGTATGGATGATTTCCTTAGCTTTGCTGAGGCTCACATACACTGTTTGTTTGTGAACCTGGATGTTCCCTCAGCCCATTGACTGCACTCATTCCCGTGTTCCCTGTCTCGTCACTCCGTGTGTTTACCTTATGTTTCAGGCCTGTTTCCCTGTCACTCCCTGCCCTGTCTTTACCTTGTGTTTCAGCCCTCCTTCCCTGTCACTCCCTGCCCTGTGTTTACCTTATGTTTCAGGCCTGTTTCCCTTTCACTCCCTGCCCTGTGTTTACCTTATGTTTCAGGCCTGTTTCCCTGTCACTCCCTGCCCTGTCTTTACCTTATGTTTCAGGCCTGCTTCCCTGTCACTCCCTGCCCTGTGTTTACCTTGTGTTTCAGACCTGCTTCCCTGTCACTCCCTGCCCTGTGTTTACCTTATGTTTCAGGCCTGTTTCCCTGTCACTCCCTGCCCTGTGTTTACCTTATGTTTCAGGCCTGTTTCCCCGTCACTCCCTGCCCTGTGTTTACCTTATGTTTCAGGCCTGGTTCCCTGTCACTCCCTGCCCTGTGTTTACCTTATGTTTCAGGCCTGTTTCCCCGTCACACCCTGCCCTGAGTGGCCAGTCTAATTAGGTCCACCTGTGTCTATGTAATCATTTCTAACGTGTTGCACCTGCCCCTCATTGTGGTTAGCCAATGGCCTGTCTACCTGCCTTGTGTGTTTTTCCCAGTCCTGTCACTGTAAATGTTGATGTGATGTCAGTGTTGCGTTAATACCCGTGTTCCTGCCTGTGGGCTTTTTGAATAAACCTTGTTTACGCTCATCGACATGTCTTGTGTTTGGGTCCTCACCTCTTTCAGTCTAATGAGATGGCAAGTATGCAAGCACGCAGATATAAGAATATTATTATCCTTAGATCATACATACAAACTCATGCAAAACATGCTTTAACCTTCATCCAGATATAGTCTACCAATGGTTCTAGGTTCTGCAAAGGTCATAATAAGGCAGTATGTTTAAGACTGATGTTTTCTTTATTATGTTAGAATCCCATTTAATCAGCATCTCAAAATAATGTTTTTTGGCCAGCTGTCACTAGAAACAAACACAGACCGTCATCATATCATGTTGGCTAGCTAAATGGTCACAAACTAACATACTCTACCGCGGTACTGTATATAATCTGCAATACACTGTAACTGTTAATACTGAAGGCATAAACAAGCAGATGACAATAAAATGTGTTTCCTTGTCTAATCACATTGGCTGTATCTGTCCTATCCATTACATATAATGTATTCCTTATCAGCATCAAATGAGCCAGTGTATAATTGAATTTACACACGCTACAACAAACAACTGGAATTGTATTTTGGGAGCTAAATAACATCATCACTTGCTGATATGCTTTATATACACACACAATACATTACTTTAAACAAATGCAAGCACATAAAGCTACTCTGTTAATTACTACATCGTACAATAATTGTACTCATTCAGTACAATGTTCTGTTAGAAAACTGGGTCTAAATCCTCTCAGGATTAGCCCCAAAATGCATAAAGGGCCCGCTATAAAGATGTCACACGTTTAGCGCACACAGTGATGGCAGCGGTCCTTTGGGTTTTTAGTACAGGCAAAAATAGATCCTCTTTGATTGACAGGCAGGGCTACAGTGTGACCATGGATATTCATTGAGTGCTTCCATACAGACTGCCTCACATAAATACTATATTGTTCTTGTTCATGGATTAAATGCTTTTGTGTGTGTGTGTGTGTGTAAACATGCAAATTCAGCCAAGTAAATTCTTTTGAGATTTAAAATGGGGATTTGTGTGGAAACACACGTGTCATTTTAACATAGATGGGGTGATCCAGGTTTGTAGAAGTATTAGAAGCCTAAAGTCCTTGTCTACTAACTGCTAAGGACAGGGTGACTGACAAACCCCACTGTCTGACAGCTGCTTCCGATAGCTTGGCGGCCAAAGCAGAGCTGTGGATCTCCTGGATTGACACTGATGCGGTACAACCCTGGATGTTTCATTTGTGGAGTGAGTGGGCCAGACAAAGCTCACAATTCAGTGCATGACTCTGTCCTGTCCTTGTGTGTCAGGGATTGCTGTAACTGGTCACATATGACCCTCAGCGACCCTCCTGTGATGACATCAGAGGTCAGCTCTTACAGCTATTCTGCTCATTTTGATGCAATGTCATTAAGATACCTTTTATTCAAGCCGTACTGTCATGACCTGCTGTACAGCCATTGCACTTGTCCTGTACATAGGCAGGCCTATGTACAGGACAGCATATTAGTGTTGCTGTCTTTTGTTCTGTGATTGCGTTGGCATGTCCATGGATGTGCTGTGAATGTGTCCAAATACCTCCAATGGTATTCATGCAGCCTCCTCAAACATCGTGCTGGAGGACTGCTTTGCCACGTTCACAGCAGCTCTCAAAACACATCAACACAAATTTGTCCCCGGCACAGAAACAAAGGTCAGGAGGTCCAGCTGAGAGGTGCTTGGAATGATGACATCGTTAGCTGGTGGCCAATCGGCAGGGAGGCAGCGCGATGGCAGGCAGAGGGCACACAGTCAGGGTGGCTCTGCAGGGTGGACGGACGGCTGGACCGAAATAGCACACAATACTCGGAGTTGGTCCCCGGGCGCCGCACGAGTGGCTGCCCAATGCTCCCTTCGGGGATGGGTTAAATGCAGAGAATGAATTTCTCCTACGGGGGATTAATAAAGTATGATTTCTTTCTTTCTTCTTTCTTTCAATGTGAAATGTATCTGATATGCCAGTGGAAAAATAGTCACCACGGCGATGGAGGGAGGACATCAGTTGTAGGACTGGAGCCACGTCGTCTGCTTTGTCTAAATTAAGAAAGTTGCCATTTTAACGGGAGATCCTTGTCGAAGGTTAAATATTATAATAAATGCCAAAATGCATGAGCTTGTTGTGTTGGGCGCCATTCAAAGGAACGTTAATTTACCGACAGCTAATGAGAAGGGGAAAACGTTGCGAGAATCTCAATCCGAGAAATGTGAAGCAGGAGGAGATAGTTGCCAAGGAGATAACTCCAGTGAGCACGAGGTGTGACTTATGCGTCACTGGCTTATTCGTTTAGTATTCCTTCCCATCGCTTTCTCTGTGTCTCCTCCTTTCTCCTTTGTCACCGTGTCACGTGACCATCGGGCCAGCCGCTCCT